>PVJD01000388.1:0-460301 GCA_004026545.1 Mormoops blainvillei | reverse complement strand
ATAACCAATCAATTGTCTTCCCCAACTACAATGTCCTGAATTGCTATTTTGTAGTCTATTATAAACCAGGATACAAATTATGCCAAAATTAACTGCATGGAAAGTCTATTACAAAGGAGTTTATAAACTTACCACCTGAAAGTTCTGAATAACAAGAAAACACCAAAAAAGGGAGGTTTAACATGAAAACCATTACAGTGAGTACCTTTTTATAATTAACTAATGACTTCAGCTATCTGATATTGTAAATAAATTATGACATATCATATTTAGAATGGGTTTTATTATTTTTTTAAATTGTGCACTCTGAGCATTTTCTTGTAGCACAATAACAGTCTGCAGAAGGACCAGGCTAGCCGACCACAATGCAGCTACTCTACAGAAAGAAAAAAGTCCCCCATCTTGTTCTCATAAAAAAGTTATACAGAAGTTAAAGTAAACCTCCCATGCTCCTACAGTCTGAGCTGTCTTCATGGGCATGCACTCTATGCATTCACAGAGGGTACTATATGTAGAAGTGCCCTGCACTCGGTTTAATGCTCTGCCATCACTATATTGAAATTCTTATTATCTTTTGAAAAGGGGATCCTGCAACTTCATTTTGTACTGGCTCCCACAAATCATGTAGCCAATTCTGCATACAGAGAGACCTGTTATAAATCAAGGAACATCATCCCACTTGCCACAAGATTTAACATGCTTCTGACACATAGTATACAAACAGGAAATGTTTTTCGAATGATTTGAGGCAGATTTATTCCCCAGTTTCCAAGATACATTTTAATCTCAACAGTTGACTTTTTAAAAATCAATTCATGAAGTGGGGGTGAAATCAGAGGAGGAAATCTTCCCCACTGATAATCCTTTCCCATATCAACTTGTCATATTATCTTCCCCTTCCTTTTTTAAACAAGCAATATGTAACACTTATTCATCCCTACTGTGTGTGAACAAGGTTGTACTGGTGTCCAAATTGACAACAGACCCGCCAGAACCCCGAGGTGACCAGGCAGGCCACCAGGACTCCTTTTGCATAAAGCCTTCCTAAGGAAACACAAAAGGCAACTTAGGAATTAGGCAGTTACTTCTTCAAGGCTCTTGAACTCTCAAACTCTTGACCCCAGAAAAGCAGTAAGTCGTCCTCTCTCATGAACAGCTAGAAAAGTGAACTGATTTTAGCAAGGTTACAGATGTCATTCATATGCACTTCTGTAGGCAGGTTTGGGGATTCCTGCCCAATCCATGCTGTCTTGTCTGTTATAGTACAGCATCTACAGCAGGGGCAGGCCAAGGTGGCCATGTTTTTAACATATGACCCTGCTCCTGTGGCCACAGGTATTTGGGCAGCACGTGGGCAGTAGTCTCAAGGTCAGCTCCTTCCCTGAGACTTTGAACTAAAACCTGCAGAGCTAGGGTCAGATAGGGGAAGCTTCCAAGGAAAGTTCCTTCAGAGATGGGGCTAGAGGGGGCATTTCTGACCACGAGTACCCTAACTTTTAAGACATAGCAAGCCAAATTGCACAGTTAAATAAGAAAATAGAGCAAATGTGCCAAGGAAGCAAAAGTCAGCAACCCAGCGAGAGTGGCTGTCTCTATTCCCAACAGCTTTTCAGTTTCTTACCCCATTTTCTCAAGGCCCAGCTTGTTTCCATGTTTCTTATATAAAATAAAAATTCTTTCACTAAGCTAGCCTAAGTGGGTTTTGTTGCTTGTAATCAAATGTCTAGTACAGCATTCCTGAAGAATGTGCTCTAAGTTATTTGATAACATGGTGAAATTGAAACACCAAACAGCTGGAGTCACCTAAGACAAAACCACCTAGGTTTGGTCATAATTGCTGCCATTAGATTGAAAAAAAAAAAAATTCTCTCAACTTCAAGAGAAACAGAGTCAATTATAACAGTCCTACATAAGCAGAAAATCTTTGCTTCTTTCTTGTACATAATCCAGCTCTTCCAAATGCACCCAAGCAGTGCTTATAGACTGCTCTGTCCCTCTCCTCTTACCCAATAGAAGGTGGGAGACCCAGCATTCCCTAGAACTCCCAGAGTCCCAGTGTTTGGGTAGTTGCAACCAAAACACCAGCGTGAAAACCATGACAATGATTCCAGTTACCCAGAAGTGCCCCAGAACCCACGAGAATGAAAAGAACCTCAAGAACAGAACAAAACCAGGCAGAGCTCTATATTCAAAGACTCTTCCAATGTTCATCCACATCCTTGCCTATTCTCATGACTGGTATGATCAGAGAAAGCAAGGAGTAGTTATCTATGCCAGTGCTCTTGATAGCTTTATGTTAAATTTTTAAGATCTTTGTCATAAGATATTATTTTTTCATACATGTTTCATTTATCTTCCCAATAAACTTTCAAAGGTGAGATAATGCCAACAATTATCTTTTATCTCGTACAACATTTGGTGCAATACTAGACACATACAAAGTACTTAAAAATACTTATACAACTGAATTAATTGAATAAATAGTTTCTCAAATGGGATTAATAAATTTCTATTTATCATATGGTGGAATCTAGCCCAGTATCTTGTTGCAGAAAAGAAAAAAGCATAAAGCACAAGGGAAAAATGCTTCATCTACCTTAACCTCTGAACTTTAATTGATTTTCAAGTCTTTGTTGAATTTCCCCCCACTATTATTTGACTTTTTCACCACATGGATTTCTGCCAGGTCAAGCTTGAAACACATTATTTCAGCCCAGCTGAAGTACACACACACACACACACACACACACCCCACAGACCATATTGTTTTGCCTAAAGCAGATTCTTTCTTTGTTGAGTTCTTACACAGCACATAGCATCTTGCATAGTTGTATGTATACACTAAGCACTTAATAAATGTTTTGCTATTTGAGTAGCTGGCTATCCCTAAAGAGTCTTCAAAATAGCCCAAGGATAGGGGTAAGGATAAAAATGAGATCAGAATGATTGCTTTTAACGAAAGTACCAGAAAAGGAATCACTCATTCTCCTTAACTACTGTGTCAGAATATGCCCCTGAAATCAGAATTCCTTCATATTTATGCCTTCCTGTGGCGTGTCCCTGGCTGACCCCTGAGCTTTGACCATGTGGACCTCAGCCTAGCTGGTCATGCGGGTGCCATGGTGAGTTGTCTTCTTACCTGCCTTGCCTTTCTCTTGACTTGCTGTATCCTTTGCCTCATAACACAGAGTAAACACAAATGCTTTAAATTCTTCTTACCCACGTGACAAGAACTTGTGGCTCTGGATTTCCAACTTAGACTTTGTTATCACTCATTTGAAAGTCTGACGCTTGGCTGTTCCATGCCCAACTCCATCTGGACCATAAGAACCCTGGTATTATTCGTCCTTTCATTCTTTTATTCTTTCCTTCTTCACTTTTCATGCTCCCTTTTAACAGGTATTAAGTGACAATTCCCTATGACTAAAGAACAAAGGATAGAATGACAGAATGCCTGATTTTAAGGAGCTCATAACCCAGTAAACTGTCAATTAAAAAGCAATTAGAATATAAAATATGAAAAATGTTTTTCCAGATATATACAAAGTGGAGTGTTTGATTCTTTTGGGAGGGATCAGGGAAAACTCTATAGAGAGGACGATACCTGAGCTAAATTTTAAAGACTACTGATTAATTGCCCAAATGCTATGCTATCAACCAATATTTTCATGTATTCTTCTTTATTTTGTATCTATGCAAACTAGAGAAGACCAAGAAAGTTAGATTTACATTCCAGAGATTTCACTCAAGTGGTTGTGGGCAGCCTGGGGCAGAGGAGTAAGGGGAGAAAAGTATATCTGTGTAGATTTTAGAATTTTTTACTGATATTTAAGCCTTTATGTATTTTTCACAGCTCATTATATTTACCATTTTTATTTCATTTAGTAGAAGTCTTTATTGATATCTGGAAGTTTACAATGAAAGTAATAAAAAGATAATTCTGGCTGTTCCTGGATTAAAGAGATTTTTCTATTGTTTATTGCAAATATAAACTATTACTTAAGTATACACTTATTTTCATTACTAATAAGATTTTTTTAAATATGACATGGGTTCTTATTAAATATAAATAATGAAAATTACACATATTAATAACTAGCCATAATTACCCTTATTTGGGGGTTAAATTTTCCTGCTGATTTGGGAATTCCTGTTTCTCTTCCTTATAAAAATATTTCTATAGGTATCTAATACAAAGCCTTAAAATTCTGCTATTAGAGATAAGGCTGCAGATTTAATACAAAATCTCCTTCCAAAAAATACATAAAATGTGTGGTGGAATACTGACTGGTAAGATAATCTTTATCAGACAACAGCACCTTAAAGAGAATTAGTTTATCATGGGCGTTTCACCTGATAACTAAGTTCAAGTAGGTTGCTTAGAAAATGGGATTCTTAACAGTGTAGGGAAAACACAAAGAAAGAGATGAGAACTGGTCTGGGTTAGGTTTTAAACAGCAGGCACTAGAAACCCAGCAGTAAACATTAAAGAATTGGGTGTCTTAGGGAAAGAGGGGCCAATATAAGGTAAAAGAAGAAACTGGAAAAGAAAAGAAAAAATATATAAATTCACGTTTGTTCTATAAGTGACCTCAAACATTTCTTTCCAGGGCACACCTTAAGCGAGTATCCTCATAAAAATAATTGAGGGGCATGGGCGGTTCTGGAATCGACACTAGATGTAAACACTCCACAGTCCATTCTCCTAGCTAATTAAAGCTAATAATTTTGTTGTCAACTACCTGAGTGCTCTAAAAGCAACTACTGGGGGGTGTTAAGAGTAAACAAAATGAGGCAGAGTGCAGAGAGAAACTGAAACAGAAAAACAAGCAAGGAGATGATTCCCCTTTTTTTTTCACACAGTCTTGCTCTCTGAGCACCAGTCACAGAGTGGCTTGGCAGTAGCAGGAACCACAAAACATTCAGGGGGACTCCATATTTCTGGTCAGAGAAATAAGGAAAAGTAAACCCTCCAGGTTAGAGAGTACAAGGAAATCCCAAAACAATAAGAGCTAAAAAAGATGATTCCCTGAATCTGTGAATTTATGCGAGTCACAGGCTTATCCCTCATCTATGCACATGTGAGACAAACCCAAGCCAGCATAGTAATGGCTTTGAGAAGTAAACAAAGATTTGAACAATTGCCCATTTCTAAGACTAATCCCTGCAATACTTGTATGTGGAACGTGAGTAGTGCAGGGATGTGAATAGTGCTCTGAGAACTAAGTTGAGACATTTGCCAGAGCCTAAGGAGACAGTACAGAACATTTGTTCTTAATCTACTCAAGTTCTCAAACATTCTCTAGAGAATTATCACCAGACTCAGTGTCTATACGATATAACACCCCATTGTCCAGGATAAAATCCAAAATGGCTCAACATGCCAAGAACCAGGTAAGTTTGACCAATTCTCAAGAGAAGATACAAACAGATGCCATTTTTAAGATGACATTTTTAAGTGTTGGAATTATAGGGCAAAGACTTTAAAGCAGGTGTTATAGCTATGTTCTGTGTATTAAAGAATAACACAGTTAAAATGAACTAAAATATAAGAGTTCATAGAGAAATATATCTATAAAAATAAACAAATGGAAAATTTTAACTAAAAAAAGCAATGTCTGAAATTAAATATATGCTGAATGGGCCCATTAGAAGACTGAAGGTGAAAGATGAAAAGTCAGTAAATTTTAAGATAGATCAGTAGAAAGTACACAATCCAAAGAAAAGAAAGGACAAAAATATTTTTAAAAATTAACAGATCTATAAAATAGAAACAATTTTAAAAAGGTAATAGTAAGCCCTTACCTATTAGTCTGCTACTTTAAATATAAATGGGCTAGACTCTCCAAACAAAAGACATAAAATAGCTAAATAGATTTTTTTTTTTTTTAAGAAAAGGTCCAATGGTATCCTGCCTGGAAGAGAATCAATTTAGCTTTAAGGACATACAAAGGCTGAGTGTGAAGAAATGGGAAAAGCTATTTTAGCAAATGTTAATCAAAAGAAAGCAGGGATAGCTAAACTTATATCAGACAAAAGAGGCTTCAAAAATTGTAAAAGAGACAGAGAAGGTCATTACATAGTGATAAAGGGTTAAATTCATCAAGAAGCTATAACAATTATAAATATTTATACACTCAACATTGGAGCACTTAAATATATAAAGCCAATACTAACATAACTAAAAAAACTAAATTGGAATATAATAATAGTTAGGAACTTAAATTATCCACTATCAGCAACAGATAGATTATCCAGACAGAACTTCAATAAGGAAACATGGAATTTGAACACTACAGACCAAAGGGACCAACCAACACATACAGAACATTCCATCTAACACCAGCAAAATACATGTTCTTCTCGAGTGCACACAGAATATTTTCTGGGATAGATCATATGTTAGCTCACTAAACAAGTTTCAACAAATTCAGGACGATAGAAATTATATCAACCATCTTTTCCAAAGACAACAGCATATAATCAATAACAGGAGGAAAGATAGAAAAGTCACAATTATGTGGAAATTAAACAACATACTCCTGAGTATCTGATGGATCAAAAAAGAAATCAAAAGGGAAAACAAAAGAAATTTTAAAACATATAGAGAAAAAGCTGCTGGACATTGGTCTTGGCAATGCTTTCTGGATATAATAACAAAAGTACAAGCAAGACGAAGAAAAATAATTGAGTGAGGCAACCTCGAACTAAAAACCTTTTACACAGCAAAAGAGATCATCCAAAAAAATGGAAAGGAAGTGTACAGAATGTAAGAAAATATTTGCAAATCATATAGTATCCAAAAAATGGGTTAATATCCAAAATATATAAGGAACTCATACAACACAACCTTTTTAAAAAGACAAATAAACTGATTTAAAAATGAGAAAAGAACCTGAATAGACATTTTTCCAAAGAAGATAGGCAAATGACCATCAGGTACATGAAAAAGTACTCAATGTCACTAATTCACTGATCCTCAGGGAAATACAGACCAAAACCATGAGATATCACCTCATACTTCTTAGAACGGCTGTTTCCGAAAAGTCAAAAGATAAAAAGTGCTGGAGAGGATGTGAAGAAAAAGAAACCCTTGTGCATTGTCAGTAGGAGTGTGAACTGGTACAGCCATTATGAAAAACAGTATGGAATTTCCTCAAAAAATTAAAAAACAGAACTACCATATGATCCAATGATCTCACTTACATAGCTGAAGGAAAGTCGCTATCTCAAAGATATCTGCAACCCCATCTCATTACAGCCTTATTTACAATAGTCAAGACATGGAAACAACTTAAGTGCCTGTCAGCTGATAAATGGGTAGGTAAAATATGACAGGTAGGTAAGTAAAAAAATAAGTAAGTAGATAGATGAAAGATTGGTACATAGATAGATAATGGAATATTACCCAGTCTTATAAAAGGAAATCTTTCCATTTGTGACAACATGGATGAACCTGGAGATTATACTATGTGAAATAAATCAGAGAAAGACAAATCTGCATGATCTCATGTACAAATATATGTGGAACCTAAAAAAAAAAAAATCATAGAAATAGGACATAGATTGGTAGTTGCCAGGGGTGAGGGAAAGAAAGTTGGAAGAATGGGTAAAGGTTATCAAATGGATAAAGGTTGATCAAACTTCTATTTATAGAATGAATAAGTTTTAGAAAAAAAATTAACAGAGAACATTATCAGAAGGTCTAACATAGACAATATTGAAGTCCTGAAAGGAAAGAAGAAAAACATTAGGGTTGACTATTTCAAGAAGTGATGGCCTAATAAATCCTGGACTTAAAGCCTAACTTCTGATCACCTAACATAAAGAAAAATCTTGAAAATAGCCAAAAAAATAAATCTATGATATGCAGTGGAACACCGATGTCAGTAACCATGGGTTTCTCATCAGAAGTAATTGAGGCTGGAAGAGAGTGGAACAACATCTCTGAACTTCTGAAAAATTGTCAATTCACAATTCCATATCCAGGAAAAAAAAAATGTCCATCAAAAATGAAGGAAAAACACATTCTCAATGAAGGAAAATTTTAAAAATTCATAGCACACATGCTCTACAAAAAGTGATAAAGAAGATTCTTCAAACTGAATGAAAAAAAACACAGGAAAATGTGACCCTTCAGAAATAAAGGAGGAACAACAAAAATGATAAATCCCTGGATAAATAGAAAAGACTATATTTTCCTGTTAAGTTCTACTGAAAGCAAAAATTATTATACTCTGTGCGAAGATTTTTAATGTATGAAAATATTGCACCATAGTAGACTATGAAAGGTTGAACATGCATATTGTAATCCCTAAAACAGTCACCAAAAGATAATACAAAAATATAAAGTCAAAAATTAAATAGACAGATGTAAAATGAATACTGAAATGACATTCAAGTAATTCAAAAGAAAGCAGGAATGGAGATAAGGGGGGTGATAATAGCTGAGGGGCAAGAAAAGAGACAATAGAGAATAATCAAATAGTACACTTAAATCCAACCATTTCAATAATTATATTAAAAGTTAGCCTATCTCCAAAAAAAATGGAAGAAGAGGAAAAACTTCTCAACTCATTCTATGAGGCCAGTATTAACACTGCCACCAAAGCCAAAGACACAGGTATGATAAAGTAAAAAGACCTACACACCTGTATTCCTTATGAATATAGGTGAAAACTCCTAAACAAAATATTAGCAAACTGAATCCAGAAACATATTTAAAAAGTCATTATACACTGTAACCAATGGTTGCTTCAATATACAAAAATCAGTCAGTGCAATACGCCATTATATAAGCAGGTACATAGATTTCTCCCCATAGGTAGAAATTTAGAAGAAAAAATAAGTAAAAACCTACACTCGCAGATTTGAGCATAATGTGTGTAAAGGCTGCAACCTCAGTTTCTCTAAGAACTTAGCAGGAAAAAATGGATGTGAAAATTATATAAAACGAGAAACTGACTTCTTGCAACAAAAGCACGCTTCCTTCCTTTAGTGCCTCTGGTTTCTGTAACCTGGGCCAGAACACATTCTCTCTGGGTAGTCAGCTCCAATATGGACAGGGGGAATATAATATTTGGGGCAGAGAGCTCATCTTTTTAAAGGAAAAAAATAAGCTTTTCCCTCAACTTTTTTAACCCTCCCCCAAAATAACCAATATCACAATCTTTTCATCTAAAAGGGGGAAAACTATCATTTGACCACATAAATTATAAACAAAATAATTTAGTTCTTCCTGTTGTTTGCCATGTATACATGGAAAGTCTTCTATTAAAAAAGAAAACACAAAGAATGATAGACAAAAATCATCTCTGGTTGCTCTCTGGCCCACAACAGACATTGCTTCTCCAAACACACAAAGCTTCTTGTGCTGAGTGGGCTAAGCTAGTGCAAGATCCAACCAACTTCCTTCTGGGCAGTTTTCTGAAATCAGGGCATATTTCTTGAATTTCTTTCAACGAGAACTCCAGACATGATTAAGTTCCACCAAAACTTACATAACAATTAAAAGGGGGAATTGAGAATGAGGCTGTACCTCTGTGACTTCTCTTTTTATAACGTTGTTAAAAGACTTTATTTATTTTTAGCAAGAGGAGAGGAGAGAGAGAAAGAGGGAGGGAAACATTGGTTGCCTCCTCTATGCACCCCAACCTGGGAACAGCCCACAACCCAGGCATGTGTCCTGACTGGGAATCAAACCAGCAACCTTTTGTTTTGCGGGGCGACACCCAACCAACAGAGCCACACAGGTCAAGGTTGTGGCTTCTCTTGTTTCTACTGTTTCTGTGCTATTTTCTAAATTGCACTGTCCTCCAGATCATGACCGTTTCCTGATTACAGCAACTTTACAGATCACAGGTGAGATAGCAGCTCTCTTAGTAACTTACCTTTGTGTCATGAGCTCAAAGTCGTCCCTGAAATCTTAACTTTCTGTTTCCCCTATTTGCCACCAATTGAATAATCAATTGAGTAATTGTCATTACTGTAATCAATCCTTTCTGCTAAAGGAGGTGGAGTAGTTTCTGAATGATACACTTCTGTTGGCCTGACACATCCAGAACAAGCTGCCAGTCACAAATTACTTTCTAGATTCCACTCCATAAGGTATTCTCCTAGGGGTTGATTAACATTAGACTGCATCTGAAATCTGCATATTCAGACTCAACCCTTCTTATTAAGAGCCTTAGGAGGTCAGCATTCCTATTTTAAAGGTAGCAAGGTATCTGACTTTTCCTCTTATAACTGGTGCCTGCTCAGAGCCCCCTAACATTATTGTCTCTGCTTACCTAGTTTTGAGCCTCCAAACAGCACTCATCTTTGATATTTGCTGTCTTACATTTCTATACCATTTGTCTGAATCACCTTGCTATACACATCCCAGTGAAATGTTCCTTTCCTTCCTGGAGAATGGACTATATGGAAAGTACCACATTTTTTAGTTAATTCATCACATTCCTGTTTCTGTTCATTTAGACTAGAGCACTAACATCTCATATCTCTACAGGAAAACAAACAAACAAACATTTTTACATAACTTATTCCTGTTCAGAACTTCAAACAAGAATTCTTGCAGGTATCACAGCTTACTGGTTCTCTACCTCCAATTTCTCCCTCTTCTGAAAAATTGAAGTCCTCTGTTTGCTTTAAATAGTAATTTTATCAGCACACACGGCCATGCAATTCCTTTAATTTAGGTTATTGGATGCAGTGTACAAGGCTCCCAAGAGTAAAGAAAATACATTTCACTTCCCAAAAACTCACTTCCAAAGCAGGCAATCAAGGCTAACATATTTTAAACCTGCATGCACTTGAAACGACATCCATCAGAGGATGTCAAGCCAGCCAATCAGGTCTATAATTTTCCTAAATCTGCCTCTTGACCTGGTAGTATCTGGACTCCTTACCAAACTAGTAGACTCTTCTATTTTATTCCTTCAAGACAGCTTCACCCCTATACATGTGCATCAAATGCTTTGACCTCTTTTGTTGTATTACATCACTATAAACAGAACCTGCTATATTAGTCTACTTCATGACTTCTATTTCCTGGCCACACAATAACTACCCTCTAGGTCTTCCTTACCACACTCCTTTCCTATTCATCCACCTTCATTTTATTTTATTTTATTTTATTATTTTATTTTATTTATTTTATTGTTAGAGTGACATTGGTTAATAAAATCATAAAGGTTTCCTGTATACAACTCTATAACATAACATCTGCATAATAAATTGTGCACTCACCACCCAAAGTCATCTCTTTCCACTGCAATTTATCCCCTCTTTGTCCTCTTCTACCTTCCCCTAACCCCCTTTCCCTCTGGTAATCACCATAGGGTTGTCTATGTCTGTTTTTGTTTTTGTTTTTTATTTAATCCCTTCATCTTTTTCACCCAGCCCTCCAAACTCCTCCCCTCTGACAGCTGTCAGCCTGTTCTCCACATCTATGAGTCTGTTTCTATTTTGTTAGTCTATTTTGTTTATTAAATATCACATGTAAGTGAAATCATATGATACTTGTCTTTCTCTTGCTGGCTTATTTCACTTAGCATAATGCTCTCCAGGTCCATCCATGATGTCATAAAAGATAGGATTTCCTTCTTTTTTATGGCTGAGTAGCATTCCATTGTATAAATGTAACACAGTTATTTTATCTGCTCATCTACTGATGGACACTTGGGCTGCTTCCAAATCATGGCCATTGTAAATAACTTTGCAATGAACATAGGGGTATATATGTTCTTTCAAATTAGTATTTTGGATTTCTTTAGCTATATTCCCAGAAGTGAAATCACTGGGTCATAAGGCAGTTCCATTTTAAAGTTTTTGAGGAAGCTCCATACTGTTTTCCACAGTGGCTGCACCAGTCTGCGTTCCTACCAACAGCGCATCAGAGTCCCCTTTTCTCCATATCCCTACCAACACTTGTTGTTTATTGATTTGTTGTTGACAGCCATTCTGACCTGTATGAGGTGATATCTCATTGTGGTTTTCATTTGCATTTCTCTAATATTAGTGACATTAAGCATCTTTTCATAAGGCTGTTTGCCATCTTTATGTCCTCTTTAGAGAAGTGTCTATTCAGGTCCTTGGTCCATTTTTTAATTGGGTTGTTTGTTTCCTTGGTATATAGAAAATCCTAAAGACTCCACTAGGAAACTACTAGAACTTAGTAAAGTATCAGGATAAAAAATTAATATTCAGAAATTGGTGGCATTTTTATAAGCAATAATGAACTATCAGAAAGGGAAACTAAAAAAACAACGCTATTTACAACATTCATTCACCTTTAAATACCATGCCCCACTTTCCTATGAATAGTAGAGGGGCAAGGTCAAGGGCCTTGAAGTTGAACAGATCTAGTGTCGTGTTCTGATAAGAGTTAAGTAGCACTGGGCAACTTATTTAACTGTTTGAGCTTTCGTTCCCTCATCTAGAAAATGGGATTCATAGCACTTACCTGAATATGCTGTCAGCAAAACAAATGAGATGATTTATGTAAAACACCTGGCTTCCCGCCTGCTGGAATTACAGAGAAAAGGATGAGTCCTTTGAAATGTAATTCTCCAGATGTGGTTTTATAACTCAGTCCATTGCTCATGACTAATAGAGAATTTGTTTAAAACTCCTAGAGGCACTTCCCCAGATGCAATATGATTCATTTCTGGAAACATTCTATAACTAATCAAAATTTTTTTTTAAATTTTAGGTAATGTGTTTTAGATTTACCGAAATCTAATGTCATAATTATCCAGGTAGTAGAGGTGCCATTGAGCCTTGCTCAGCTCTGCTCTTCTCCATCCTGCCTTTACTGTCTTTTCATCTGCTCTCTCACATGGCATTCCTCTAGCTTCTTCCTCCCCGGGCTAGCTCAGGACAGCAATTACATCTTCAATGTCTCTGCCCTTGTGTTATAAAAGCACACATAAAAGCATTTCTTCCCCATTCCAACCTCGAAGTGCCCCATACTCTTAATATATTGTTTTCTGTAGTGTTATTCTTTAAACAAATTTTGTTTTTATCCTAAACCTAACATGGAAGTACCTGTTCAAAAATCATAAAATAAAAATTAACATTTAACAACCAATTATCAACTCAATCTGTTTTGAAATTGAAGATGCTTTTCTACAATTTGGCTCTGTGATTCAGGCTAGGCATCTAGGACGAAGGGCGGGCAATGCTTCCAGTTCACACAGTAGTCTGAAAGCTGCTTGTCTACTTCTGTCAGTTACTAGGGTTTGAAGCAAGATTCATCATCTTTAGTACTTGGTCAAGCAAGTTTATATGTAGAATTGATAGAAGGTAGAATTCAACTCCTTTTATCTATAAACAAAATAGGCTACACTATCTATTTGTTCAGCTATAGATCAAATGTTATTAAAGGGAAGAGTCTCGTGCCAAATTTATTTTGCTTCCACAAGAAGATCCACACATGAAGAAGTGCACTTAACTACTAAAAATACTGTAGCAAGCAAATTGAAATGACTTGCTATATATAAGTATCCTTAGGAGGACTGTTTTGATAGTAAATTTTTTTAAAAATGTGTTCTGAAGAACTAATTGTATTTTTGTGAGAAGTTTAAACATACATAAACAGGCAAACTCAACATTGACCTTCACATTTTTAAGTCAAGTTTTCTAATGATGTGAAAACTTCAAGAGGAAATCAAGTCTCCATAATCGAACCATTTAGAATTTTTTCATTAACATTTTGATATATTTTCTCCCATTCTTTTTTGTCTGTTCACTTTTAGAAACATTTGCAATGATAAGACCATCTTTACTCATATCCTCACTTACATACCTATTTTTCTATCTGTGTATCATTATAACCTGAATACTCTACGTGTCATTAAGTACTCTTCGTAAACATTTTCCTAATTCCATAATATTATATAAACATAATTTACTTATCCATGATCAGTTAGGAGGATACTTTCAACAGTTTCCTTTTTTACAAATATTTTGTGCATTGAAACTTATCATTAATTTCTGACCGTTCCTTCGATGTAGAATAAGAAGAGCACACAGGGTGGGGCAAAAACAGGTTTACAGTTGTGAGTCTGAAGCACAGGGTTTATTCTTGTCTTCTTATTTATGAATTATTGTATTATTTTCCATATGAATAACTGTCAACCTACTTTGCCCCACCCTGTAACCTTTACCATTTTTGATATTATAGCATGATAGTTAAAAGCATGGGTTTTAAAGTTAGTCACACTATAGATGGAATCTCGAATTTAACAAAATTATGAGATGGGTGTTGTTGGGCACATTACTTAACCTCGCCAATGCTCTGTTTCTTCATCTGTAAGCAGGAATAACAAAGAGCTCCTGAAGAGCAGTCCGAGGAGATTACACGATTTAACAGGTGTGCATAAGGCATAGTGGCTAAAAGCTTGAATCTACCTGACTTGCATCTTAGTTCTGACAAGGACTAAGTTGTGCAATCTTGGTTTAATCTCTGTATGTTTTAGTTTCCTCATCTCTATAATGGAGAAAATAACAGTGCCTACCTCATAGGGTTATTGCAAAACAAAAGTGGGTTAATAAACAATACAGAACCAGGTAGGTGGACAGCACTTAATAAATATTACTGTTGCTGTTGCTAGTTTTCCAGTCCTGGCAAATGGTAAGCACTCTACCATTAAAATAAGTATTTCTTACAAATGTCTTTCTGGAATGATTATACATATTTTCCTTCAGCCATAAGTCATACTAAAATGTTTCATTCATTGTATATAACAATAAAACAAGACTTTTTAGCAATTTGGGGGGTTATGTAATTTAATTTGTCACTTATGCTAAAATAATAGGGTCCTCCAAGAAACGAAACATCTGAGTTCATCGTCTTTGACCCAAGCATTTTACTGCATTTGTTCACCCACCTTTAAAAGAGGTGAAACAGATTAGTGTTTAAAATTCAAACACAATAAGTTACAAATTTAAAAGAGCCATTCACTTCTTTCTTCAATCTTATTCTCCCCATTGGCACAGCATCACCTACACAAGCTTCTCTGAATGTCCAGGTCACTGGGACTGGTCACTGAACAGACATTTATTTGTTGCTTGCCTACTGTGTAGTTTCAAAACCAGGATAAAATAAAATTATCATTTAAGGATATATGTCAGAAGAATATTTTTGAAACATTAGCTAATAATACCCCTCCCCAACATTTTACTTCTCCCTTTTCCCTCTCTTCTTTACTCACCCCTCAGTCAGCCATGCAACACGTATCATGGCCTAGTGTCATGGCCTCAGAGAAACCACCCGAGAGCAGAAAGGAATAAAATGGTCCTTTCCTGCCTTCTGTGCTTCTAAAACCAAGGGTCTTGCAGCATATACCACAGATTTGAGGGAAAATATGATGAATAAGGACAAGGCTTCCTCCTCTCACGCTGCCTTCAGGTACAGAAAAGGTTTCCTGGTTTTGAGCAAAGGTAGAGTCAGGGGAAAAACAAGGACTGTATAGGAATTGTACTCCCCAGAGGGAGAGCCCCAGGTCTACTATCCAGGCCCATCATACTATAGGTTTGTGAGGTCCAGGAGGAGTGAGGGGGAGAAAAGACGTGTTAGGAGAGTACAAGGGGCACAAGGAAACTTTTGATGGATATGTTCATTGTCTTGATTTGTTGATAATTTTATGGGTATATACATATAGCAGAAAATATCAAATCATACACTTTACATACATATAGTTAATTGTCGATTATATTTCAATAAGAAATAGATTTTAATAACAGAGGATATCTGTAAATCAAGTTCCAAGTAGGTCCTCAGAGAGGATGTAGGACCCACAGAATATATGATTGTCTGGTGGTATATCTAGACAGGTAGGATTTGAAGCAACCTGTGAGTTTCCAGTCTCTCTGGGTGGTAGAGAAGACACAAAATGAACACTTTGTACCCAGAAGTGGCACAGACGCATCACACAGAGCTGCCTGATACCCTAGAGTCGTGTGGATAAGAACAAAGACATTTCTAAGCCAATATGTGAAATACTGGCCAAGCACTGATGGAGCAAAAGCCATTGCAGCAGATATCTGCGTGGCCAGGTGACAGCAGGGACCTGCAGCACCACCCTCCCCACCCAACCCCTAGTCTTGGCTGTAGGTAAACTCTTCACAACTCTGATATAATTCCGGAAAGGGGACTGTGGGTAGAAATTTCTAAATGCACAGTGAATAGTTGTATTTCTTGTATACCTCAGTTCTAAATTCCATGATTCGATGCTGAGACACAGTCCCTCTCTTCATAGAGTAATGTTCTAATTTAAGAGGCTATAAATGAGAATGTAAGATCCACAAGAATAAGTGCTGTCACTATGTTGCACATATATTATCTAGTTTGATATCTGGCATATAATTATCCTTAATATGTATTTGCAAGATGGACGAATAGATGGATGGGTGGATAGATGGATCGAGCTCAAGTACACAATAAATTGTTACTAACCACCCAGACAAGAACATGTTAAATGCAAAATGAGAGGTTTTAGAAGTAAGTGCAATAAAGAGACAGTTAAGGGCTGAGGTCACCATTGATTACTTCATGGAGGAGAAAGAAATAGGTGGTCCTTCAAGACAGAGTGCAGAATTGGATCAATAAAGAGACAGGAGAGCAAAAACGGCAGGTGGGTAAGCCATGGTATACAGGGAGGCCAGAGGAGTTACAACTCAAACTGAAGTAATTTTGCTACCTACCCAATGTATTTTCTCCTATACTCTTTTCTAAACATAATAAGTGGCACAGGATCTGCTGACAATATTTGATGGATGGGGGATGGATGGATGGAGTGGAGGAATGTTAGGGAAAAAACATTTTTTTAAAGAACTGGGTCTGAAATTTTGAGACAATTTAGTCATTGCCTGAAGTTTAGTTTTTATTAAAAAGAATGTTTTCAATGTTTATTCTAACAATGGAATAGATACTTATGGAGGGTTTTACAATATTTGGGATTGGGTTTAATCAGTCTGAGGCAATTTTTTTAAAATAACCTTGAATCCATGCCATTCAAGAATTTATTTTATAAACTATTTCTAAAAAGAGCTCTAAATCACATCATTATTTTAATTCTTGTTCTTCAATAATACATTGTGTCATAATTTACCAACCTCTCTTACATAACAGGGCCTCATTCACTTGCTTTAATTTACCAGCCAATAAATGGTAGATCTGCACCCAGGCCTCTCCTCACCACCTTGCCCCACTACTGTCACCTGTAGTCCTTAAAGAGTGAGGAAAGATATCAAACTGCAAAACGGGGTATGTGGATCTGAGACCGAGAGTGTAAGTGCTGAGTTAATATGCACATTAAAGGATTTTAACCATGGCAGATCACTAGTTGTTAGTTGAGCAAAAGGACAATCTTTGTGTTTTAACAGGAAGGGAAAGGGTGTTCATCACTTGGCTACTCCAGATTTTAGGGACCCTCCACATGACCTCCCATAACATCTTCTCCTTTTTAGGTTCTCTCCCTGGAGCTAGAATGCGAGAGAAATTTTTTATGGAAAAAATAATTAAGCTTTCTCACAGAGCAAATCCCCCAAAGTAATTTATCAAAAAAAAAAAATCTAACCCAGCGTTTTTTCTACCTGAAAGTACTAATTTAATTTTACAACAGAACAGCTTTAGAGATCCCAAGAGCAGGATCAGGAAAGAGAGGAGGGCCGGCTTGTTTGATCTTCTTAGGCGCCCCCTACTAATAGAGATTTGTGTCACACTGAGAATTATTTCGTACTTTGTACAGTTTGGTTTTAAATATTTCATATAATAAACCTTAAGCTACTTAGACTGGGAGAGTGTTTTGCTAACAATTCATTTTAGCCCTACCTTCCTAACCTCATGGTAAGGAAAGTAGGTGAAATTTTTCAGGGTAGGATTAAGTGTTGAGTGTCATAAGGCAGTCACAAATGGCTGGCTTTCAGTACTTTTTAAACTCAAGTATTTATAAATTGCAAATGTTTTCTTCACTTCCTCCATTCCTTCCTCTCTTCTCTAGTCTCATCAACATGGTAACCATGTTCACCCAAAACAGCTGACAGATGAAAATGTTAATTTGAGAGACTGTATTGACATTACTCTGAAACACGATTTTGGAAAAGTTACCGATATATTATACAGGTCCTTTGTTGCCTTTTGCCACAAAGCTGAACTACATATTCTCAAATATGTGTAATTGGTTTCAAAGGTTTATTTACACCTGGATGTCAAAGGCAAATCACAGTTGAACAATGGGCCCATACTAAGGATAAGGTAGGCTAGACACTCCTCCATCTGCACAGCCACATCCTGATGCAGGAATTTTGACATTTCCCTTTTGGCGCAGCCATCTGAATGCAGACTCACCGGCACATCTGTCAATCTGTAAATTCACTGTTCTATACTGCCACACACTTCATGTGACCCATCCCTCTGACACTCACTCAGTGCTTAACCCTTCCCCTGATTACGGAGCATTTTCACCTTCTAATTTACCCATGAGTTCTTTGTTTAAGTTGGTAAAAATTCTTATATTTTATTCTTGGAAGAAATCAAATGTTGCTGTAAATTTAACCTTTGAGAAGCAGTTTATCCCCTAAAGGTTATGTCACCTATCCCCCAAATAATCATTAAGAAGGAGTTTTACATTAACCATAAAGTATATATTTACTGAATTGTGTGAGGATTGCAGAGAGTTCACTGAGATTTTCTGGATACCTTAGGATTAAGAATAAGAGAATATTGGAAGCTGCCAAAAGATAAGGTGACCATACCCTAGATTTTCAAGTAGAAAACAAAGAACCACTATTAAACACATGAAACAACTTACTAATTAAAATTAAGAGTATGACCACTGAAACAATACTATATAAAGAATATTCAAGGTCCACATGAATTCTCAGAGATTAATTGAATAGCAATAATTTGCTTAGCATGATTAAGTTGCCCTTTCTGTGATTAAGTGTGGCAGATGTAAAACTCCCATTTTATATAATTTGCCTATGTGGGAGGTTTGAATTTTACTCAGTCAGAAAACTCAGTTGTGCATAAAATCCTAATTTCTTTACAACTTTATAATTAAACTCCATGTCACTCACAAGTCCCTACTTTTGCTAAGTCATGGTTCCTGAGTCACTTCCACTCTTGAGTTACCCAGTTATCACCTCTGACATTCTCTCTTTGTCCAATTGTGTGCCCTCCTTTGGTCCCCCAGCCTTCTCAGTCACATCTACATTCACCTCTGCACACCCTCCATGGGTAAACCAATATTAGAAAGAAACTGAAATAGGAAGGAGAGAAAATAAATGAACACGGGGTTAGGAAATCAAGTGGTAAAGAGAAAAGCAGGCATTTGGAGCGTGGCTGAGCCCAGCTGAAAGGCATAGACTAGAGCAAAGGTCACTGATCATGTAGCCGAAGCCTCCAGGGCCTTCCCCCAGGCCTGACCTACTCGTGCTTCCTGAGACCAGCTTGCTGGGTTTTCCCTACCACCTGTGGCCACACAACTTAACTCTGAACTTAAATCTGTGGGGACAGATTTAGTGGGGCCAAGTTAAATCTCTATTCTTTGCAACCATAAAAGTGAAAAGAAGCAAAATTGTTAAGATATCTACCTTGAAAGTAATGCAGTTCCTAAAAAACATCAAGCTACTTTTACACATAACCACCCAAAATTGTTCTCATAGAATAGTCTGCAGATCCATCAAGATAAGAGTGTGCAGCTTACATTGTATAAAGAAACTTCAAATAGCGGTCCTACCCATAAAACATCTTTTATCCAATTTAGACAAAATTCTTCTAATAATGTTTCTTTTGGTATTTTTAAAATCAATTTGACATTCTTCGGCCTCACTAAAACCATTATGTTTGATAATGAAAAGGAAAAAAACATGAAGTTGGACAACTACTTATATCATATTTGTTATTATTAATCCACCTTAATTCTGTTTTTCAGAAATACATACACACACGCATCTTAATTCCTAAGGTGGTTCTCTAATAAGAAAACAAGATAAAAATTGAAAATCTTGCCCTGATTGGTGTGATTCAGTTGCTCAGGCATTGTTCAGCAAAGCAAAAGGTCACCGGTTCAACTCCAGGTCAAAGCACTTGCCTGGCTTGCACGTTTGGTCCCCAGTCAGGGCAACTGCAAGAGGCAAACGAATGATGTTTCTCTCTCACTCATGTGTCTTTCTGTCTCTTTCATCTTCCCTTCCACTCTCTCTATAAATCAATCAAACAGTCAATCTTGTAAAATTTGGACAAAATTACAAGGTATGTTTGAAAATACTAGAAAAACTATCAGAAGTATATATACTTAAAATAATTCCTGTTAATAACATGGAAATTAACATAATGAATAATAAATACAATGAAGATCTCAATAAAATATGGCATATACCACCAGTCATATGGATTTTATTTTAATAAAAAATGTTAAAATGTTATATCACTGCATAGGATAAGTTCAAAGTATTTCCATTAGCTTCTACAAGTTTTTGAAAATGGCATGTTTTACATTATTATTTTGTATATTTTCCTCTTTCTCTTAGTGATTTTCTAGTTAAAAGATCTTATAGATAATCTATACTTTAAATACATTAGATTTATTATGTAACATTGTTAATATTTCAGTGACCTTTCCACATTCCATTTACGTATTTTTAAAATGTTCTATAGTTCCATATTTTTAACTGTTTACATTTATACCAAGTTGAGAATTAACACCCACTTGATATTAATTATAGTGCTCTGTATGAATGCCATCATTACTGTTACTAAAGTCTGATTTTTGTAACACAATTTTATTTATGATAATATAAGTTAAGACATTTCTTTAGATATTTATAAAGGAATGACTTTTAAATTGAGATGTATTTCTAAAAACACTGGATAAAAGATAAATGCATAATTGGTGAGAAAATAATTAGAATTCTTGTATCGTCCTTGCTACTTGAATATCTAGTTTAAGCATTTCTACACCTGACACACTAATTTAGCTACATTGCAGCAGAGCCAGCATTGTGGTAATAGAATATTGATTGTACAGTATCGAAAGACAAAGAACTTATGTTGTTGCACTTTTTATACATGCATGATATTGCAGCACAATATCCATGTCAATAATTTTCACAAAATGAACCCCCTACCACTGTGCTCCATAGTAATTTAATTATAAAACAATCAGTCTTTTGATTACGCACTTTATCTTACATTAACCTAAAATATAAGTAACCACGCTGGATTTGGAAGACTTCAGTGTAAAAGCACAGTGTAAATACACTTCATATGTTCATTTAAGTATATTACTTTCCTAATTTTTATTATCAAGATGTGTTTTCTCATTACGAATGTTTGAGAAAACTTTCTCATGGAGATTCTAATCTCACAGTGATCATATATTAACTCCACATATTTTATTTCCAGCACACACAAAAAATTAAGAGTAATTGTATCAAGGTGGTCAAACATAATTTGAAAAAGAATTCCTTCCACGGGACCATTCTTATGGATGCAGTATTGATACCATTTTTAGAAATAATTTAGTCATCAGGAAAATAATGAAGAGATGTCATTTTATTTACTTAGAAATGCAAACATTAGACCTAATGAGAATTTTAAATAGAAACCAGAAAGTAATCTTGTTATTAAGATCAGCAAGTCTTTATTAAGACACTGTTTTGACAGAATTAAGCAATGAGGAATAAGGAACAGTAAATAGGGTCATCTTTATAAATTTGAGAGTCAAAAAGGTCATTAAAATTTACCTAAACAACCTGCCACCCAGTGTGAGTCCCTTTTCCAGCATTCCTGACAGCTGTTTTTTCTACATCTGCTTGAATATCTCCAGGATAGCTATTTTATGAAAATGTCATTTCCTATATTGAGACAAAGCCTACTTCTTTCTGGCTTCCTATTCTACTGGTGAGAGTCTAAAAGGGTACAACTTTTCTGAAATTTACTTTGGTAAAACAAATCGCAAAATTCTAAAACGCATTTATTCTTTGGCCCAATATTTCTAGTTATAGGGCTTTATCCTAAGGAAATAATCAGTTATCTATGAGAAATATATATTTTATATTATATATCTCATATATAGGAAATTTCTCATAAGGAATATGTAATATGATTTGTTACTTAGAAAAGTGAAAATTGGGAAACAAATGAATATTCAAGAATTGAAGGTTATTAAAGTAAATTATGATAAATCTATACCAAGAAATACCATGCAGTCACCACAAATCATGCTGAACATAAATGTAGTCACAATATGCTTTGATGACATAATGTATAGAAAACAATTAATAGGCTTTCTGACACAGAGGAAACAAAAGATAAATATTAAATTGTACACTATTGTTATTGTTATTTTTAAAATACACAATAAAGAAGAATATTCAGTATACCTTTTATTTAAAACTACATATATAGTTATATGAACAATGCTAAGTAAAACGACAAAATATTAATAAAAGTTGTATTCAAATGAGAAGATACAGTTTTTGCTTCCCTCCTTGTTTTTCTGTTTACTAGGGTTTTTGCATTGAATATGCATTCTTCTTACAATCTAAAAACTACCTGTTATTTTAAATACATTTATTCACTATTCGATGAATGTCTACCACATGCCAGATATGAATGAACAAAACTTACATTTCATTATATAACCACACTGCATACTGATTATGAATGTATGTAGATATTCTGGAAGTACAAAAAAACATAAACTGGAAGGATATATACCAATTTCATGATGGTAGAAGCATTCAGAAATGAAGAGAAGGCAATAAAGCTATGGAAGATTAGAAGGAAATTTAAATTGCGTACATAAAGTTTCCTTTTTTTAAAGAAAAAATATCTAAAGCAAAGGATAGGATGCCATCATTTTTCAGTTATGGGTGGTAAGTGTGATCATCTTGGGTTTCTTTATTTTTGAAAGATTAATAATATAATAAAATGTAGAACTTTTAGCAATAAATACTGCATTACAATAAGTACTATAAAAAGCAATGAACATGAAAATTATGTACTCTATGACTGAACAATTCCCCTCCAACTTAAATGAGTCCATATGTTCACCAAGAGACACATTTAAGGATGTTTATTGCACCTTTACTCATAATAATGCAAAACTGGAACCAATCCATGTGTCCATTAACTATAGAATGGAGAAATAAAGTATGGCATTTTTTAAACAATGTTAGTAAGACATAATTAACATACCAAAACATTCACTCAACTTAAAATGTGCAATTCAGTGATTTTTAGTAAATGTACAAGGTTGAGTAACTATTATCATGGCCTAGTTTTAGAACATTTTTATTACCCTAATAAGTTCCTCATGTTTTTTTACAGTCAATTCAGGTTCTCACCCTCAGTTCTAAGCAACGATTAATCAACTTTCTTTCTCTATAGAATGTCCAAATTGTGGCATTTTCTTACAACTGAAGTAAGTTGTAGCATATTTTTATAAAGAAAAAATATAACTACCTCAACAATGATAACTCTCAAAGATAAAACATAGAATATAAGTAGACCAACAAACAAAGAAAATACCATATTTTGCTGAGTATAACGCACACTTTTTTGGTCCAAATTTTTTAGGGAAAAATAAGGATGTACATTATACATGGGTAGCACCTGAAATAACTTGTATCTGTTCTTGTGTTTTGTAATTAGCTATTATATAAAATTTCTTGTAGCATAATATATTCAAAAATAAATGCTAAAATTCCTTTATGATACAAAAAACAGTATCTAAATATAAATAAATAAATAAATAATTGAATTTAAAATTAAAATGCAAGGTTCTTTTTTCCTGAAAGTTTGGGTCAAAAACATGGTTGTGCTTTATATGTGGCAAAATACGGTAGTTTATGCTGTATGATTCCATTTACAAGTGTTCGAGGAGAGCAAACACAATTCCATAGTGACAAAGGTCAGAATAATGGTTATCTTTAGAGGAGTACTTGGCTTGGAAGCAAAGGAGGGACACTTGTGAAGTGCTGGAAATATTCTATCAGTTGATCTGGGAGATGGCTACATGTGTATATACCCATGTGAAAATTAATAAATAAATTCATTTAAATATTTTTATTTTATACCTCAATAAATATTAAGACAAATAGCACACCCATATCAGTTTTTATGTATTAAACCCTTGCTTACCTCATCATTTTCCCCCTCCCCTTTCCTTTCTGTTTCTAACATGTCATGGCCGAGTTGAATGTGAAGTTTCTGAGAAACATTCCTGAAGCCAACCAGATATTTAGTTAAAAGACCTAGAGAAAGACAAAATAAATATCGTAAACTCATCTTTGCTCTCTCTTCTCTACTGATTTATATTTTTGAAGTGGTGTTCTATGATAATAGATATGAGAAGAGGAAATGGGTTTATGAAGACAATAAAGCAATAATGAAAACCAGAATAAAGCACTCACTTTGGCTAAAAATAGCTATGAAACCAGTACCACAGCCAAACTATTATGGTTTTCTTAAAAATTAGAAGGAAGGAAAGCAGGAAGGAAGGAAGAAAGGAAGGAAGGAGGGAAGGAAGGAAGGAGGGAAGGAAGGAAGGAAGGAAGGAAGGAAGGAAGGAAGGAAGGAAGGAAGGAAGGAAGGAAGGAAAGAAGGAAGGAAGAGAGGGAGGGAGGGGGATTTGTCATCCAAGGTGTTAAATTACTTAAATTTTGCATGCCTTCAAGTGTAAAATGTACCATGTAAAATGATAAGATTGCAAGATTGAAAGAATTTTCCTTTTGAAAGCCACATTTAACACCTTAAAGTAGTAACACACATGCTACTTAGATTTTGAAAGTCTAGTGTTTGAATATTACAAAGTATTTGATATTCAAAAATCAGCAATGTAATGAAGAGTGACACTTCTGTGGTTTCTTTGCCTTAGGTAGTATGCTTCAATAGTAGGTCAATCATAGTAACTCCACACTACAAGCCCACCTCTAAACACACTGCTTATGCTCAGGCCAATGACACCATCCATTACACGGCCACATTCTTTAGGGAATTCCAGTGGATCAAAATCAGTTAATCAATCCCCATCACAACACCTGTGCTTGATAGTGTGCATCTTAAATAGCTACTGTTCATTTGAGGAGACTGTGGGAGAACGCTGTTTAGTGACTCATCAAAGCTTTCTTAGCATTGCTTCTATATCATTCTTTAATATTGCAGCCATTTTCAGAAGAGAGTTATGCAACCAACCAGGAGCAAATCTGAAAATAATTCTCAGGCCCTTTTATTAGGAAGCCTGAGTACTGTCTCATTGTTTCAGTGCCATGTTCTTTCTTCTTCTGTCTATACCTGTCTCCAGATTAAAATCAAAGTATAAAACCTAGCCATCAATGTCTTTTGAACAATAATAATCTTGACTATCTGAAAGGTTGTGATATTACTCAGGTATTAATCAACAATATTTTAGTTGAAAGTGACAAAAGAATAAATAGCAATTCAACCTAGCTTTTAAAACAGAGGAGGAGCTAATTTATTAGGGAAGTATCTAAGACTTGAGGGTTTAGTACTGATTTCAGGCTTAGCTAGATTCAGGTTTTCAGTCCTCCACCTCATCTCTTTCCCTGCTCCTTTACATGCTGACCTCAAATTTCCTTTACAGAAGAAGCAAAGAACATAACTTCAATAAGCCCCAACTTGTATTTTCAACACAGTTCATCACACAAAGAAAATGTGACCTTTCTTTCCACTCCCCAGCCCCAACCCAAGGGCTGACATATCCAATCTTAGGGAAAATTAACCTCGTTTGGGGCATATAACTGTTTTTGGAAAATATCACAAAGACCAAGAGGGAGGAACTGACCATTCTGGTCATAACCCACCCACCCCTGAGGCAGAGAAGAGAATACTTCATGGCACAGAGCTCCCACAGAATGACATGGAGTTGAGGAGAGGATATTCAAAAGAAAACTGGTGTGCTGCTAATGAGGGAGAAGAAGTGGTGAGAAAGGCAAAGCAACAAATGTCTACTATTGTCATCATCCTTACGAGCTAATTCTTTCCATGTACTCGGCAGAGGTTTTCTGGCAAACAGAATGTGTAGTTCTGGCCTTCTCCAGTAGAGCAATGAAAACTTTACTGCTGTTGGCCTTCAAGAAACCTGAAAGTCATTTGAGAGGTTCAAATGTAGGGAAGAAAAACATTACATTTATTGTTTCATAAACTTGGTAATAAAAATCATGAAAATTTCCTTAGGAAAAAGATATCCACCACCCCCCATCCATCCTGCATACATTTTGACAGTTGACTCAACCTATTTCTTTTTTAACATGGATATTTTGACTTGGCTGCATCAAAATGATAACCAAGAGATGTAAAACTACTGTTTTTTATTTGTTTGTTTCTGTTGTTTTAATGATGTGTTAGGACAAGCTAATGCCCCCAAACTTTATCCCGTCTGCCAACTTAGCTTGGCCTGATGAAGCTGGCTGAGCGGGGTCAAGTTGAAGGATGGGCCCGCAGAGTCTGTCCTGCACAATGATCGATGCTCAAAACCATGGGGAAAAACGCCGAGAAGGAAACTTATGTAAATATTTTTCTAACTACAAACTGGGTATGTCAAAATAATTTGAAATATTTACTATATCTCAGCCAAAATATCATCAAGGAAAGATGGCTAGATTTGACTCTGCCACAGTGAACATCATTGTTAACAAAGTTAAAAGAAAATGGAAAATGAGTAAAAATAATTGCAACATATATAATGAACAGAGGATTAATACTTTTAATATAAAACTTTAAAATCAATAGGAAAAAGGCAAATGCAGCAATAAACCTAGTCAAAGGATATGTAAAAGTAATTTTAAAAGAAGTAAATGAAAAAATATAACCGAACGACATGTGATGAGATGTTCAAATTCATTATTAATAAAAGAAATAAAAATTAAACAAATTTGACTTTATATTGGCAAATATTAAAACACTTAATAACACCCACTGCTATTAGATGTTTAGATTGGTGCAGCCTTTCAAGAAAGCCATTTGGCATTATGGATAATTTTAAATTTTAAGCATATATTCTCCTTGACCCAGTATTTCTGCTTCTGAAACCTACAACAAAGGAGAAAAAAAAAAGAACCATGTGGAAAGACTGTTAGTGTGTGTACATGTGCATTTGAGTGTGTATGTTTGAAGGTATGTTGTGTAAAAGGATTTGGAGGTTGTACTGCTTAGAATGATGAACAATTGTTACCCCTAAATGTCAAATACCAAAGAAG
Source organism: Mormoops blainvillei (assembly GCA_004026545.1). Lineage (NCBI taxonomy): Eukaryota > Metazoa > Chordata > Mammalia > Chiroptera > Mormoopidae > Mormoops > Mormoops blainvillei. The sequence continues at coordinate 433,070 of PVJD01000388.1, read as the reverse complement.
TGATTAAATAAGCTAAACACTGTTCTCTAAAATGGATCCTCTAGAACTTTTACATGATGATGCTGCCCTATATGTGGAGACTTAAAAAGATGTCCTTATACTTTGGACCTTTTCTTTGCCAGGTTTTGTTTTTAGATATACATATGACTGTGAGATCCAGATTCAGATCACATATTTCCATGCTTGTTTCTCATCCTCCTTTGTGGAGATTCTTTATTTTTTTAATCAAATATTTTAGTAGGTGTAGCACACATCTCGTAATGGCCAGACTCCATGGACAACCAGGTCACTGCTATTCTCTAAACAAAATGTTACAAAATAGCAAGCATGTATAACTTTCCTGGAGAGAGGATAAGAGACATTAAAATTTTGCAGAATATTTTATGCTCTGAATTCATTCTAGTTGTAACATGTATAAATTATCTCATAAGATAAAATAGTAAAGCCCAAGCTCCAGAAACAAGTGAACCAGTTTATCAATCAAAACTTTCCAGAATAAGGGGAAATGGTCATGCGGTTTATGACCAAGAAACTCCCCTCTATGCAATTCTGGGCTGCTAACAGTCTCCTGGCACACAGGCTTGTAGCTGATGGGCATGGGAAGACTTTAGATCAGCAAACAATATGAATGATGTGTTCCCATTTTTATTTTTTTAAGCACACAAATATGAAATGTATTAACAATGATTATATCTGATTACAGTTGATTTTTATTTTCTTTGTATATAACTCATAATATTACTTTAACCATTTGTGATTACAAATAACACCCTTCTTTTTAACTTTTTAAATATATAATTTTATTATATTTTTTCCATTACTATTTAGTACCCTTATATTGCGCCCCCTTACCAGCAATCACCACCCTGTTGTCCATGTCCATGAGTCCTTTTTCTTTTTGGCTCAGTCCCTCCGCTTCTTAACCTCCTCTCCTCCCTGCTAGCTGTCATCTGTTCTCCATCTATGAGCCTGTCTCTGTTTTGCTTGTTAGTTCAGTTTGTTCATTAGATTCCATGTATGAGTGAAATCATATGGCATTTGTCTTTCTCTGACTGCCTTATTTCAATTAGAGTAATGTTCTCCAGGTCCATCCATGCTGTTGCAAAGGGTAAAATTTTCTTCTTTTTTTATAGCCAAGTAGAATTCCATTGTGTAAATGTCCTATAGTTGTTTTATCCACTCATCTACTGATGGACAACTTGGGCTGCTTCCATATCTTGCTTATTGTAAGTAACACTGTGATGAACATTGTGGTGCTTATGTTCTTTCAAATTAGTGTTTTGTGTTCCTTTGGATATATTCCCAGAAGTGGGACTGCTGGGTCAAAAGGCAGATCCAGTTTTAATTTTTTGAGGTATCTCCATACTGTTTTCCACAATGGCTGCACCAGTCTGCATTCCCACCAACAGTGCAAAAGGGTTTCCCTTTTTCCACATCCTCACCAGCACTTGTTGTTTACTGAATTTATTGATGATGGCCATTCTGGCAGGTGTGAAATGATATCTCATTGTGGTTTTAATTTGCATTTCTCTGATGATTAGTGATGTTGAGTACCTTTTCATATGTCTATTGGCCATCTGTATGTCCCCTTTGGAGAAGTGTCTATTCAGGTCTTTTGCCCATTTTTTTAATTGGGTGGCTTGTATTTTAATGTTGAGTTTTGTAAGCACTTTATAAATTTTGGATATCAACCCCTTATCAGGTGTATTGATGAATATGTTCTCCCATTCTGTGGATTGTCTTTTTATTTTGTTGACGATTTTCTTTAAAACAAAAATTCATTGGGAGCGAGTGAAACTCTTCATTGTTTAATTTGTATAATTTGTCAAAAGGTACCCCTGTCAAAACAACTATAGCTGAAAAGCTGTGTCAGTATGTTGTGTATTTCTTAAGACAATCTTGTTCACTTTTTTGTATCTATTGCCTTATTTCTGCTAACCAAGAATTTTATAAAGTGTTCCAAGACATTGTTATTACATGAAAAAATAAAATATATGGGAAACATGAGGATAACCAAAATTATGCAGGTTTCATTGCTTCAGACCTCAGAATATTAAATATGCTAACATATGTAATATTTCCAGGTATTTTTGCAAGTAAGCTCCTACTGTATTAATCCTCCAAGGAACAGTAAGGCAAGAATTGTGGCTTATTCTCATCTTCTTAAACTCCTCACAACTCTATTTATAGGTGGGGTCTACATGCGGTACAGCTCATCTCATTTTTTTTTTTTTTGAGCCAGTCCTCATTAAGTAAAGATCATCAACAACATTTTCTGTATAGTTAAACATGGGGCACTTTCTTTTCCAGTTCACATCTCACTATATCTATCCTCAACTTTTTAAAGATTTTATTTATTTATTTTTCAAAGAGAGGGGACGGGAGGGAGAAAGAAAGAAGCGTTGATGTGAGAGGGAAACATCAGTCAGTTGCATCTCGTACAAACCCCAACCAGGAACTGAACCCGCAACTAGGAATTGAACCAATGACCTTTCACGGCACAGGATGATGCCCAACCAACCAAGCCACACTGATCAGGGCTATCTGTCCTCAGTTTTTGATAAGCTGGACCTCTATATCTTTAAAAGAATCCTCTTCCTTGGTTTTTCTCTGTTGTCTCAGATGTTCTTGTTTAGTTTCCTTTGCAATTGCAGTTGCATTGTTGACCACCTCTGCCCATTTTTCTTCTTAAATGTTGATATTCCCTGGAGATCCTGTCTGGCAACCACTCTCTGACACTAAACACTCCTGGGTGGTCTCATTATCACCAACAATTTCAACAAACAGCTCTCATAAGCTCATGATTCATAAATCGTGAAGAAACTTCAACCCAGATCTATCTTCTAGGATTGGTGTTCACACAAACTGCCCCCTTAATATCTCTGCTAACAAGTCCTACAGGTACATCAGGCTGAATCCACATGTACAAAACAGAAAGTATTTTTCTCCTCCTGTGTAACATTATTTCCAACATCGAAAAAATGATGTCACTCACCCATCCAGCTTCCAGCAGCTTCACTTATTTCTCTCCCTCACACACTAAGCCATTAATAATAGATTTCTGTTGATTTGCCTTAATAACTCTTCAAAGATCTATGTCCCCACCCATCCTAAAGGCCACTACCTTAGTTTTCAACACCTTCATCTGTCACCTAAATTACTGCAGTTAGCATTCAATAAAAATTAGTTGAATAAATGAATAATTTTCCTTAAGTCTAGTCCCTTCCAATTCATTCTCCTACCTACAACATAGTGATCATACTAAAAATCAAATGGATCATTTCACCTCATCTTTCAGGGTAACTGCTGCCCCAAAGAATATAGCCAAGCTGCATTATGCACCTCAGTTCATGCAGTGACTCTTGTTCACCTACCTTGTCTCACCTGTCACTACCCCCCACTCAAAGTACACCCTCCAGCCAGAGTGAACAATGTGCAGTTTCTTAAGTGATACCAGAATAACTTTCCTCATCTTTTTTCCTTACCAAACCTCATCTGGACCTCATTCTTACTCCACATTCAGCATTCAACTAGAATGTCACCACTCTAGGAAACCTTCCAATTTGCCAATATTGGGTTAGGTGCCCTTTTTAGAGGACTCTGCATCACTCTGTTGACTTATTTATTATTATATACATCACATTAATGAGTTTTCCTGATTATTTGACTGCTGTATCCTAAAAGGCAGGATCGATAAGTTATACATCATGTCATGCTGAAGAATGGCCCAGGATCTGACATAATAGGTCACTCAGATTACAGGTTCCCCTGTGTATGATAGACACATTGTCCTACCATCTTAGCAGCATTATCAGAGGTTCAAATATAGAGTTGCCAAATAAAATATAGGACATCAAGTTAAGTTTAAATTCCAGAAAAACAAGAAATAAATTTTAGTATAAGTGTGTGTCATGCAATATTTGGAACAAATATACTGAAAAAATAAAATTTGTTATATATCTAGAATTCAAATTTAACTTGGTATTCTATTTTTCCCCTAAACCTGACAACCCTAATCAAATAAGATTGTATATCTATTATAGTGCTTTACAATCTATAAAAGTTTCTATCAAAATATAAGCAAATATGAGCTCCATTCTTTCAAAAATCCATTACAGTTTTGAAATGAATAATGAGAGAAATTTCCAGGTCAAGTTTCTATGGTTTTCATCCATTATTGACAAATCTTGCTGTGAGATTCTCTGGTTCTTCCTAAATTAAACAACATTCTTCTCGAAAACAAAAGTAGTTTGGGGCTAAATATGTTTAATTTTAGGCAACCAGATATCAAAATGCATGCAGACCCCTAAAATGATCATTAGGCTAGAGAAGACTGGGAGTGAGAGAAGAGAGAGAGGGAGGAAAGGAAAGAGGGGCTTAGCACTGCACTCGTAATTGAGTAATTTCAAGGGATAAAAACCTAGGGCTACTCCTTCTTTTAATACTATATCTGCATTTACTACCATAAGTTTGGAACTCACTGAACTACACTAATTAAACTAAATAAAGTAGCAAAACATCAGTTTTTTAATGACGCACTTGATTTAAGATGTAAGAAGCATCAGTATAAACTATAAAAGTACCTGGTCTGGAGGAAGCTAAGATGCCTACTTCCTCAATAACTCTTGTGTGTCCCCAGCCTGGCATCTATTTTCTCCTCTTTAAGAAACACAGTATTGATTCAGGTGATTTCTAAATGTCAACATAGCTCTAACACACTGAAATTTTATGAAATATTCACTGAGCTATCATTCTGTAAGCACTAGTAGGTTAGTAGTCTAAAAGACTTAAAAGTCTTACGTATATAAATTTATCAAATGAAATGCATAACTCTACCTGTTAATCTGTTATAATTATAAAAGACGAGTCCACCCACAGAGAACAAGGGAGGCTAACAAATTTTAGTGGAGGTAGAATCATAATGTTTGGAATTTCAATAAAATTACAGGAGATCCACAATTGGCTATGTTCACATAGAAAGAAAGACACAAAGCTCCATCTCCCCCCCCGCCCCATCCCACTTCTCTTCATTCCCCCAGAAGGTAAGGGAGAGAAGGGGCTAATTTGGAACTGAGCTTAAATGTCACAAGTGCAAGGACATCAGGAACAGGATAATTATCAGAATCAGTGGACAGCAAGAGATTTAAGAAATCACTCCAGACAGACAGAAATCACCACTGGTAAACAGATTTCCCTTGCAAGTAGCAAAGTTAAAGGACAGATGTTTGTGTTTTGCACACACCAATACCATAGAGGAGTCTCCCAAAATTTCACTGACCTTAAGTATGTGAGTGAAGAAAGCCCAGTTCGCTCTGCTCATCTTTCCTACGTGCTTTCCTTCATCCTCACTCACTGAATCCTCCCGAGCCCTCGGGATGCTTGGACTCTGGAGGAAGAGTCTGGGGGGCTTCTAGGGCCCCTAGGATGAGATGTGACACCTGGAAATGAGAAGGAGTTAATCCATAAAGGGGAGGAGAGGGACCTTTATTCTTCAAGGGATTGTTCACCTTCCTTGCTCTCGATGAGAACTGCACTCTCCCCAACCCTGCCATGAGAGCCTCCAACAGGGAACTGCCACCTTTGCAAGTGGTCCTGCCCTTGGGACCACAGTGACTGGTCCAGGCGGCAAGTGTTCCAGCATGGGTTAGTCATCCTCCTCCTTCACGATTGGTTAAGTAGAAGGAAATAGAGTCTGTAGCTCCCTGGTGTTGAAGGGAGGAAAATGTCAGGCAATAAGCTGTTGGCAACCATATTCAAGGCCATAGGGAAGAAACGTGGTGTAAAAATGGCTGCAGACAACAAACAGACAAAAGAGATCAGAGGCAGCCGGCAGGGCCCTTGCTCTACTCAGGGCCTGGTTCCGCTGTGCTCCTGCTCTTCCCTGCTTTGCTCGATTTATGGGCGTCAGTAACTCCTCTCCCTTTCTCTCCTAGGCTTCTCTACACTGAGTCTTTGCCAATGTGAAAACACTATTATATTAAAAACCGAGGGAACAAAGTCTGCAACAGCAAGGAGCAGTGGCATAACTGATAAAATGTCTAATTGGGGCCCCCAGTCTCTGCCTCTCTCTAAAAGACTGGGAAAATGTGCCATATTATAACAATCCAGGCAGAATGTACTTTTTCTCTAATGATTTATGGCATCGTTAATTTGGGAGAGGCCTTTATATGAGCAGGAGAGAAAAGTCTGAATTATAACAAGGGAAACCTTGATAAGTAATGTGTCTGGTATTGATTATACTCTCATGGATATTTGATCTGACATTTATAATTTAGCTATTCAACAGCTCAGGAGGGTGGGCTTCATTTTTACCACCCAGTCGACAGAATTATGAACTTGTCCACAGGCCCCTGGGTAGAGCAGCCCTTCGCAGCCTGTGTTCTGAGATGCATGGCTCACGCTGGCTCGGGAAACACTGCCTCGTGGAGGCTTCCTCGTGGAGATTCACCATGTTTACTAATAGATAAAAACAGTATCCGTAAATAAATCTGCTTAATCTGTAGAGCAGTTAAACAAACAAACTTATTTTCACAAGGAATGATTTGCTTTGCTCTTCCCACACTGAACAAACCCCGAAGCAGTTTTCCCTTAACACCTTACAGTAAGCATTTAAAACCACTAAGGGGTCCTGGTTGGTGTAGCTCAGTGAACAGAGCACCAGACTGTGAACTAAAAGGTCACCGGTTTGATTCTCATGCATCTTGTACATCAGTGTTTCTCTCCCTTCCTTCCCCTCTCTCTGAAAATAAATAAATAAACCAATAAATAAATAAATAAACAAACCACTAAGAAGGCATACTGTATAAGTATGTACCAAAGATTTTAGGGTGTTTCACCCACTCTCTTGTCATGGAGACTCAATGGCAGATTAAATTACATGTTCCAGTACCATAAAGTCATAGACAGATTTTAAAGAGATTCGGGATTTTTTTTTTCTATTCCAGTACATTTTTGGTATGCTACCAGTATTGTGACTTAAGGTTAGAGATCAACTGAAAATTTTGTCTCCAATTTTTACCAGACCCTTCTAAGCCCAACTAGACAGAAAGAAGGAATGAGCCACAGTGGTGTTAGCTTCACTCCTGAAAGAGGAGAAAAGAATACATCTCTTACATGGAAGAGGCAACTAGCTCTATTGGGTGAGAGGGCCAGGTCTGAAGCCACCCGAGTCAGGTGCGGGAGGATGAAGGTCCCAAATTTGGTTCCAAAATAAAGGTGAAGACAAGAGCATGAATACAAAAGATCAGATGATTGCTGACTACATTGGCATAGAAGGGGATGAGAGAGAATTGTGGGTGATGAAGGCATTTCTGCTGCGGCCACCAGCTGGGTGGAGCACTGAAGACCAAATGAGCAACTTCTCATTCCCGTCAGGCCAGAAACGCAGTCTGAGTAAAGAGTTAGGGAAAAAAGACATTCTCTGCATCTTGCCAGGCCAGCTCCTTTTTCCAATGTCCTCCCACTGTGTATGATTCCAGAGCACCAAGGGCATTTAAATCAGCACAAGGTGACAGAAACAAATGCGCATAAGAAACCTGCTCATTCACAGATAAGCACATCTACCCAAGTGTGGAGAATCGTTTAGAATCATTTGAAACTAAATGAACTGTCAATACACACTGGACGATAGCTAGTTGAGATAAAAATCGTGAAGTTAGTCCTGCCTCACCTAGGCAGGATAAATACAAAATTAAATCCACTAGAAGGCACTTAAGATGCCTTAAAATGACAAGTCGGCTCTGATGATGTGAGGGATGAAAGATTAATTTTCCTTCGAAAAAGGATTTGTAACAAAATAGCCAGTAGTTCTAATCATTAGAAATAATTACAAATGGTACATAAATAGATTCAAAGACCTGTATAAATATGAACTTAAAAAATTCATGAGCTGCCATCCTTTACTAAACTATACATAATTTGGCAATATTTTAATAATGTGACAGCGCTATAATACAATCAGGGTTTCGAGAATAAATCATTTCTGCTTTTCACTGCTGAAAACATAACCAAAGCTTTTTACTAATCCCACTCAGCTTTATTCAAATACAAGAAAGGCGGTATTCAACCAGATCCGGAATGTAATGGAATAATTCTAGGATAAACTCTAGAGTAAAGATGTTATCTTTATTCTTGTCTAAAGAAATCTTATGAACATGTGTGATACATAATTCTTTTTTTCTCAAAAAATAATTAAATTGTAATCCTTAGTAATTTTTATGCTAGCCCCAAAATTGCTTATATACTGTACTGTTTCATCTGCTTCAGCATTAACTTGAATTCCTAGGGAATGCACGGCGAGTAAAAATGCATTTTTTTGTGAATGCTTTCCTATGAACTAAGTATATATGTACATTTTTCTGGAATTTCAGTTGCTTTTGACCTGCTATTATTAACAACTTACCAGAATAATAAATTCTTTGTAAAATAATTTCACTTATTTTCCTAGTAATGCAGATTTAGGAATAATCTATTCTTTACCAGCTCCCAATAAGATAAAACATATGACATTAAAGAGTAATTTGCCAAAATATAAAGTCAGTAGAATATCCAACGTTTCATGCCTCATTTGCCTGAAATCTCATTAGATTAGTGCAACACCATGTTTTAATGCAAATAGGTTCAGACTTATTTTTCCAAGTAAGTTGATTCCTGCTTATTTTCTGTATTTTCATGCTTGAGTTAATAAATTGCAAAGTTTCCCTCTTCTCTTTGCTCTGTTTTCCTTTATATACCATTTGTTGGAGGTTCTCTATTTTAAGAGAGAGGGAGGAGATGACAAGTAAATTATCCCCTTGGGCTTCTAAAATAAAGTTGGCCTATCTACAATGTGCAGTCTCAATCAATTCTTATATTTTACTGAGCCTTCAATTTGTGACAGGTGTATGCACTAAAACTCACATATCAATGGGGAAGAAACCAGAAAACAGTGGTTGGAGATGTGCCTGGCAAGGACAGCAAAAGGAAGTGTATCCTCTCAGTCAGTACAATCCCCACAGCCACGTGGGCTTGAAGACTAGTAAGGCCCCAAGACTTCACCACATCCCAGCATGGCTCCAAAAGACCTCCAAATTTCCCTTCAGAACCCTGTAAGAAGGTGTGTTTTCAAAAACTGAGCTGTGTCTCAAGTTTCTTGGTCACCCAGCTTCATCCTCCTTATAATTAATTAAGTTACACTTGACTCTAGCTAAAATATACACTTTCTCATAGAGTAATTTTTAGATCAGGATAAATCAAAGTTTCATCTCAATGAGTCTTGTTGTCTGGTCATTGGTCTCAATCTTCTGCATTTTGGAAGCATTTGGGAATCACCTGAATTATGAAGGTTTAAGTGAATATAGATTAGTTATCTCTCCTCCCACTTCCACACTATGCTTTAATCATTACCTGAATGTCAATTGCATACCTTCTTAAGTGTCCAAACTACCTTCTCGTTTCCTCATTGAGTCTACAAATCATTCACCATCCTCCTGGCCTTCATTTGCCCCAGCTCTCGCCCTTGCACTCCCAGCTCAATGCCCTCACCTCATCCTGGTGATGGTAGGAAGAGTTGCTTGATGCCTGGGTAGTCAATGATCATATGCTACCTCTCTGTGTTATCTGATTTTTCATGTAGCATATGTTTTAGCTCCCCAATAAGAAAGTATGTGCCTTTGATATCTCGGTCATATCTCCAAACTCAATAGTACCCTAAAAAGAGTATGTGCTCAAAAAATTCTTGTTAGTTCATTAATTTCCCTTATTATACAGACAGCATTTAGACAAAACAAGAACATGAAGCTTCGCACTTTCCCCCTCTGCTCTGTTAAATTCATATCTATCATCCACATGCATAGTCTTTTTCCAAATTAGATGTATTTCATGGACATTTCAAGAACTGACCTCATTTCACCACAGCTCTAAAAACTTAACTTTACTACTGTAACTTTACCAGTCCCTAGGGAAACTTTAAAAAGCCCTTTCCATTCAAATGTCACAGTATTTTCCTTCTTTCCCCATAGGGTTGTCTTCATTAAGTTTGTGGAAACTGTTCTGGTCAAGATGGAGGCATAGGTAAACACACTTTGCCTCCTCACACAACCACAGAAAAATTACAACTAGACCTGAAAAGAAATAACACCCAGAACCATCAGAAAATCGAGCTGTATGGGAGTCTGATAAGCAAGGATTTAAAGAAGCCACGTTCATTCAGATGGGCAAGAGGATCAGGGATTCAGAGATGGGTAGAGGGGAGCAGAGATGTGGTGTGTCATGGAGAGGTGGAGGCAGCTGCTGCAGAATGGATAATCCCACATTCACTTGTGGTTGATAAAAATCAGGAGGGATACCTTGGGAGAGAGTGATCCCAGTCCCAGGTCAGACCACACATCCCAGGGTTCCAGGGCCAGGAAGATAAATCCCCATAACTTCTGGCTATAAAAACCAGTAGGTGTTGGGGTGGCAGAAGAAACTGCTGGATTTTCAGCAGACTCCACTTAAAGGGCCCACATGGACTACCCCCTCTTGGATTCAGCACCAAGGTAACAGCTGAAAGGGTGCCTGTTGCACAGGGCAACTGCAAGGTAAACTTCCAGAAGCCAGGCAGTGGCACTGACCCCTCTCCAAGTACCCCACATACAGAGTCATAAAGTGGTGAAGCAGGTTACCCCACCCTGGCGATTACCTAAATCTCTGCCCCCGCACAATTTACAGATGCCTTTTCTACAATAGGCCATGCTACTAAGGGAGTCAAAGCAGTAGTACCTAATACACAGAAACAAACACAGGGAGGCTACCAAATTGAGGAGACAAAGAATTATGGCCCAAATGAAAGAACAGAACAAACAAAACCCTAGAAAAAGAACTAAACAAAATGGAGATAGCCAACCTATCAGATGCAGAGTTCAAAACACTGGTGATCAACATGCTCAAAGAACTCACTGAGTACAACAACAAAATAAAAAAAGATCCAGGAAGACACGAAGTTTACACTAAGTGAAATAAAGAAAAATCTACAGAAAACCAGTAGTGCAGAGGATGAAGCCAGGACTCAAACCAGGAATTTGGAACATAAGGAAGAAGTAAACATTCAACCAGAACAGAAAGAAGAAATAAGAATTCCAAAAAAAAAAATGGATAGTATAAGAAGACTCTGGAACATCTCCAAATGTGCCAACATCCAAATCATAGGGATGCCAGAAGAAGAAGAGCAAGAAATTAAAAACTTATTTGAAAAAATAATGAAAGAAAATTTCCCTAATTTGGCAAAGGAAATAGACATACAAATCTAGGAAGCACAGAGTCCCAAATAAGTTGGACCCAAAGAGAACCACACCAAAGTGCCTCATAATTAATATGCCAAAGGTTAAAGATAAAGAGAGAATCTTAAAAGCAGCAAGAGAAAAGCAGAGAGTAACCTATAAGGGAGTTCCCATAAGACTGTCAGCTGATTTCTCAAAAGAAACTTTGCAGGCAGGAAGAGACTGGCAAGAAGTAATCAAAGTGATGAAAAGCAAGGACCTACAACCTAGATTACTCTATCCAGCAAAGCTATCATTTAGAATAGAAAGGCAGATAAAGTTCTTCCCAGACAAGGTAAAGGTAAAGGAGTTTATCATCACTGAACCATTATTACATGAAATGTAAAGGCACTTATTTAAGAAAAAGAAGATATAAACTATGAACATTAAAAAGGCAACAAATTCACAATTATCAACAACTAATCTAAAAAAACAAACTAAGTAAACAACCAGAACAAGAACAGAATCATAGACATGGAGATCATTTGAAGGGATCTCAGCTGGGAGGGGGAAGAGGGAGAATGGGGGGGAAAGGTGCAGAGATTAAGAAGCATAATTGGTAGCCCTGGCTAGGGTGGCTCAGTGTATTGAACACTGGCCTATGAACTGAAAAATAGCTGGTTTGATTATTAGTCAGGGCACATGCCTGGGTTGCAGGCCAGGTCCCTAATTCAGGGCATGTGAAAGACAACTTATTGATGTTTTTCTCCCTCCCTTCCCCTCACTCTAAAAGTAAATAAATAAAATATTTTTTTTAAAAGAAGCATAATTGGTAGCTACAAAAAAAGACAGGGAGGTGTTAAGAATAGCATAGTAAATGGAGAAACCAAAGAACTTATTTGCAAAATCCATGGACATGAATTAAGGAGGGAATTGCTGGAAGGAACTGGGTAGACGGGAGTAAAGGGTGAAAACTTGGAACAACTGTAATAGCATAATCAATAAAATATATTTTTAAAAAACTGATGGAAATCTCCAGTCATTTTTATATTTTGGTCATTCTTGGTTTCCCATTGTCTCCCTATAGTTATCCTACAAGTTGGAAAACTGCAAAATTTCATTCAAAAGCTTATCATCAGTTGAATACTGTCATGTCCAGTCTGCTGTAGTTAATTGTTCTTTGTTTAGATGATGGTCAGTCAAATAGAGTCATAAGAGGAGACCCAAAAGAAGTGCACACACACACACACACACACACACAAGTTTATAACATTGACATGTACTAGAAATAGGGGCCACTGCATGTCACACAGAGTCACAGGGGAAGCACCAGTTTTCGGTAAGGTGGCAAAAGGTGGGAGCAAGGGGAATGCTTAGATCATGATCTTCATTGGTGTTCCTTCAAGGAAGACAAAGGAGGGCAGGGTAAACAGCTTAGGACGGGCTGGTTTTAATGATTTCAGTGGACCCTAAGCTACAGGGGTGGTCTCTAGTTGCCTGGTGCCAGGCCCTGGGATGATTAAGACAAAGGAATATTGCCTCCTGGGGTATACAGACCAGGTAGAAGAGCGTAGGTTCTAGATTGGTCAACTTACATTATCAAAGGTGTGCTCCTGCCAAGTTCTTGCTATCTAATAATTGGCTGGTTCCAGAAGGGGCAGTATCTCCCCAGCCTAAAGAATCATTTCTTCTAAGAGGTCAAAAGATCATAATAAACAAATTATTAAAAATATACATGCAGTACATTTAGAAACACACATCAGTGAATGAGATGGACAGCAGCACCATCTGGTGCACAAGCTAACTGGACTCTGGATTCAGACGGCCTGACTCAAATGGCAGCTTACTGTCTGTGGGATGTTGGGCAAGTTACCTAATCTCTTTATAAATCACCTTCCTCCAGAAAATGAAGCAAAACCCGTTGAGTTGTCTATAGGATTAAATGAGATAACGTATATAAAGCGGTCAGTCCAATGCTTGTACCAAGTAGACAATAATATATTTTTTAAATAATTTAACTAACTACATTAAAGGAGGAATGGGAACTGATCCAGAAGTTTCAAGGAAAAACTGAGCCAGGAATAAAAGGCAGGAAGTAGTCCCACACAAAAAAATTGTGTGGGATCCAGCAGGGAGCCCTCAGTCAAGGTCCCTAAAATTGCTTTTGTCTCAAACAATTTCAGTCTCCAAAACAGCACCTTTTGTTACTTAGCTCTTTATAGTTATTTTTTAATGCTTTCATATGCCCACCTATATATGGTATCATGGTAGAGAGAGTTTACCATTTCTATTTTGTGGATAAGAAAATTAAATCTCAGTGAGGTTCGCATGAATTGTCCTTGTCGCTAGTAAATGACCCTCACAAACTAGAGTTGTTTGAACACTTGTCTCAAGATTCTGTCCACCATATCAATCTGATTCAAATAAACCATCTTCTTCTCATTGATTCCCATTTAGAGTCAAAGTCCCTAGAGCTGTACTGGCCAATATTATAACCACTAGCTACTTGTAGCCATTGAGCACTGGACATGGGGCTAGCACTGCATGTTGAAATGATAATACTTTGGATATAAATAAAATGTGTTTAAAAAATTACCTCCCCTCTATTTTTGATGTGGCCACTAGAAATTTTTTACATGTATCGAGCCTTGTATTTCTAATGGACTAAGCTGTAAAAGTCGCCATAATCTGAACGCTACGTTCCCTCCCCACACCACTGTGCCCCGCATTCTCCATTGCTGCAGCAATATGCAGGTTACTAGGACTGAGGCATAACTCTCTGAGCCAATTAATCTCTGAGTGCCTTTGTGAGGAGCAATTGTCTCTCACCATATATCACTTCAGTAAAGCAGATTGGTATTTCCCTGTACCGACTACAGCTTGGTGGGTATTACAGCCCCAGGGAGTGGCATTTGCTCAATACATGAAAGACTAATGCAGGGCTATTACTAAAATAATATCTTTCCAGTTAACATAAGCAATGTAAGACTATGAATGTTAATTTTTTCCAAACTATCATCATGAAGAAAAGTATTTGACGAAATTGAGTATTTACAGAAAGGTCAAGTACTGTTAACAAAGTTAATTTCGCTTAGTGTCGGCATGTTACAGTCTTCTTTCTGACTCAAGAACCAATTGCTAGGAGTCAATTGGAGTTCTGTAGGTAAGATATAATAGAAATGGATTATGACATTTTTACCTGCTAACTTAGCATTGAAATTTTCACAGTGTCAAGTGGGAAATTAATAATTACTTTTTACCACTGAATGTCTGTCAAAGAGAACAAAACCATGTCAAGCAGAAGCAAAGTACAGAGATGGTGCATTTGTAACACCATCTCTGGTCCCTGCTTGAAACAGAAAATCCAAGACAAGTTCAATGCATTTCCCCCACAGTTCATACACGTGAAGTACTAGTGTAATAGGCTAAATTAAATTAATTTACTATTCAGCCTGCTTTTAACTATGTATCAAGAAATTAATTTTGTCACATGAAAATAGAGAGAGAGATATCAAGTAAGGGTAAAAATCATAGTTCAGGAATCGAACTTCTGTAAGAGAGATTCATCCTTATCTGTATAACCCTTACTCACACTAATGAGAATAAGTCATGTCAAATTTCCTACTAGTTACAGAAGGAATTCAGATCACTGATGCTTTATATTATCTGTTCACATCAGAGTGTCATGGCACCTTGTGGTCTGGCTAAAATGTGATCAAACCAGTTGCCAACTTAAAGTGTTTAACTATAAAAGATTATATCCTCAGGGGTTTTGTGAAAATATAGACAAGTTTATTCATAATGTAAGTATCCCCAATGTGATTTGATTTCTGAGTGACCAGAAAGATTCCTTCAGTGAAAAATATTTTATCAATGGATTCTGAAAATTCCTCCTAAGTAAAAGTTATCCATAAAGTCCTTGTCCCTATCATCAGTCTTTGGGAATAAACCCAAATCACTTACTTCTTAGGGTGGTTGTATCAGGGAGCCTCTTTCATGGTCTGGAGGAGAAAAGAGAAGGAGGTAGATATTAAAATCCATAATATTAAGGAAGGAAGTGGGGTGCCATTTTAGAAGGGCTAGAAATAGGAGACAGTATTTAAAAACTAACATTATTCTTCAATATTTTCCTCAGGAAAAGAAGTAATAGTCTTGAAAAGATGGCCAGGGTCTCAGGTTCACCCTGTATGAATCATGTTAAAGACAAATGTATACTTTGCATTGATCACGGTCACTCCCCTTGAGTCTCTGATGCTAAACAATTTTTTAAAGAATACTGAAGAGTTTAGTGTTGTAAAGGAAAATCACCTGGGTAACGATTTCAAGATGCCAAGAGTCTCAGCACCCTGCTTTTATCAACAGCTGAAAAGCCAATAAGTCTTAATTGTCTCTAAACAATCCGCAGCTGTGTAACCTTCTTTCCGTGCAGAATCTTTATAAAAGAAAGGCCCATAAAATAGTTTTCTAAGCATCATATTTATGCTGAGATTTAAATTTCAATTACAAAGAGAAATTATACCTCCCATTTGATGCAAATGAATTTGAACATGTTATGACTATAAAAGCAAAACCTGCTTAATCCTCTCATAAACTTAGTAATTTTATAAAACTCATATTGTTTCCTATCATAAAATGTGAATGACAATCAGCATTCTAAACAGTAGCTTAAGTCAGAAACACAACACTTCATAATATTCTCAGTGTTTTATCCTTCCACTTACTCTGTATAACAAGCAGAGTGAAATATGCCTCCTGTATTTTAAAAGTGAAAATAGGAGTTTATTATTCTACAGTTTCTGGATCTCACAGATCTAATGCTCTGTACAAAAGGCATTCAGAACTATAGTTTATACTTTTTTAAGTTTGTACACCAATATTTCCTTAAGTGTATCCTGGTTTGCAATATAAATCCAAACATTCTAAAAACTAAAAAAACCACTTATTTTAGTACTTAAAAATTCCAATTGTTATGGAAATCTAGTAGCCCCTCAGTTCTCCCTCTAATCACAAATCGAAGTGGAGCACTTCAGTTGGAAAGAATTTGCCACTATCCCTAGGCCCTACCAGCCAATAAACATGCCCTAGGTGGTAATGTGGAAAGACCACAATTCCATGGAAGGTGGAAAGAATTTGCATCATGAGATGGTTGGAGATCCCACTCTCCAGAGTGACTGAGATTGCCAGGGGAAAGGATTTGACAGCCCCTTTCTATGTTACAGACGTATTTCCTGTCCTCAGCACTCACTTCCCTCCCCCAGTACAGGAAGCTTTGAGAATCTCCAAAAGTAGGAGCTCCTCAGTCACTTCCATTTCTCCCATCTTCCTGCTTCAACAGGGGACAG
Organism: Mormoops blainvillei; assembly: GCA_004026545.1. Taxonomy (NCBI): domain Eukaryota; kingdom Metazoa; phylum Chordata; class Mammalia; order Chiroptera; family Mormoopidae; genus Mormoops; species Mormoops blainvillei. The sequence goes on along the minus strand of PVJD01000388.1, from coordinate 416,512 downwards.
TTAGGATGTTATAGACTCATAGGAAGTGAGTGAAAAGCCAAGAAGATTGGGAATGAAGGCAAAAAAGCTTTCTGCCAAACCTCCTTTATTTACCACACTTTTTTTCCAGAAATACTAAGGTTGGTAACGAAGAATTACAGTACTTATTCATGTTCATTTTTTAGGAAACTTGTCTGAATAATCTATGTGTGAAATATCGTAAAGCAGGATATTAACATGGAATCTAAAAATAGAATCTGCTTTACTGCCTTGCTCATTACTTTTAAGGAGAACACAAGCTCTCATTCTTAGAGCTCATGGAGTTATCTTTGCCTCAAAATTGGAAGGCATGAGGGAAAAGTGGCCATTCACTAACTATGTAACAAAGAAAATTCTGCACATTGTACCAAGACATTATGCAGTAGGTGGTGTTAACATGGTAAGTTTTTATCACGAGAAAGTAGAAACCCCATTAACTCCTAAGTTGATAACTGCAACCTGTAATATGAAGTCCTATTTTAGTAGAACTTTGTATATTTTTAAAGAAAACATCATTTGTCCCTCCTTCTATGAACTGGGCCAAACAATCGATTACCAATGCCTTTTCATTTTTTGTTCTTTTCCCTCAAAAAAGAGAAGGCAATAATAATAGTCTTACAAGGTTGACTCCACATGAATGGACTAAATTCACAAGAAGAGAATTTTTTCACAAGGGAAAGAGCTTCCCAGCATGGTCGGCAGAGATGAATATCTGGGAGTAAGTAGACTAGAGACCATTTGATAAATTTTGTGTTAAACATTGTCTCTAAAGAATGATTTCAACAAAACCAGAACAAAATCCGTCTTTTTAATTTGCAGTCACACCATGTAAATCAGGCTTTTACAGAAATGCATCAGCCTCCCGGGAATGATTAGGGAATTGATGACACAGGCACGTTGCTGACAGCACTGCTGAGTGCCTAGCGTGAATGAGATCTGCGTGCTCACATGGGCCCACCTGCTCAGGCCAGGTGAGCACGATGAAGCGACAGCTGACCGGACTTCCAGCAGGTCAGGGCTCTGATGCTGCATGCTCCGGGCCACATATGGCTCTCTGTTTTTTTCGCACATTTTTGGTCAGAGAAAATAGTAAAGCCCTCAATAAACATTTATTGACCAGCTCTGCAAACCCTCTAATACCCTTACTGGAACATTGTGTATCCTGCAGGATGTATGAAGGGACATTACCGTGATGTAACTGTACTTCACTGCTGTGTTGTGAAGCGCATAGAGCATTCCTGTGACCGTTCCTGGGCACCTCCAGAGTATCATCTTTGAAGAAAGGGGTGTGCAGGTCTGCGCATCGGCAGAACCACTAAATCAATTGAGCACACACTGTTCAAGCGATTCTCTGCCACAGAACTGAGTAAGGAGCCTTTACTTTGAAGCTCTGTAAGAACAAGAACAGGATGGGCTGGCAATGAAATAAAACATGTACATTTACAATGGTTAACTCAACTATAAATGCACAAAGCAACATATAAATAGCACCTACAGAAATTGCACTCTGGGCCTACCATTTAGCCGCCATTCATTTTTCAATAAGATACTGATGAAATCCTAGTCATACAAGGCTAGGATAATGATTCTGCCCTAGTTATAAACAAGAACTTCCCCCGCCCTTATTTATTGTTTTCTTAATTTAAATTAGTGTTAGCATAAGTACCCCCCAAAAACTGTCCTAATTCTAGAGAACACAGTGATGTAAAAGTTCCATTAGAATGCTTTAGACCAGAGTAAAAAGGAAAGATATGTCCTCCCACTCTGGCTGACTCATGTTAAAATGTGCTTAGAATATTATAAAAAGGGAGGATGGATGGATGGAAGGAGGGAGGGAAGGAAGGAAGGAAGGGAGCGATGGAGGAAGGGAGGGTGAAAAAGAAAAAAAGGAAAGAAGAAAGAAGGAGGGAGGGAAGGAAGCAAAAAGAGGAAGGGAGAAAGAAAGGAAGGAAGGAATTGGGCTTCAGATCTGCATTTCATCCAGTCTACCTCTCATCCCCTTGCTGTCCTAACTTTCCTGGATCTTGAACCCCTTCTTTTCACCATGTGTCCCTGCTCTGATGCTCTACTGCCTGCTTCCAACAGACACCTAAGTTTGGATTCACTTTCTGTCTTTTGATGTCAGCATTATCTATCCAGGACCTTACTTGTCACCCTCTCACTGATCTGCAACTTGTGAGACCATGGGATAGAGGCACCCAGGACCTCACACCATACAGAGTCCCTGTGGGACCATGAGAAAACAAGACTCTTGTCTTAATTCCTACCTGAGGAAAGGACTGGGCAAGAGACTGCAGACTGAGAAGATCAATGAGACTGGGAAAGCCAAAAGATGTTGGTCCTACCTTCTGAGCCTCATCCAGTTGTAGGAATTGGAAGCTTAGATTCTATGAAATCTAGCCTGATGCAACCCCTGGGTCTGGCCTATAAGCCCAGAAAATTACTAGAAGCATCCACTCTCCAGCCGACGGGATCTAAAATAATCTTGCTACCTATAACCCAGCCTCCATATTCACCTCGGCCACAGCCTTCGCCAAATCCCTCCACAACTGCCCGGTTCTATGCCCAATTTCTGATTTCTAACAGATTTTCAACTGGGATTAGAGCTCTGCCCTAATGCCAAATGACCGTCTGCAGTGCTCACAGCATAATCTCTAGCAGTCCCCTTACCCAACATGGAACCTAGGTGCTGTCACCTGCTGGCTTGGGATCCAGACTCAATCCAGGCTGACCCTTGGTCCCAAAACATGACTACCTCACAGATTTCAGATTGAGATCTGTGAGATTTGGTTCATGAAAACCAAGAACTTCAACCCTAATCATGCAGTCAGACTTCTCAAGTATCAATGCCAGGTCTTGCCTCCTTGAGCACCATGAATGACCTACTACTTCTCTGTTCACATAAACCCTCCAGCCCTCCTACAAAACCAGTCCTCACATCCCTGATCCCAAACTTTGCTAGCTCCTTCCACTTCTCCCTATACTACATCTCCTGGTAATATCAATATGGGTTGTAACAAAGACATTAGGAGAATGTTATTGTCCAAGAGTAAAAAAAACAGGTTTTATATTTCAGATGTACAGTGTTTCTGATGATTATAATAAGGTCTGGAACTGAATATCTTTTGCATAGAGTCAAGGAACCTGAAGGTAAACCTGTAACAAGGGTCTCTGCACAAATTCTGAGCCTCCCCGCCCCCCCCCAACAGAAGTGTGATAGAAAGGAAGATAATATTACTTAAGTGGTCAGTGGGTAGAGAGACATGGCCTGGACATTGGTGGATGGGGTATGGAAAATTCTAAGTGGGCCCCATGAGCTCTACTTCCTGGTGTCCCATGATGGTGTTATACTATATAGCATATGAGATTTGCAGATATATTTAAGTGTATTCTTGGTTGACCTTAAAACAGGGTGGTTATCCAGATGAGCCCTCTAAAAACAGAAAGTTTTATCCAGCCAGTCACAGAAGAGAAAGTGAGAGAGTAGAAGCACAGTGGAGACTCAGTACATAAAACTCTCCCTGTTTCTGACTTGAGGAAGGAGGGGCCACATGAAAAAGACCTCAGAGCAGCCTCTAGGAGGTGAGATCAGCCCCCTTCCAGTAGGCAGCAAGAGCACAGAACCTAGTCCTACAGCCACAAAGAACCGAATTCTGCTAACAATGAGAATAAACCTGGAAGCATATCTTTTCTCCAGAGATTCCAGAAAAGAGCCCAGGTCAGGCAACATTGATTTTGGCCTGTGAAACCCTGAGCAGAAAACCCCATCAAGTTTACCTAAACTTTGACCTACAGAACTGTGTGTTAACAAATGGGTGTTATTTTAAACACTAAGTTGGTGGTCATTGGTTATGCACCAATAGCACAATAATACAATGATAAGGATGACGATGATAAGGTTGAGGAGAGGCTGACATGAGCAAGTGGTCTGCATCTCACAGGGTAGGGCATCAAGATATTTAGTAGTACCACAGATGATTTTATTGTGGTATCAATGATGAAAATCATTGTCCTTTGTCTTAGAGGTTATATGTTTTATATGCAGGTTATGATCATCAATATACATTAAAAACTAAACATTAATTCTAAATATTAAGATATAGAATGTATTTCGTCTTATCACAAATTTTTCACTGTCACCTATTAATTCTTAAGAAATAAAATTAGTTGTATCAAAAGATGGAGTCTTGGTATATTTATACTAGTATTAATCTTATTTTAAATATAAAATGTGATGGATAAGTGGATAGATATATAGAGTCATAAAGTTAATGAGTTTTCAGCATTTTATCAGTACTTCCTTCTCATCAAAGAGATTTCTGTTACATTAGCTAAATATTGGTAAAAAACTTTAATTTATCATTTAATGATCTTATTTCTATAATAAGTCCAAATTAATTTAGAGAATGTATTACCTTAAAAATGAATTGATTAATTAAATCAATTATGAATTATAATTTAAAATTATGATTACAAGCTGTATGCAAAATCATATTTTGTAATTTTTTACTGGAAATGGAGAGGTATTCTTTATCATTGTGAAATAAGGAAGCATCTGACACAATGAACAAAAATTTTATATCAATGTAGTGTTTTAAATGAATGAAATAAAACTATTATCTCAATTACTTAAAATTTATAGAACTTTTAAATCTCTACAACTAGGTGATGTCACGGTGCCCTTAGAAATAGTCTGACACATCTGAGTAATAAATAGTAACTTCTGAATTTACTTGCAATTCACTTATTCAGGTAATTTTGCCCTAAATTCCCTGTTTGAAAATTCACTACCCAATTAGAATTTTGTTACTTCCTGACTATGAGTTTTAGCCCTTCTAAAAATTGTATACTTTAATTTTCTCCTATAGTCATAGATAAAAAGTTGCCTCATGGAGCTTTGTCAGCTTGAATACTTGAAAATGCTAATTGATTGTAAATGAGAATATGACTAACCAACAAGGAGAAATGAGGATATGGGTATCTTGAAAATGGAAAGAATTTTAGAGCTAGAACAAGAACACAGATAAGGCAACATGGACATGGGAACAAGGAAGGTCAAAAGGGGCTAAGGGAACAAAAAAGAAAACAGGTCTGAAGAAAAATATAGCAAAATATTATCCTTTGTGCAATAAAACAAATAAAAGAAACAAAAGCATAAGATTCAAAGGGGTTTTATAAAAATACCATTTTCAGGTGAAATTATTGTCTTATAGAAAATCCTAAGAAATGTACAAATCAGTAAGTAAATGTCACCAAGTCACAAGATACAAGGTCAAAATAAAAAAGTCGGTTATATTTCTATACATTGGCAGCAAACAATTGGATAGTGAAATTTAAATACTTTCACTTGCAATAGTATCAGAAACAACATCTAAACTAACAACAAGAAAATTTTTAAAAATTGTTAAAGATCTAAGTAAAAAGAGATATAACATGTTAGGTTGGTAGAATCAATATTATTAAGGTGTCAATTATCCTAAATTAATTTATAGATTCAATGAAATCTTAATCATAATCCCAACAGATTTTATAGACCCTTATAAGCCAATTCTATAATTTACCTGGAAATAGAGTGTTCTTCATTAGCCAAAATAATCTTGAAAAAGAAAAAACTGGGGAACTTAGCCTACGTAACCCCAAGACCTCATCAAAAGCTACAGTAATCAAGACAGAGTGGTATTGGCATAATGACAGACAAGTAAATCTATGTAACAGAATGGAGAATTCAGAAATAGAGTACAGGTAAAATATTCAATTGGTTTTCAACAAAGACACCAAGGCAACTCTAATGGGAAAAAAACTCAATAAATGGTTCTATGGTAACTAGATATCCATGAGAGATAGAAAACACAAGAACCCTGACCTCCTCTCTGAAACTATACAGAAAAATAAATTCAAGAATTACAGACCTAAAAGTTAAAACTAAAACTTTAAATCTTGTAAAAGAAAACATTGAAAAATATCTTTATAAATTGGGCTAGGCAAAAAAATTAAAAGGGAAGTCAAGATGGGGAAAAATATTTATAATGCATATCTGACAAGGGAAGTATATATAGAATATAAAGAACTACAACTCAGGAATAAAAAGACAACTGAACAAACAGAAAAAAAAACAGACCAGAACAAAAAACTTGAATAGAAACTTCAAATGAGAAGATATCATATCCGTGTGTCCAATAAGCACATGAAAACGTGTTCAACATCTTTAGTCATCAGAAAAATGCAAAATAAAGCCACTAGAATGACTAAAACAAAAGATAGACAATACCTAATGTTGAGGAGGATGTGAATCAACCAGAACTGCTGCACATTGCTGGTGGGAGTGTAAAATGCTACAGTCACTTTGGAGAGTAATTTGGCATTTTTCACATACACCTACCTTCCGACTCAGCAATCTCACTCCTAAATAATAGCCCCCTCCAAAAAAAAAAAAAAAAAGAGAGAGAGAGATGAAAACAAATTCTGGAAGATTTGTACAAGAATTTTCACAGTAGCCTTAACTGGAAACAATCTAAATGTCATATATCAACAGGGAGAATGAACAAATGCAATAAAATACTATTCATCAATAAAAAGAAATAAATAATTGTAATATGCACCAACACAGATGACCTTTGAAAACAGCATGCTGAGTGAAAGAAGCTAGACACAAAAGAATGTATACCATGTGTTTTAATTTATATGAAGTACAAAAACAGGCAAAGTTAATCTATGGTAAAAGGAAGTCAGAAAGAACATCGGAATGATTGCCTCTTGAGTGGGGAGATGGATGGAAAAGTGGCTTGAGGGAACTTTTCGGACTCATAGGACTGTCACATATCTTGTTTGGAGAGGTTGTTAAACAGGTATACAATATAACTGTCAAAATTTCTCACACTTCACAGTGAAGATCTATGTATATTACTCTATATAAACTACACCTCAGTGCACTATCATGACCAAAAAAAGAGTGTAAAATGTATGACAGAATGTCACCCTTTGTTAATGCTGATTATTGAATATGTGGCAAGGAATTGTTCTCTACATTTTCTTGTATTTACAAAAACCTCAAATATTTTCAAGTTAAAATGCTTAAAACTCTAAGTCAATAAATACTTCCTGCTTTAAGGGAGCTTGCAAAATAATGCAGAATCAGACAAATAACAAATGTTGGCATTTCACAAGGATTATTATGACAGCAAAGACTTTGTTTCTCATGTTTCTGAGGTACCAGTGTGTCTGGGATACAAGAGATTGGATCTGAAATGGGAGACATTCCCAGAGCCCTAATGAGTTTACTTTGGAATATGACTACAGTATACAAGAGCACCTGGGCCTTTGTCTTGGGCCACCAAAATTTACAAAGCAAATAATAACTAATTTTAAATTTATTTTTTTAACATATGTGACATTTTCGTGTTTGCAGTATACACTCCCTTTCAGAAACTCAGAAACAAGGGAGTGAGCACCTGGCGACAAAAATAACTAATAAAAATAGGCAGGGACCAGATGGCACCCAGTGAATATAGCACTGTCTAAAAGCAAAAAAGCAATGTCACGAATCACACAGTTGATGTGATTGCTTTTCATCCTGCTTGTCCTGGGCCCTAAAACTGCTCTGCCCTGAACTCAAAGATCACACAGTGAATGTCTTTCACCCTAAACTAAAAGTGTCAACAGCTGGGTTTTAACTAATGAGGGAGAGGGATCCTTAGACACCAAAATTATGCTTGGGTGTGCTTTAATTGGATGTATGTCTCAGCCTTCATTTAATCATGGATCAAAGTGTTTAGTTGAACTAAATGACAACTTCACTTCTATTCCTGTGGGTGTTTCAAATATTGTACCTGGTTGAAACTATACCATCAGAGAAATCAGTATTAGAACAATATTGCTTTGGTTCCTTTTGAAATCACCTTTCATGAACTTCACATAATTGAATCAGATGGGTTTTACGGATGGCATCAAGGACACCACCCACAACATCATAAGGTTCCATGTATGAAGATTCACAGGAGATCCCTGTGAAGGGCCAGTGTTGGGGACACTGTGCCTCCTCTGAACAATTTTGTTATGATAAATGAACCCTTCAATAGCCTGCAATCTCCTCTTTGCTTTAGCCACTAAAAAACTCAGAATTAGTTCTGGCCAGGTGGCTCACCTGATTAGAACATTGTCCTGCTATGCCAGGGTTATGGGTTTGATCCCTGGTCAGGGCACATACAAGAAACAACAAATGAATGCATAAATAAGTGTAACAACAAACTGATGTCTCTCTCTCACTCTCTCTCTCAAGTCAATATTAAAAAAATATTTTTAACAGTCAGCCTATCAGATGCAGAGTTTAAAACAATGGTAATCAGGATACTCACAGAAATGGTTGAGTATGGATGCAAAATAAAGGAAGAAGTGAAAGTTATACAAAGTGAAGTGAAGAAAAATATACAGGGAACCAAAAGTGAAGTGAAGGAAACCAGGGCTCAAATCAATGACTTGGAACGGAAGGAAGAAATAAACATTCAACCAGAACAGAATGAGGAAACAAGAATTCAGAAAAATGAGGAGAGGCTTAGAAACCCCTGGGATAACTTTAAACGTTATATCTGAATCATAGGGGTGCCAGAAGGAGAAGAGGAAGAGTAAGAAATTGAACACTTATTTAATAAAATAATGAAGGAAAACTTACCAAATCTGGTGAAGGAAATAGACATGCAAGTCCAGGAAGCACTGAGAGTCCCACAGAAGTTGGACTCAAGGAGGAACACACCAAGACACATCATAATTACATTACCCAAGATTAAACATCAGGAATCTTAAAAGCAGCAAGAGAAGAGGAGAGTTACCCACAAAGGAGTTCCCATAAGACTATCAGCTTCATTCTCAAAAGAAAACTTATAGGCAAGAAGGGGCTGGACAGAAGTATTCAAAGTCATGAAAGGCAAGGACCTACATCCAAGAATACCCTATCCAGCAAAACTATCATTTAGAATGGAAGAGCAGATAAAGTGCTTTCCAGATAAGGTAAAAATAAAGGAATTCATCATCACCAAGCCCTTATTTCATGAAATGTTAAAGGGGCTTTTCTAAGAAAAAGAAGAAGATCAAAACTATGAATAGTAAAATGACAACAAACTCACAACTATCAACAACTGACCCTAATATTAAAAACAAAAACAAATTAAGCAAACAACTAGAATAGGAACAGAATCACAGAAATGGAGATCACATGGAGCATTATCAGTGAGGAGGAGGAATGGGAAGAATGGGGGAAAAGTTACAGGGAATAAGAAGCATAAATGGTAGGTACAAAATTGACAGGGGGAGGTTAAGAATAGTATAGGAAATGGAGAAGCCAAAGAACTTATATACACAACCCATGGACATGAACTAAGGGGATGAATGCTGGAAGGGGGTGCAGGGTGGAGGGGGATAAAGGGAAGAAAACAAACAGGACAACTGTAATAGCATAATCAATAAAATATACTAAAAAAATATTTTTAAGCCACAGAATTAAATTTGCAATTCAGTTCTGTAATTTTCCATAAACTTATTGTATGATTTATTTTTATCTCTTTAGTTTATCATGATATATTATTACATTCATTTCCGTTAGCTTCCTAAAATCCCTTTTTGGAGGAAATAAGATTACAAATAATTAAATTTACAAATTCATCAGTCATATGGCTATTTTTATTTATTTATATCCATACCTACTTCCAAAAAGGATTTAAATTGTCTCCATTAGGAATAACTAAAAATAAATTGAAACTTAGATTGTATTTACCTCAGGTTCATTTTGCTTCACAGAGATAGAACACACATACAAACCATTTGGATGGATACTTACTAAGAGGCCTAAAGAATGAACTGCAGTAAAATAATAAATTATTTACTGCATAGAGATAATTTAAGACATGAATCAGGTGTTATTTAATGCATAGAGATAATTTAAGAAATTGAGTTTTTACATAGGATAATTCATGACAGAAATAAGAGATAGCTTTTCGGGTATCTCTATGGATGAACAAATGGCACTGAGTACTAAACAAGCCACCTTCCAATATCTTGACAGAGAGAAGACCCCCTCAAGACCTTAGTCATGACCCTGAAGGGTATGGGAAAAACTCCCAGAGTAAGAAGATAAAATTTCTACCATTCTAGAAAAATAGGAGGTTGAAAGGGACATTACAATTTTAGAAAAATAGAGTTCTGTGTCCTGCACGCCTTAATTTGTGTACATATTGAGGCTGATACTGTGAAGCAGGATGAAATGTTTTTTCTATATACATGTATATGCCTACCTGCATGAATTATATATGTATAATACTTCTCTGAGCAAAATTGGTAGTAAATATAGAAACCAGTTTTTGTTTAAATCCTATATTTTACAAAAAAGATTCCTATACATTTTCCTGTGGGATTAAAATTGGCATTATTTTTTGTTTGTTTTCATCAGAAAAGGTAAAGTGTTTTGTTTTATGTAATACAGTTATTTTTAAATAAATATTAGGAATATCAATAGGAACATTTAAAGTAATTGACATGATGTATTTCTCCAAGTAGAAAAATCTTTTACAGTAACTTTGAAGTATTTTGGGGAGTGTTTTCTTTTGTTTTCAGGTGAAAAGTGGCACCCTAAAATTGTTAAATGAATAATGGAGTTGATATAGTGAGTCTACGATAATGAAATGATCAGAATATTCTACATACTGTTTGACCTTGAACATTAAAGTTTATTGATTAACATCTGGCATGGATTCACCATAGTGAACCATTTCTTCTTTGCCCTTTTTTCACTGTCACCTCCTCTTCTATAAATATGACCCTCTTTTGAATCTCACATATGGAATAGATAAATTCTTTATTATGACAATTTCATGTAAATGCCCTTTCTGCTCCTGAAAATATGAGTCTGATAAATTATTTAAAAACAATTAGCAGGAACTGATTGTTGTGTGTGTGGTGCTCAAGACCCAGAAGCACATATATCATAACCCGAACTATAGCCTAAAACCCTCAGCAAACCCTTCACCTGATCAAGTTCATGGTTTTGTCCATATGCTTCCTGCAGCTTGTTTTGGCTTTCTGCCATAGGACTTTACCACCTTAATTTATATTATAATTCTCTGTTTACAAAAGCATTTCCTTACATGGACTGTAAACTTTGTGCGGACAGTAACAGTGCCATGTCATCTTTATATCCATCTCAATATCCAACATAGTTTTGTGCAGATCTGTCCTGTAACAAGTGTGCACTGAATTAAAACAATTTGCAATATGACCCAAAGGAAAAGTGTGTTTACTCAAGGTCTCAGTTACAGTAATTCATTTAGATAAACAACCAACAGTTCAGCCAAGAACTGGCACTCCACAGCAGCCATGAAATGCTCCATGCTACCTACTCATGTTTTTCTCTCTGCTGCCTGTCATGCATCTTAAATGACTGCAGTGCCAAGGCTCTGATGGACTGTCCTTGCCATTAGCCCATGGCCATCTGTCTTGCCAGACTGTGAATGACAGCAGGTCAAGAGATCCAGGCTTGGAGCCAAAACCAGGAAACCAGGATACAGACAACACGTGAGGGTCACAACAGCAATGGGGTTGGTCAAAGGTCATTAAACAAATAAAAGTCAAAAAAGACACTGATGGCAAAGGTCACAGAATGCCAAAAGGCCCAACAATGAGCAAATGGGACATGAGCAAAATCTGAAGCTTAGCCCACAGTGGAGGGTTATTATGCCCAAATGAGGTTACACACACAGATGGTAAGATAAATTGACAGGATTGAGAAAAGGTACTTGTCATATAACTTTAAATAACAGTGTCATGACCAAACCTACTAGTGTTCTTTGAGCTAAACAAGTTTTTAATAAATCTTGTAATATCTAATGAGCACAATTATATTGCATTGTGTTATTGCCTGATAAAACAGTAATTTTTTACATTTCAATATTTTACATAGATGATTTTTTTTGCTAATTTTTTTCATATATTCTTCTGTTTTGGAACACATCGGGAACTTCAAAAAATTTAAGAGACACTTGGCTTAAGTGGTACTTAAGAGAGTCCATTCTATATATTGTTTTTATCATATTGACAAACAAACAAATATCCAAGCAAACAAGAACTCAACCATCTCTCTCCTCAGCAAGACCATATCTGATCTCCCTACCCTGCTTTCTAAGGCCTTCTGTAACCTGGCTCCAACCTACTGCTCCAACTTATTTTTCCAACCTTAACTCATACTATTGGTAAAGAATAAAGCTATCCCTCTCACCTTGTCCTCCATGGCAGAAATAAAGAGCTCTGAGTAAGTCTGAGCCTTCCTCAGCTCCCTTCACCATTGGCAGGAATAAGAAGACAGTCTCAGTCCTTGTATGTTCCTGGCAAGTCCTCCACCTTTTCCTCCCCTGACACACTCACAGTCTTGCCACCACCATATGCTGTGACACCTTTGGGGCCAGTCTCACTGTGCCCTGTATCTCTATGCACATATGTCAGCAGAGCTGGTTCACACCTCCAGGTCCAGACTCATTCCCAGAATCATGATACCTTCTCTGATCACACTACCTCTCCCCTTTCCTAATTCTTCTCTGTACTATTTTGACATAAGCTATATTTTCCTTATTATGTGGCTGTCCATCTTCCTCTATTAGAACACAGCCTCTCTGGGGACAGCAATGTTTGTCAGTTTGGTTTCCTGCAGTATCTTCTCTGCTGAGAACAAGGCCTGGAACAAAATTGGCACCGAAATTTTTTTTCTAATGAATGAAGTGAAAAAAAATATCTGAACAGTCTGCTCTACGTGCTGGATACAAGCAAATATTACACTGTTCCACCACTCCCTTCAGTTCCTGATGCTGCAGCTGGAAGCCCTCCCTCGCTCCTGTCTCCCTCGGCAAATTCTACCCCTCAAGACCCATCTACAACACCTCCTCTTCCAGAAAGCTCTCTCAGCCTATTCCAGCTGCAGGCACCTTGCCCTCCTCTGAGCTGCCATGGTACTTGCTGTCACTTAACCATTAATCATCATCCTGCCTGTGCCAGCTCTGCACAGCTATGTAGAACCATTTTCTACGTCTTCTGTCCTTATTTAACTCATCACATTTAATTTTGTCTTCTAAACTGGATTGTGACATGATAAGAGCAGGAATCTTAATTTTACCCTTCCTATTTGCCCTGCAAAACCTTCCAAAGAATAGGAGTCCAGCGGATTATTGTTGAATAAATAACTGAAATAATTTAGTTTTAAAGGCAAAACAACTATAATTTTCAGTTCGCGATTGTAAGGATAGGATTGGAGCTTCTTATTGTTGCTGTTTACCTTTGAGTAAAAATAGAATAATAGATGTGAAAGTATTTCAGAAAATGTGTCGTAAGTTAGAAACGACAGAATCAATGTGAAACTGGCATGGGACAGACTTAATATCACAGTGGACCCTGTCTACCCAACATCTGTTTACTCTCCCCATGGCAAACCCTGACTTAATTCAGGTGATCCTCTGCATGGTCAAGTGCTTTAGGGGAAATTGTCCAAGCCTCATTCCAAGGAAGTGAGTTCTGAATGCTCTAAGCTAACTAAGGGGGTCCCACCGTTCTTGCCATTGGTTGCTTTAGTCATTTGAGGCAATTCTGGGCATTTGATGCAATTCAAATCGCTGAAAAGTGAGATACAGTCTATTGGGAGACTTCTGGGCAAGATTTCTTCATTTTCAGAGAAAAACATGATGGAAAAGACAGCTCCATCTTCTGTCTCTGGACATTGCTCCATCTGGGTGGGATGTAGCTACCTTGTGTGCAGGTATGAGGCTAGACTGAGGACAAAAACAATAAAGTGGAAGCCTGAAAAGAGAGAAGGAGTCTAGGTCTTTGATGATGCTTAACAGATCAATTAACCACCCTACCAACCATTCTTCTTTTGACTGTTTTAAATGAGATAAAACATTTCTACATTTTAAGTAGATCTGAGGCAGCTGCTTTCTGTTACTTACAAACACAGGCACTCTGTATGATGCAATGTTTTAAATGTTTGCTCAAAATAAAATAGGAACAAAGTACTGTACATAAATGTTCATAGCAGCCTTAACAGTAGTAGCCAAAACCTGGAAACTACCCAAATGTCCATCAACTGACATTTGGATAAGAAAATTATAGTATATCCATGCAATGGAAGGTTACTCAGTAATAAAAAAAAAAAAATCCTGATACACCCAATGATATGGATAAATCTCAACAGCACTATGCTAAGAGAAATAAGTAAACCACAGATGGTTACATAGTACACGATTCAATTTGTCTAATATTCTAGAAAAGGGAAAACTATGTTGTGATGGTTAATTTTATGTGGCAGCTTGGCCAGGTCATGGTAGTCAATTTTTGATCAAATACCTGTCTAGATGTTACTGTGAAGGTATTTTTAAAATTGTGATAAAATATACATAACAGAATTTATTATCCTAAGCACTTTTAAGTGTATATGTGTTCAGTAGTGTTAACTACATTCACATTGCCATACAGCCAATCTCCAGAACCCTTTTGGCTTAAAAAATTGAAACTCTATACCCATTGAACAATAATTTCCCATTTTACCCACCCCCCTGCCCCAGACAATCACACCTTCACTTACTATCTCTATGAATTTGATTACTCTAGTCACCTCCTACAAGTGGAATCATACAGAATTTGTCTTCTTGTGACTGGTTTATTTTACTTATGCTAATATCACCAATCTTCATCCATGTTGTAGCACATGTCACAGTTTCCTTTTTAAAGAGCTAAATAATATGCCATTGTATGCATATACCACATTTTATTGAAACATTCATCTGTGATGGACACAGCAACTTGGGTTGCTTCCACCTTTTGGTTGTTATGAATAATGGTGCTGTTAACATGGCTATACAAATATTTCTTTGAGACCCTACTTTCAATTATTTTGAGTATATACTCAGGAGTGGAACTGCTGAATCATATTGTGTAAAGGCATTTTTTAGATGCCATTAACATTTAAATCAGTAAACTCTGAGTAAAGCAAATTATCCTCCATAATGTGAGTAAGCCTCATCCAATCAGTTAAAGACCTTGAAAGAGAAAACTCAAGTCCACCCCAAAGAAAAGGAATTCTGCCTTCAGACTCCCTTGGGACTTGAACTGCAACATTAGTTCTTTTGGTCTCCAGCCTATTGGCTTGCCCTGGAGATTTCAGACTTGCTACCCTCACAGTGGAGGGAGGCAGTTCCTTAAAATAAATCCCTCAAATAGATTGGAGAGAAACAGAGATGATAGAGATAGGAATAAAAAGACAGAAAGATAGAGAGGTAGAGAGATGGGTAGAGAAGTAGAGAGATAGAAGGAGATAAAGAGACATAGCGATAGTGAGTGAGTGAGAGAGAGAGAGAGAGATCCCTTTAGTTCTCTTTCTCTCGAAAACCCTGACTGATACATATAGGGACAGAAAACAGATAAGTAGTTGCCATGGCCCAGGTTTGGGGAAAAACAGATTGACTGCAAAGAACAGAAAAGAATTTTTTGGAATGAGGTGAACATTCTATATCTACACCATCAATTACAGTAGCTACTAAACACATGTCGCTATTAAGTACTTGAAATGTGACTAGTCTGTATTGAGATGTGCTATATAAAAGATATATCAGATTTCAAAGACTTTGTGTGGAAAAATAATGTAAATTATCTCCTAACTTTTATATTGCTTACATATATGAAATCATATACGAGGTCTGTCTGGAAAAAGCCCAACCATTGTTAACATAACAAGAACAGTTTGCACAACACTGACATAACCTCCCAGCCAAGGAGAGTGGCCTGGAATGTGCATGCGTGAACAACCGTGACTTCACTGTACTAGTTAGTGTGGGTGGTAGAAGCCATCAAGTGAGCATGTGTACTGCGTGGCCATCATATTCAAAATGACTAAGTAAGTAGAGCAATGAATCTCTACTAAATTTTGAATTAATTTCAAACATTCCTCCACAGAAGCTATTTGGGTGATTCAGAAGTTCACAGCTATGGACAACTGGTGATTGGCAGCTTCATCACAACAAGGCACCGGCTCATGCATCATGTCTCATGCAGAGTTTTTTGGTGAAACATCAAATCACTCAGGTGACTCAGCCCCCTCTACCACCCAGATTTGGCCCCCCAAGACTTCTGGCTTTTCCCAAAACTAAAATCACCTTTGAAAGGGAAGAGATTTCAGACTATTGATGAGGCTCAGGAAAATAAGGCAGGACAGCTGATGGCAATTGGGAGAACTATGTGAGGTCTCAAGGTGCCTATTTTGAAGGGGACTGAGGTGTCATTGTCCTTTGTACAGTGTTTCTTGTATCTTGTGTCTTCTTCAACAAATGTCTTTATTTTTCATAGTACATGGTTGGATACTTTCTGGACAGACCCCGTGTTTTTATATGTTTAGTTAAATAAAATATATTATTAAAATAAATTTTACCTGTTTTTTAATACTTTTTTAATGTGGATACTAGAAATTTAAAGTTATATATGTGGTTTATATTGTATTTCTATTGGAAAATGCTGTTCTGTATCTTGATTGTGATTTTGGGTACATGACTATATACACTGACAAAACTCTTAAACTGTACACTCAAAAGGGTGAATTTTATTGAATGTAAACTAAACCTCAATAAACTTAATTTTAAAATATGGACTAGGAAAAATAAAAACAACTGTATCATACAAAACGGTATAATATTATAATATTTATATTATGCTCACCCTTAATGTTGTATCTTTGCTCATGCTGTTCCCAGTGTCTAGAAATAATTTTATCCATCTTTTAAGAACTGGCTGAGTCAGTCTCATTTATCATCCCCATTCCTGCTCTTCCCTGCCACCCTGATCTGTCTTCTCTAAAGCTTTGTTGCAATGAGAGTCACAGTTTAACTCCTCCTTCATGGCATGAAATTTGAGCTTGTTGGGTCCAATCCAGTCATGAAAGTAGGAAGGACTAAGGGGCAGTGGCTGTGCTCAAAGGGTTATGAGCTCAAAACCTTAGGCCCTGCTAGACTGGATTTAAAAACCAGGACTGAAAGCCCAATACTACAGCTCAGATCAGAATGTTTTCCAGGTGTTCTGAGGTATGTTAGGCATGGCTTCCTAGCTGAGCAAGTTAACGAAAACCAGGAACCATGTCTTATCCTTCTATGGCAACCCCTGGGATACAAACTGCCCATGACCTTGAGGTATAAGACTACTGGGTCTGATACCAATAACAGTTCCTGCCCTAACTGAATCTTAACCCTCCAAGGACCCCATATCCCCCTCCAGGGTATCTATTTCTTCTCTCATACCTTATGTACCTCAGAAACTATACATGCAGTTGGCATCTGTCTTATTTCTCTTTGATGCTTCCAGAACCATACTTGCTCACTCTCTTGGGGAAAAAAGAAAAGAAAAGAAAAAAAAAATCATGTTCTTTAAAGAGGGTGAGTTTCTATTTCACCCTCTTCCTTGCCTCATCATATCTAAAGGCTGCATTGCACACCCCTTATTTCTCAATGTCTTTGGAACATGGTTCACATCATGCTCCCTACTCTCTGTCAGTAGTATCAGTGACCCAAAGGGACAGCCCGTCCAGCTCCTAAATTAACTTAATCTGGTTAAATTCAGCTGATAAACCTAGGCAATATAGATAAAGGTATTAAGATTTCTATAGTTCCTGTTCCTCAATTTCGTCCTTTCTCTTCACCAGCCTGTATTCTGGGGAAGTCCCCTGGAGAAAGAGAAAAACTTGTCACAAGAGGAGGATGTGTGAGGTACTAAAAGGCCTGAGGCACTCCAGAAGCCTTCAGGGGGATGATTTGTTCCAAAATGTTTATGGTTTCCTTTATAATTTAAGAATTTTTTTATATAAGTAATACATTTTAGTGTGAGAATGTTTAATATAGACAAAGAGAACAAAAATTAAAATGACCCATAATTTTGTAAACTAGAGGAAATGGCTGTAAAAAGTTTAGTAAATAATCTCTTCTCAGGCTTCCCTTTCTAAGCATCTAAATTTTTCTTTTTAATAAAATACCAACTTAGGAAATTGTAACCTGCTTTTTACATTTGAAATTAATTACCATCTTTCCAAATTAAAATATTTTACTTGATATCATCACTTTTAATTTTACATCATGATTTATTTAACTAATTTACAGTTTTTGGCCACTTAGTCCAGCTGTAGTTTTTTTTGTTATTATCAATAAAATAAAATGAGCAGCTTTGTAACTAGATCTTTGTGTACATTTATAACATCCTTAAATTCCTATAATGTAATCTCTGGGTTAAAGAATACGCATTGTTACGTGCATATTAATATCTAAATATGTCTTAGACAGAACCTCTAAAATCTGTGAATAACTACCTGTTTTTACATCTTATTAGGCTATTATCTGACAGAATTTCCTTTCTAAGCTACATCAGCATGTAACTCAGCTTTGCTATCGGCATTACTATGAAAGATTTATATATATATACTCATTCTTAAAGTTGCTGGCCTTTCTCATATTCATTCAACAAATGTTTATTTAACATCTACTATGTGCAGAACACTGTGCCAGATGCTAGGAATAGGAAGTGAATACATAAATAAATAAATAAATAAATAAATAAATAAATAAATGCAAAAAGGCAGAAACATAAAAGAACAGGTCATTATGTATGACTAGTGCATACACAGCTACAGCCTTTCCGAGACCTAATAAACACTAAAAATACTTGGTGCTGAAGAAGTTCTGTGTGAGAACTATATTACTAGATTGCCAATATCATTAATTAATTACTTTTGTTGGTTGATTTTTTCATTATATAAGGAAGAATAGGACTTCTGCAGTCCTATTAATTCCAAATAAGCTCAGTTCAGTTTTTCTGTTTGCCATGAGATTAATTTTGTCCTAGTCAAAGGAAAGCCTCTCCACGTTATCTTTGTGTTGTATAAACTCTACACAGGACACAAATGGTTGAAGTTCAGACCCCACAAGCCCTGACTTAATGTAGTTTTCAACCTCAGGGGACATCTTATTTGACGAACATATCAGACCTAGTTTTCAAATGTTATGCACTTATGCAGCAAGTTGGAGAAAGAAATACTCTTTCAGTTATCTTGTAATCAAAACAAAGAACCCATACAGGATAATTTTTTCTTACTAAACACTGTTTAAAATGCATTATGACACCAAAGAACACAATTTTTTTCTCTACTCCAACTACAGATGAAAAAGTGAAAGTTTTCCACTTGTATTCAGCGTTAGAGTATTCAAAGTACTTTTACATATTGCTCATTTGAATCTCAAAACAACCTTGGGGAGTCTAGACTCAAAACAACCTTGGAATAGTATACGTACTTTTGCAGAGAAGGAACTCGAAGCTGAAATTAAGTAGCTTACCCAAACTGACACAATTATTATGACTAAAATATGCTGCTCAAAAGTCAGTTTTGCCATAACCTAATCAAAGAAGTCTTTGGAAAAGTCTCACTCCAGACTGGACTAATTCATCCTTCCTTTGGGTTCCCATTGCCCGTGCTGGTCCCTACTAAAGCACTCCTTTCACCAGTGCTTCTCAGGTTTCAGTGTACATGCAAATCACCGGAGAATCTTGTTGAAATGTCCATTATGATTCAGCTGATTTGGGAGTGGGGCCTAAGATTCTGCGTTTCTTACAAAATCTGAGTGATGCTGATATTTCTGTTCTAAGGTATATCAGTGGATCCATACAGACTATTTTGGGAGTTTTTGTTTGGTTTGGTTTGGTTTTTAATTCTGCTGCAATCCACTGTAAGTACCAATGAGGTCATGAACTATGCATTCTAAATCATAGTATTCCCAGCATTTAGCTCAAGATTTGACAAGCTATAAAAACCCCAGTAAATAAGAAATGAATGAATAAATAACTAAATAAACAAATAAATTAATAAAATTCATCTTTGCTAGCCTAGAGTTGTTTCCACTATGGCATGCTGTCTCTCAAAGTCATGGGCCAGGACTACCCTTCGCTTTTAACTGCCATAGTAGTTAAGGTAAACTCCAGCTTCCTTAAGAAAACCTATCTCAGTGGCTAAGCACATTAGAACTTTTTCTTTTTATCTTGTTCCCCTAAATACGTGAGTGCTCTCACTGGGGATGGGAGAGGGAAAGTCAGGAGTGCTCTGTTCCACTCAGTCATTTAGAATCCAAGCTGACAGAGGCTTGGAGCCTTTCAATGTCACCTTTGGAATCAATATTTAACTGACATATGAGGCCTGGAAATAACCTGTCACTTCTGTCTCTATTCCAAGAGAATCTGTGAAATATAGCCTTTGGTTGGGTAGTCACTCTCTACCAACAATATACTAGAGAAAAGAGCAGGAATCTCAGATTTCTCCTCGCTTATCAGCTCCCTCTACTTCTGCACAAGCACCCAGCTTATATGACAAATCAATGATTTTTTTTCCTTTTCCTGAATCTCCTTTACCCCAAACAAACTCCCTCTGTTCAATTCTTACTCTTCTTTCAGTGCACATCTCAAAACATATTGTTTATGCAGTTTTTCCAGATCTCCCAAATAAATATGTTATCTCTCCTTTTTTAAGTCTTCCTAATTCTTTGTACTTATCTAATTATTTCTAACACATTCTATCATGCATGCATTCTTTCAGTTATGGATGTAATAATAAGTTTCCAAAGAGCAGGAACTATACCTGAATTGTCTTGGTAGCCCTCTCCACATCTAGTAAAAAAAAAAAAAATCTTACATATAGCAGTAATTCACTAAATAGTGCCATCTGTAAGTTGAACTGAAAACACATACAATAAATATAAAGAGCTCATCTGGTAAAAACCTTGCTCTGTGTTTTTCAACAAAGGAGACAGCTATAACTCCAAAAGTGAGACAAACTAGAACTACCAGTGCTCAAAAGCTACAAATACAGCTAGAGCCATGGCATAAAATGAAATACTTCTGGTTCATATACTTCCACTGAGCAACACTGTATTTTATACACTCCTTCTTTAATGGTTCCGACATATAGTTCTTAACATCACACGGAGACTCATAACCTTCAGAATACAGCATGAATCAGCTGGCTGCGCTGCAAAGGGAATATAAAATGCCATCAAGAATGTCCTAACTGAAACAGTAAACTTTTAAAGTACAAACAATTCATCTGTTAGCAGCCTGGCATTTGGCTGTCTAGAAAGTAAATGTGTTAGAATGATATCTTTAAAGAGATTCCATTATCTGTGCAAGTCAGAAATTTTCAATCATGGGTACATAGCAGATCCAGGTCAGGGGTGTGGTGATCTGGCCTTTTTGCACTAGACACTGCGTAGCAATCCCTTGGCCCTAACATGAAGACTTTTTAATCACCAGTCCTTGGATCTGTAATAACCTCCTTAGGCTGAACCGGACTTGTCCTCACTTACCAGCTTGTGGGGCATGGATTATTAGATATACAATCTATTGGGTTGGCCAAAAAGTCTGTTAGTTTTTTCCATAAAATAAAAGACGCATTTTTCATTTTTACCAATAACTTTATTGATTCAGATATTTTGAGTATGTCGGCGATCTCCCACTAGTGGCTCCCAGTGGGTAGAGGCCAGGGATGCCACTAAACATCTTCCAATGCATAAGACAGCCCCACAGCAAAGAATTATTCAGGCAAAATGTCAATAGTACCAAGAAACTTCACAAGCCACTTTTGACACATTCGATCAGTCACCGCACCTTCTCTATACACTGCACAAGTCATTTTTTGCATTTCAGTTGTGGTTTTACCTTTCTTGAAGTAATAAACCATAATATGCCAAAAAGTGTTCCATATTTTCTTCCATCTGAAATATTAAAATGGCTTCACAAAAATTCACTAATTCTGATTTTTTTTTAATGCACACTGATATGACAGCTGTCACAATACAATCTAATAAAATTGTTTCGAATGCAGTTAAAGACAACTAAGCACTACTAGAGCCATCATATGAAGAAAACAATACAACATTTTTGGCCAACCCAATATAAAAGAATGTCATTAAAAACATAAGTCTGAAAATAAATATGTGCTCCATTACCTTGCCTTTCAGTTTTTCCGAACCTTGCCTAAGTGGTCTGGCTTTCTTCAGGATGCTCCAAGGAACTCAGTGTCTGAGCTTAAGGGCTCACCCAGAGAAACAGTTTCTGCTTTGGCATAAGAACGGCTGTGGTTTTTCATCTGAAGCCTGGAATCAGTAGCTTTCTACAGGTCAAACTTTTCAGGGTGCAAGTGGTTACCTCAAAAGGGAGCAACAGTTAAGAGAATACAGTTTAGAGACTTCCCATGAGAAGGGATCCTCTTCATTCCTTATCCCTGTTGGTTCTCAAACTGGCCTTGTACACAAAGGGCAGGGACAGACTGAAGAAGGTAAATCACTGCAGATTGGAAGGTGGTATTTCTAACAAGCAAGGGAACTTACATACGAGCTTCCGCTTGGGAACTACAACATGAGTAGATTTCCACGTCCCCAGCAGAATCTTGAAAATTTTTACAGAAGCCTTAATTGGGCTCAGTCACGTTTACCGTCCAGGCGGGTCTCAACAAAACATTGCTCTGTCAAGGTTTTATTCTCGAAAACAGCTCCTCTGTGGGAAAGCTGGACAGAAAGTACATCCTGTGGGTCGAGGAGTGGGTGAAGAGCCCCGGATTGCCTGCTTCCAGCTCAGAGGTCAACTGTCAGTCAAGTCCTCTTGAAGACTCCCTCTAACACTCCGCCCCTCCTAACCTGATCCCCCCAGCCAAAGGGACTTCATAAATCAGTGGTCCGATCATGGGGCTCTTAATGGAAAAACAAGTTACTTATTTGGGGTATCGTTATCTTAACTTGTGTTTCCTCTTTCATGTGCCTACATTGTTGCTGTGGTATCCGCCTAGAAGGCAGCCAGATAGCTGCCACGTGAGTGCCCTCCACATTTATGAAACCATTTGCCGACCATTCGCGCACATGCAGAAAAGGAGTGTGTAAAATTGTAAGAGCCGCTCATAAGGGGTGGAGTTCTGGAGGATACCATGGAGAGGACGTGCCCTCCGTTTGACTCCTTTTAAGATTCTGGCCAGCAGGTGCCGAGATGGACTTACTTTCCATTGCCCAAGGCAAGCCTCCTATGTGAGTTTCCTCGCTCGTTAAAACTGCTGCCTACCAGTCGGGAGTGGTCTGCTTTCTTCGGATTCTCCTTGCCCTCTGTGTTTCAGATTTCACGCTGGGATTTCTGAGGCTGTGAACCAACATTTCTACCACCATCACACACCCAACTGCGAAGCAAATGGGTACAGAAGAATAAAAGAGAAAAAAGAAAATTAAACTGGAGCCAAGTTCCTTGCTGGGAAAAAGGGAAAATATAGGATCAGAGTAAGAACTTTACAGCTTAAACACTGAAAAAGTTATAGTGCAATCATTCCATCACCTCTGGTGCGCCTAAAGGAGTATCAACAAAGTTCTGATTTCTTGTGTTGATTACACAGGGAAATATAAAATATGAAACTTATCACCCAAAATTTTAGATATCACAATTTTATGGGTTTTCTAAGATGAGACTTTCCTATTAAGTAGTCCCTTTGGATCTAGGGGCTTTAGGAAGTAGTTAACACCTAATTTTATGGCTATTGCTTCAAAATGTAGGATTTCTGGGAGATATGGAAGATAATCCAGCAAAATATACTCAAGCATAAACATTAATTTATCAATTAAACCTAAATTATTAATTAAAGGGACATTTGGTCATCTTTCATATGATCATGTTGGGAATGACAGAAGACACAAAGTTAAGCGAAGCATCAGGCCTTACCTTCAAGGGGTTAATTGTCTGTTTAGGAATTTTCGTTGTGGTTTTTGAGTGAGGAGGGCAGGAGAAAAAGATTTATAAAGTACAACAATAATGATAGGACACAGAGGATTATAAGTTCCAAAAGAAAGAGGAGCACATGCACATAAGGGTTCAGAGGAGGGAGAGAAGATAACTGGTTGGATGGAGTCAGAAAAGAATTTATAAATGGACAGAGTTTGAGAAAAGACTTAAGACCTGAAGAATGGCAAGTGTTTTGTCAAAGGAAACAGAGCTGAAGAAAGTTGATGTAAAAGAACAGCATAAACAATAGTACACATCATCATCGTTGGCATAAACTGAGTACTCACTTTATGTTAGGTTAGGCACTGTGCAGATTTTTGCCTGAGTTAACTCCTGCAATCTTCACCACAATCAAAGTTGAGTCTATTATTTGCATTTTACAAAAGAAGAAACTGAAACTCTGGCTAATTGACCAGGACTGTGTAACCAAAAGTAACACAATCTGAAACTCAGAATAGTTTCAGGTAACTGTGAAAAATTAAGTTTCAGTAGAACATTTAGTGCACATAGGTAAATAAAAGGAACGAAGTCTAGCAATGGGAGTCAGAATTTCCCAAGTTTCTAAATGCTGAAATAAGGACTTCATACTTTGTTGACAGGCAACAGGCCACCCCTGAAAGGGTTTGAGCGTGTTTTGGCGTTGGCCAAGCTCATGGTATTATGAAGGCCTACTGGAGTGGAGAGATCTAGAGAGACACTGAGGCCCAGAAGTCATTGCCAATTTTCCAGGTAAAAAGCAAACTTAGAGCAAAGGCCTTGATAATGAAATGAGGTAAGAAGTGTGATAAACATAAGAAGGTCAAATCAATAGAACTTGTCAATTAATTGACTGAGTTCTAAGAAATCTTAAAGAAAATAAGAAGTGAACAGTGGCTTCTAGATTTGGGGCTAGAAGCTAAAATGATGGTTTCAGAAAAGGAAATAGGTAAGAAAAAAATGTTAATGGAACGATAATGCATATAAAAGTCTCCTCCTACTACTGCTCTTCCTTCTCCTCCTCTTCCTTATCATCATCATCACCATCATCATAGTCTACAAGTGATGGCACTTAGCCTGTGCCAGGCTGCATTTTACACATATTAGTAATATAACATTAAAGGCCAGATATGAAGTAGACACTAAAAATATCCTCATTTTATAAATAAGGAAATGGAGATGCTCATGCCCCCTTGCCAAATATTAATTGACCATAGAGACTTGGGTTTATTTCTGGGCTCTCTGTTCTGTTCCATTGATCTATATGTCTGTTCTTATGCCAGTACTAGGTTGTTTTGATTACCATGGCCTTGTAGTATAGTTTGATATCAGTGACCCTTCCTACTTTGTTCTTCTTTCTCAAGATTTGACAAAGGTTAGTGAGCATACAATGGAGTAAAAATAGCCTCTTCAGTAAGTGGTGTTGAGAGAATTGGGCTGATCCATGCAAAAAAAAAGGGAACTAGATCACCAACTTACACCATATACAAGAATGAACTCAAAATGGATAAAAGACTTAAATATAAGTCATGACACCATAAAAGTCCTAGAGGAAAACATAAGCAGTAAAATTTCAGATATCCCATGTAGCAATATTTTTGCCAATATATCTCCTAGGACAAAGGAAATAAAGGAAAAAAATAAATAAATGTGACTACATCAAATTTAAAAGCTTCTGCATGGCAAAAGAAATTATCATCAAAATGAAAAGGGAACCAACTGTATAGGAGAACATATTTGCCAATGATACATCAGACAAGGGTTTGATCTCCAAAATACATAAAGAGTTCATATGACCCAATACCAGGAAAATAAAAACTAAATTTAAAAAATGGGCAAAAGGTCTGAATAGACATTTTTCCAAAGAGGACATACAGATGTCCCATAGATATATGAAAAGATACTCAACATCACTAGCCATCAGAAAAATGCAAATTAAAACCACAATGAGATATCACCTCACACAGCCATCATTAATAAATCTATAAACAACAAGTGCTGGCTGGGAAGGATGTGGAGAAAAGAGAACCCTAGTGCACTGTTGGTGGGAATGCAGACTAGTGCTGCCACTGTGGAAAACAGTCTGGAATTTCCTCAAAAAACTAAAAATGGAACTGCCTTTTGACCCAGCAATTTCACTGCTGGGAATATACCCTAAGAATTCCAAATCACCAATTCAAAAGAAGCTATGCACCCCTATGTTCATAGCAGTGCTATCTACAATAGCCAAGTACTGGAAATAGCCTAAGTGCCCATCAATAGATGAGTGGATCAAAAAACTGTGGTACATTTACACAATGGAATACTATGTAGCAGAAAGAAAGAAAGAGCTACTACCCTTTGTGACAGCAGATGGAACTGGAGAGCATCACGCAAAGTGAAATAAGCCAGTTGGTGAAAGACAAATACCATATGACCTCACCCATAAGAAGACTGTAATGAACAAAATAAACTAATAAACAAAATAGAACCACAGGCATGGAAACTTGGAACAGACTGATAGTGACCAGAGGGGAAGTGGGAGGGGGATAATGGTGGAAAGAAGGGAAAAGGACTGGTTAAAGAGCACATATGAATGACCCATGGACATAGACAACAGTGTGGGAACTGACTGTGGGTGTGGGGGGTAAGAAGGGCAGAAGAGGACAAAGGGGGGAAAGTTGGGACAACTCTATAAGAGTAACAATTTTAAAAATTAAAAAATATAAGAAAATGGAGAGACGGGCAAATGACTTGCCCAAGGTCACATCACTAATAAAAAAGCAGCGGAGCCTGAAATACAAACCTAGGCATTCTGGCTCCAGAGTCCACCTTGAATTTTTTTAAACTGAGTGAGGGGCAAACATCTAAATGCTCTTGTTGGAAAAACTTTTTTACTGGTGCTTCTCAATAGTGTGCATAAGGGAAGTTGGCATTAATAAACAATCTCATACTTGCTGTGAGGACCACTAGCCATGATAGTACATACAGAATATCAGTGCCGAAGCCTTCCATCTTTTCTCCTTTCAAGGTGGCCAGGGTTTCATCTGCTGGTACCTCGCAGCACTCCATTAACTTTTCAGAGGCTGCCTGCGAGGATCTGTCTCCCCAGCCAGTGTAATCCTCATTCTGCCCTTTATAAGTGATGAGATATTCTCTCCTTTGCAGAAAGAGTACCTAACCATTCACATTTTTCATTCTTCAGATCTAATGCACCTGGACAATGTATGATACTGCTCAGGCTCCCTCTTCTCCTTCACAAGGCAATTTGAAAATATTTACACACAGGATTTTACATGTGGCAGAGAGCTCAGCCCTTGCTGCGGTGCTGGCTACCGCGAGGAATTGTTTTCATTTTGCTCAGTTACAGTCTTTGCCAGTGTCTTGGGGTGATATATTTGTTTGACTTCTTTGTTTCTCTTTTCCTGGTTCCAAAACAATGGAGCTGAACTACTTGGGATCATGAGAAGGGGCCAAAGAAAAGGAAAGCTGCTCCCAAGAAGAAAAGGAAACGAAAGGTAAAGGGAGAGGAGGCAAAGAAGCCCCCAAGAGCCACCTGACATCTGGTGGCATAAGTAACCCAGTGGCTAGGGGAGGCAGCAGCTGGCCTGGGCCTTGCCTCTTGACACCAGGTAATATAAAACTGGCAAGTTTGGAGGGACACAGGAACAACATTACACATCATTCTGGCTCAGTGTAGCCGTTGTAAAGGACTCCACATACAGCTCAACACTAATGCTTCAGGACATTTCCCCCAAAATTACTATGATACATTCTTTAAACATACAGAAAAGTTGAAAAATTTTTACATCAATCATAAGTATTCCTACTGCCTAAACTCGGCAGTTGTTAAGACCCTTCAACATTTAAGTATATTAGCTTTATCTGTGTGTATGCACATACATGAGCATATATGTGTATGTGCATGTATTTGTTTTACTGAACCATTTGAAAGTACCTTACCAATATCATGGCATTTTATTCATAATCATTTCAGCTTACTTCTAATAGAAATTAAAAATTTCTCCTTAAAAAGCATACAATTATACCTCAAAAAACTAATAAACATTTTAACGTTCTCTGGTGTCTAGGCAATATTTAAATTTCTCATATCATTTCAAAACATATTATCAGGATTTAATCTAAGTTCAACTTTGTATTTGGGAATCATATCACTTCATTTAACTTTTTAAGTGTCTCTTTATTGTAGCATATGCACAGAAAAAGGCAACAAATCATATGTCCAGCTCAGTTTCCTCAAAGTAAACACATATGTGTAACTACCATTCAGATCAAGAAATAAAGTATTACCATCTCCTCAGAACTGCCTTGTGCTCCCCAAAGCGAACATCAATTACCATTGATGATTTTTGCCTGTTTTTTAACATTACATAATGGCTTCATAAAGTTTACACTTTATTTTGTCTGGTTCCTTTCAAGCAGCAACATGCTTGTTAAATCCAACTATACTGTAGAATATAGCAGTAATACCTATATTCTCATCACTATATACTTTTACATATTACTAATACTCTAAAATTTATTTGTCCATTGTTCATTGACCATTTGGATATCCTTTTTTCAAAAGCATGCTAAGCCTATGCATATTTTTAATTCATTTTTTATCAATTTATGAGTTATTTTTATAGTAAGGATATGAGCTCTTTGTTACATATGTGTGTTCCAAATATATTCTTCCACGGTGGCTTATCTTTCATCCTCTTGACTCTGTTTTCGAAGGAGCTACTTATTTCAATGAATTTCAATATTTCTTTTTATGGCTAGTGCTTTTTGTGTCCTTTTAAAAGATTCTCTGACTACTCCAAAATCATAAATATATTCCCTTTTGTTATCTTCTGTGAGCTTTATTGTTTTACCTGTTACATTGAGATATGCAATCCATCTGGATTTGGCTGTTGTGTGTGACACAAGATAAGGGTCAGATTCATTTATTTCCACGTGGATAACCCATTGAACCATTCCATTTATTGAAACAGCCATCCTTTGATTTTTCCTTTCACTGCTCTGTTGACATTGTCATATATCAGGTGACCACAATTTTTTAATGTTATATTTTCAGTATAATTCAATTAAAGATATCTTAATTGCCATTGTTGTTTCCTCTTTTACCCATGGATTCTTTCTAAAAATTAGGGATTTTTAAAAATCTTTGTATTATTGATTTCAAGCTTACTTACAATGCTAACATAACAGAAAAGTTGTGAAAAATAATCCCAAAATTGGCTATGAAAGAATAGCATTTGGCAGATGAGTACTTTTGATGAGAATGGCTTGAAAGGCTGGGTAAAATATAAAAATCAACAGTATGTTCTAGGAAATGAAAGTAGCTAACAGAGGACAATAAATGGAATTACAAAACAAATACTGGATACATCCTATGAAAAGCAAGAAATGAAAGGGGAGAAAAACAGGTGGAATAAATAAAAAACAAGTGTTTATATGATAGCTATAAACTTAAGTACACAGTAACTATTGTAAATGAAAAGGACCTAAAAATTCCAAATAAAAGAAAAAGATTGTCAGATAAATTAAAAAAACAAACAATTCTGTTTCTTACAAGAAACTTAACTTTGATATAAGAATGTGCAAAACCTGTCAGTAAAAGAATGCACAAAGAAAAAGTAAGAGTATCAGTTTGTTATTGCTGCTGTAGCAAATTACCAGAAACATGAATGAAAACAGCACAAATTTATTATCTTACCATTCTGAGACAAGAAGTCTGAAATGAATCTTATGGGGCAAATTGAGGTGTCAGCAGGGCTGTGTTTTATCTGAGGCCCTAGTGGGGAATCTTCCTTGTCTTTTGCAGCTCCTAGAGGCTGCCTGCATTCCTTGGCTTGTGGCCCCATTTTAGCAGTCACATCACGCCACCTCTGCTGCTGTTATCACATTTCTTTCTCTGGTACTCCCAATCGACATATATAGAATGCGGTCCTTACCAATATAACTACACATATTATTTTCATGTGCATATGTAATATTTATCCAAACTGACTATATATTATATTATAATATTATATATTATATGATATAAAGTAGATATCAACACATTTTAATGAATTTACATAATTAAGAATATGGTATAAAATATATTCTTTCTTTATACAATCACCAGAAAATTAGTTTTACTCTATTTCTCTGAACTTCAACTACTTTATCTTCTAACTGTGATAAGAATACATTTTAATCACACACAAAAAATTAAGGTATTTGAATTTAACACTCCTTTGGGGACTTAGCCATCTCATTTTCTCACTCAAGAGCCAAAGTATTTGGCTGCCCTGAGTGAAACGGGGACAATACTCATAAGTGTCTTCACAGCTAACCCTTAGTATATAATAATATGCTCCTGACTCCTAAACCTACACAGAAAAGTTGGGTGAGAGTCTAACTTTCTTGGTTGCAAGGCTGCTATCCATATGTGGGATATCCAGTAAATTTTTCAGTGGCCCAGAGTTGGTTGAAAACCCACTTGCTAATTTTTAATTATATAGTTTTGGGAACATCAGATGCTCTAATCCTCTGTCTCTTCTTCTATAAAGTGATCAAAGTAATAGTAGTTTCCTCTTTTTTTTTTTTTTTGGTGTGAAGGTTAAATGAGATAAAACACGTAAAACAATATATTGCCTAGCATGTTACGTATACTGAATAAATGCTAGCAATTTTTATTTCAACCCTAGCCCTCTAATAGTAACCATTGGAGGAACACTGAATGACCTGGACAGACACAAAGCCAGCAGATGGGGGTGGGGGGTAACCAGTAAACTCTATGCCTTCGACAATTTTTCCCTGAGGGTTAAGGGATTACAAGGGTAATTGTATAATTTTCCTGATTCTGTCCCTTGTCCTCCTAGGGTCTAAAAACCTGATGGTGTATAGGAAAAAATATATATATCTGCTGTGTTAGGATAAAGATACACTGTGTATTTGTAAATATGTGTGTAAGCCATCTTCGGTGGAGGTGGGGGGTCTCTGTAGGTGTGTCCTTCTATGTCTGTCACTATCTATACTCATTCACAAACATTTATTAAGCACCTCCTGAATTCCTGTCATTGGGCATAGCAGCAGGCATGCCAACAAAGAGCCTCTGCTAAGTGCCAGCATTCTATCTCCTTTATGTATTTATATCATATAGAGTTCAACCAACAGCTTTGAAGTACATACCATGTTATCCTAATTTTACAGACTAGGAAAGTGAGACACAAAGGAGTTAAGCAATGGTTTGAAGTTACACTGATAATTATTAACGATATAGTTCTTGTTCTCATGATGCTCACAGTCTACAGAATAGACAGGGTTTAGTTTTGCTTTGTTTTGTTTTGTTTTGTTTTGTTTTTGAATATTTTTAAACTTTATTAAATGTAAAACCATCCAAACCCTGGCAAGCATCCAGGTAATCAGAAATTAGCTTGATATACAATTTTCATTTAAGCATTTGCAGTCATGTAGTCACAGCCTGTGTCTGTGTCTCTAGCATTCCTGGCATCTCATTGTTTGCCTGCATATGAAATATAATTAGCTTCTTGTCCAAGTAATTTTGACAGCCTTTAGTAGATTAAACTGGAACTCTTTTAAAATCTATTAAAGAGACTTCTGGCCAGGATGGAGGTGTACGTAGATACACTTTGCCTCCTCACACAGCCCAAAGAAGGACAATAACAAATTAAAAAAAAAACCAGAACTGCCAGAAAATCAAGTTGTGTGAAAGTCTGACAACCAAGGAGTTGTTAAAGATGAAAGGTTCATCCAGGCTGGTAGGAGGGGCAGAGATGGGCAGCTGGGGCAGGGAAGACACGCAGCAAGGCAGCAGCTGGAGGACTGGGAAGGCAAGAGGGAGACCGGCAGCCCCATATTCGCATGCAGATAAGCCAGGAGGAACAACAGGGGAGCAAGACAGACTGAACAACCCAGAGTTCCAGTGTGGGAAAAGAAAGCCTCGAAACCTCTGGCTATAAAAAGCCTCACAAGAGTGTTTGTTGGAGAGACCCACAGGGTCCTAGAATGTACACAAGCCCACTCACCCAGGGACCAGCACTGGAAGGGCCCAATTTGCTTGTGGGTAGCAAGCGACTGAAGGCCAGCTGAGATCCAAGCAAGTGGCATAGTTCCCTCTCTGACCCCTCCCCCATATGCAGCCACAGTAGAGCGATGTGAGTTGCCCTACCCTGGCGAATACCTAAGGCTCTGCCCCTCACAATGTAACAGGTGTGCCGAGACAAAGAAATACGGACCAAATGAAAAAACAGATCAAAACTCAAAAAATAGAACTAAGCGACCAATAGACAACCTATCAAATGCAGAGTTCAAAACACTAGTAATCAGGATGCTCACAGAAATGGTTGAGTATGGTCACAAAATAGATGAAAAAGTGAAGGCTATGCAAAATGAAATAAAGAAAAATATATAGGGAACCAACAGTGAAAGGAAGGAAACCGGGACTCAAATCAACAATTTGGAGCAGAAGGAAAAAATAAACATTCAACCAGAACAGAATGAAGAAAGAATTCAAAAAACTGAGGAGAGGCTTAGGAACCTCTGGGACAACTTTAAGCATTCCAACATCTGAATCATAGGGCTACCAGAAGGAGAAGAGGAAGAGCAAGAAATTGAAAACTTATTTGGAAAAATAGTGAAGGAGAACTTCCCCAATCTGGCAAAGGAAACAGACTTCTATGAAGTCTAGGAAGCTCAGAGAGTCCCAAAGAAGTTGGACCCAAGGAAGCACATACCAAGGCACATCATAATTGTATTACCCAAGATTAAAGATAAGGGGAGAATCTTAAAAGCAGCAAGAGAAAAGGAGATAGTTACCTACAAAGGAGTTCCCATAAGGCTATCAGTTGTTTTCTCAAAAGAAACTTTACAGGCAAGAAGGAGCTGGAAAGAAGTGTTCAAAGTCACAAAAGGCAAGAACTTACATCCAAGATTACTCTATCCAGCAAAGCTATCATTTAGAATGGAAGGGACAGATAAAGTTCTTCCCAGATAAGGTAAAGTTAAAGGAGTTCATCATCACCAAGCCTTTATTATATGAAATATTAAAGGAACTTATCTAAGGAAAAGAGGAAGATCAAAACTATGAACAGTAAAATGACAACAAACTCACAACTATCAACAACTGAACCTAAAATAAATACAAAAACAAGAACAAACTGAGCAAACTAGAACAACAAAATCACAGAAATGGAGATCACATGGAGGGTTGCCAGGAGGGCAGGGGAGGAAGGGAATGGGGGAAAGTTACAGTGAGTAAGAAGCATAAATGGTAGGTACAAAATAGACAGGGGGAGGTTAGGAATAGTATAGGAAATGGAGAAACCAAAAAACTTATATGTACGAACCATGACATGAACTAAGGGCGGGGAGGGGGAGGGAACACTGGTGGGAGGGGAGGTACAGGGTGGAGGAGAATAAAGAGAAGAAAGAAAAATGGGACAGCTATAATAGCATAATCAATAAAATACACTTAAATAAAATAAAATCTATTAGGGATTCTAATATAATTCTGTTCTAAAAGAAAAAAAAACAAAGTGTGCTAATTACAAGCACGAGTAGGTTAATGAACAATTTTGTTAGAAGTGATGTTGAGAAAGCTGAAATATTTTGTGTTCCATCACCAACACACAGGCATAACCAAAGTTTGTTAAGAATAACTAAGATATAAAACATAACATATGACAGAATATTTAAGAGCTATTAAAAAACTTACAATTAAGTGCAATGCCTAGGAACATATGATTCAGAATGTTACTAATTAAATTGCAATCATGTCAAGAATATTATTTTACCAAGCATGTGTGCGGCATGATTTCCACATTACAAATGCGATCATTGTTGATATAATGGGTGGGTCCAACGAGACTACATCTGTTTTTGGACTTTAAAATGCCAGTGGTACATTTTTAAGATGTAATATAAATATTTCTTTAAAGGAGATCATTCTCAAGAAACCACAGTCTGGCATGAAGGAAATATACCTGGAGTTGTCGAATATAGTTTCCTAGAGTTAAAAAGGAACTTGCAGTTTCCTCAAGATTTGGGGCTAGAGAGGATTTAAATCAACAAATACTAATAATCGTCTGAGCATCTACTCTTTATAGGCAACCGTACATGCCTATATGTACATGTATAAAGGTTTAGATGCCTCTTTATAACATTTTTAAAATGTGGCTTTTTTGTATGTTGTGTGCTTTCTCTCCTGTGTGCCATTCCCTCCCAAAACACACAAATGCACACACACACACTCTAAAATGTATTATAAGAAAAAGAATATTTTTTGTCCTATCTTAGAATGTCCCTATTTTGTGGTCAATATATAATTGATAGATGAATAAATGGAATGAAAATGTGTAAGATGCCGCCTTTGCCCCTACAAGGTGGCAGCATGAGATAGAAGAGAGTGCACTGATCTGGGAGTGCAGATCTGGTTCTCTCCTTGACTTGGCCAGGACTACTTATCGGCCACAAACAGAGGACCTTATTTTGCTCACGTGTAAAGCAGTTGGACTATCTCTGTTGTTTGTCAGGCTATGGAACCCCTCCCTGGACCAAGACCAAATCAATCCCATCCTAATTTCATCAACTCCACAATAAATTTTCTAAAATGAAGCACCAACTGGATATCTCCTAATACCCCTAAAGAAAGTCTACCAGAGCCAATTGTCTTCATATCTCAGAATGCACGTGGCAGTCCTGACACCCCACCAGTGTCTTTCTTCTCTGGCTGCGGTGCCCTGAGTCTGTCTCTTGGTATAAGAGGCCTCTCTGTAGGCACTAGGCCGGGAGTGCAAGGGGGATTGTCTAGGGAGTGGATGGGCCAAGACAGTAAAGGAGGAAGGGCAAGAGAAGTGACAGTGTCCTCAGGGCCTGCAGACTGGCAAAGCAAAAGGCTGACACAGTTTCTCTACCCATCGGGAAGTGTGTTCTGAACAAGAGCCTAGCTGCAGGCAAACAACACCCTGAAGCCGGAGTGAGGCCTGCAGAAGGTGGAATAAGCAGAACATTCTGGTCTTTCCTTCTCCTTTTTTTCCCACAGACCACTTCTGCCTCTCTCTTTTAATCTTGTCTCCCTCTTTCCAAGCTTCTCCCCAGGTGGAAAAACAGCTCCTTCTCATCCTTTATCTTTCCCTCTATTCCCCTCAATTCTTCTTCGTGCCTCCCTTTCATTCTTCCTCGAAACGCTATAATATACATTTTTAGTCATTTTTATGAGTTAGCTCAAGTAGTACATTCTATTTTTGTTTTTTAAAAAAAGAAACGAAATAATTTAAAATTTGTATTTTTCTCCTTTCTTAAAGAACAGAGGCCCAAAGTTTATTTTAAATTGTTCTCTACACACCCATTTCCTGAGATTCTGTTTACCATATAGGTCAAAGACCCCCAAAATAAAAAGATTGCACAGGAGACCTTTTGAAGTCCTGCTTTCTAAAGTTTTGTCCCCAAGAAGATTTGGTTTCTTTCTTTCTTGAATTCAGAGAAATATTATACAACCTGAGTCTATGGGAAAAAGTTAATGTCAGTGTAATTTGTGGAAGGTAGAAGTTCACCCTTCTCTTACACATGACACTGGCCCAAGAACAGGTACGCTGGATGTAAAATAAACAATGTCTTAGGAGGTGAAGGATTTGCCCATATTAAGGCAAGTGGCTCTTTCTCTGGTCACCTCAATGTCTTAGAGGAAGGATTTAGGGCTCGCCAAGGAAGACCTGCACAGTGGCCTTATGCATGGATTCCCTGGGTTGTTTATTTAGTACAGGCATTTCTTAAAGAAAAAGACAGGATTAGGGTACACAGAATCTGGGTTCCCAGGCAAGCACTATAACCTCATCTCAGACTAACATGTCTTATATATAATAATAGCTCCCTTTATTATTGTATATACTTATTTAATTTATTTCACTCATTAATTCTCTCAACTACCACATATATGTATGTATGTGTGTATGTACATACACATATATATGATATGTAAGTATCATTATTTCTACTCTAGAGATAAGGAACATGAGGCTTAGAGAGGGCCAATAATTGACCCGAGTTAAATTGATAAGATGTGATGAGATTTTGACACAAAATCCCATGTTCTTTCTACCACACTATATTTCTCCTTTAAAATAATTGACCTTTCATGTCCCTTCCTAAGATGAAGAGACTCCATGATCTCTATAAAATCAGCATTTTCCTAAATTTCAAACAATATCCTGTTCATTGTCAGGTTTTTTTATTCAAGTTAGTTTTACTCTCCCAATGTGTGCTCTTTCCAAAGAAATTTTCCCGGCTTCTGCATAAGAGCCTTGCTTTCCACTGCGGTTACTTGCTTTTGGATAGCAAATGCTTTGTCTGGCTCAATCAGGCCCCACACTGTTATTCGCTCAAGCAGGCAGAGCCGAGCACAGGGCACTATACACGGTAGATAAAAACGTGCGAAGAGCTGAATTGGATCGGGGAGTTCAGGAAGCACGAGGAGCAGCCCGCATGGCTGAAATAGAGAGGGGAGGCTCGTCCCTTCCGAGGAACTGGTTTGCCACGTGGAATGCAGTCAGATTAGGAAAGATGCTGAAAGCCACGCAAGTAGCTTAAACTTGATGTTCCAGGCAAGAGAAAGCCAATAAAGATATTTGATTAGCAGTGTGGCAACAAGAAGAGCAACATTTCAGAAAGATCCACCTCACAGTATGGTGCGGGATGAACTACAGCTGGAAAGAGAATGAAACCAGATGCACTAGCCAACGAATGATAGAAAAATTCAAGCAAGAACTAATGAGGGCTCAGACAGGGAGGCCAGGTAGAAACAGTAATGATGTCTCAACAGATAGCATCTATCCGTTTCAATTACTTAGGGAGCTTAAGTGGTAATAATGAAAAAAATTGACATATTACACTTAATATTTTCTTCTCAAATCCTTGCCTCTTTTCTCCTAATACACTGGAGCCATTATCTACTTGACAATATCCCAATATATGACTTTTTTAAAAGCTAATGCCTCGGAGAAAATTTGAGTTTTCATTACAAGTTTATTAACAGGTGCAGCTGTAGAGGGGTAGCTGGCATCAGAAGGCCTGGGTTTTGTTCCCAGGTCTACCAATTAGAAGCTGTGTGGCTTTAAGCAATTTCTTTCACCATTCTGAACTTCAATTTCCTCAGCTGTAAAATGAAGGTTACAGTATCTTCTAATCTACAAGGTTACGGCCAAATTTAAATGAAAAAAAATGTATGTGAAAGTACTTCATACATTTTACAGTGCAACGTGAATGCAGAATTTTATTGTTGTGCACTATTATGTACGTAAATTAAAACTATACCTCTCACTCCTTCAAAGTGAAACTTCATAAAAGATCTCTACAGTAACTCATTTCCTGCAGGTTTTGGGGTGCACCCAGTGACAGAAACTTGGAAGAGGGGGCATCAGATGACATCAGAAATACTGTCAACCAAGAACAGGACCCCAGGCAGTTCTGATAAAGAGCATCCATGATGCATGACAAACAGGAAACACACCAAGGCTTGAGGAAATGGGCTGGGTCTCAGGAAGTTTGGGCATTGGGTCCCGGAGTCCTGGAGTTCAGGCCAGGGAAAATTTTCCAGGGTAAAGCCAGACACCAATGTCAGAGAAACTTAGAAACAGAAAAACCAAGGCCGGTGCGTAAGCACAAAGACAAAACCAGAGACAGCCGTGTTACCAGAGATGGGCGACAAGGAAAGAATCTGGCATAAGGAACAAGGTAACAATTTAGCTATGGATCCAGCTGAGCTCCCTGAGCTACTGTGCCGGCCTAAGGTCCTGGAGATTCCCGCTCTGCTGCTGAGGCTGATGTGTTTCTAAACCTGAGTGCTGGAGGTTCTATTTATGCCTATTAAATTTCACCTTGTTTTCTTTTGGCCCATCAGTCCGGTCTGTCAGTATCTTTTAGAATCTTGACACTGTCATCCTCGTAATTAGTTGCTGCTCCCAGCTCCATGTCATCTTCAGATGTGGTGAGTATGCCTTCCCTGCTTTGCTGCTGGTTTATTAAAAGTTTGATAGAGCCCTGTAACAGGTCCCTAAAAACTTCCTCCAGGAGATAGACAGCTTCAAAGCCATTTAAGACACTCTCGGTGAGCCCCATCTCTTCACCTTCCAGCAAGAGCATCAAAAGAGGACTCTCAAATGTCTTGCTAAAAGCCCAAAACACTGAAAGTCGTAGCGCTGCCCTCAATTTTCCACTCTGCACTTCCCTCTCATATAGTTGGCTACCTCTGCCCACATGCTTACCTCCTCCAAGACCTCCTCTCTCCTCCAAGTTAGTCATTCTTTCTTCCAGGTCCTCTCCCTTCACCTGTGTCATGAATCTCCACACCTTTAATCTCTCCCAGGTGTTTTAATGCATTATTTTTCCTCTCTGTTTTCCACCTTCTCTTTTCACCAGCTTCGTTCTTAGCCTAATACAATGATTTTCAAACTTTTAGCATGCTTCGGAAGCTCCCAGAAGGCTTGTATAATCACAGGTTGCTGGAGACCAAGAATTTGCATTTCTAACAAATTCCAGTGACTCTAACATGTGGCCCTTGTACCAGTAGCATCAGCACTACCTGGGAACTGGTTAGATATGCACATTCTCAGACCCCATTCCAGACCTAGTGAATCAAAAATTAGGGAGCTAGATAAAGCCCAGCGATCTGTATTTTAATCACACACCCCCCTTCCCCGGGGGAGCCTCTTGCACTTGCATGCCAAACAGAGCATCATGGCCAGGAAAATTTGAGTTTGGATCCCTGCTGTTTCCCTTCCTATCTGTGTACTGACATCATGTGACTTACTATCCCTATGCCACAATATTTTAGTCTATAAACTGGGAATGATAATACCCACCTCTGTGGATGGTAAGGAAGATTAAAGAAGATATTGGAGGTAAAATGCTAATTCAGCACAATGTCTAACTAGTTGATAAATGGAAGCAATATGTATTGGCTTAATCTGTTAGTAAAATCCTGTATCTCTATCGCCATATAAAAAAAAAGTCCTTACCTCTACCCCATGTCCCCTTTAACCTTCATAGCCAAGCCCATAAAACCTCAGTTCTCTGCTCCCACTTTCTTACATCTCATCACTCCTTAGGTTGTCACAGTCGGCTCCCATCCTCAGCACCTCACTATACTGGCCCTGCTAAGATCATCGATGATCAAATTCTAAGGGTAGTGGGCTCTGCAGGTCCCATTTTTCTAATCTCTGCCTCCTTTACTTCATGACATTCTCACTTCCTGTGGTTTTTACATGGCTACTTTTCATGATGCTGCTTACATCTTCCTGCTAATTCTGTCTCAGCCTCTCAGTGGATCCTCCCCCCACTAACAGCCTTTCACTGATCTCCACAATTGACTTTTGTTTCTTCTCATCCATGACCACAGCTTTATCTACCACCTATCTTCCTTCCCAGACAAGAGCTCTCTGGAGTGCCAGGCATCACCAAATGACAACTAGATATCCCAACTCAGAAGACCCATGGCCCCTCAAAGTCAGCACAACTCAAAGACCAGACTCGTTGTGCTCCTCCAGATCTCTTTCTCCTTCTCAATTCCTCATGCTCCCAGGTAGACTGGGAGCTCTTGAGGTCAGGGTCGGGGTCTGACCATGTCTGATTAACTGGACTCAGAGCCAGTTAAACACTTAATAATGTATGTATTCCTTGAATGCATGAATCAACAAATTGTCATATTATCTAGTAACTTTCATAAAAAGAAATTTAAAATCCTCATAGGAAAAAGGAAATGAATTACTTTCTAAATACAAGTTAGTCAGAGACATCACTTCTTCTAGAGCTTGACTTCAAATTCACTGGTCCTTGGAGCCTGAAATATACCTTTTCCCCTTATTAATAACTAGAATACTTACCCGTTCAAGACTCTGGATAGTTCTCTTTATAAATCCTCCAAAATTTCTAATAGTCTCATAATCAACCAGTAAGCACTTTAATTCTGCTAGAATCTAATTTACCCAGAGACTTGAATACCTTTCAACAGTTAAGTGTTTTCTCACTATTGCTTATCTGGGGTTTCTGTTCCTTTTTAACTATGTTTGTTCTGCTGCTTTTAGTTTGAAGATCATTCTCCATGATAGAAAAAATGAGGTAAAATCCAAGTTGAAGAGTGTTGTTCTCTCAGCTGCTTAGCCGTATGACACCCATCCCCGCTCCATCAAGCCTTTACCCCTTCCTGACTCTTTAGTTCAAAAATAGTTTCCAATGTACTTTTCTATCATCTTTAGCATTTTTATCATGACAACATTTAGACTTGCTGATTATATTCTTACATTTTTAGCCACTTTAGAATCATTATTGGCAATGAGCCCATCATTCAATCTTTTGTATCCTGGCCAAAAGAGAGAGCAGGATGAAGAGATGAAAGGGGGTAGGTAGGGAGCCAGGCTGAGAACAGGGCAGGTGTCCCCTGCCCTGGAGAGGTACAAGGAGTACAAGCAGCATAGATATCAGTGGGACACAAATTTTGAGCATCAGATCTCAGTAAGCAAAACAGGCAAGCCCTGGGCTAGCCAGATGTCTCCTGTTGAACCAGGCAGTCAAGTATTTTAGCTTCTTATCTGATAATATGAACATTTCAAATTTGTTGTTATTTTAATTTCTGATTTGCCTTATCTTAATTCCAGATTGGTATTTAATCAGTAGTGGTTTGGAACATTTCGGCTTTAAATTTCTTACAAAGTTAAGTATTTAATGATCTGTAAACAAACACTTGAGATGCTACTTAAAGGGCCTCTAATCCCTCTGTACTTTGTTAAATGAATGAATTCACTCTTGAATTTATATTCTGATTTTCATTCTGCTACTATTGTGGGGGGAAAAAAAAACTAGAGCTGAAGGTGGTGGAGGTTAACTATGTTGTACTTTTTATTCCCCATTGCAACTAGGGATAATCTTTTTGTGGAGGCTTCTTGGCCCTTGTAGCTGGGAGGGAGGGTGAAGGAAGGGGAAAATGAAGCAGGGAGGCGCGAGTATGGGGTTAGGAATATACCAGGACCTTGAGCGAGAAGGAGAACCTATGTGCATATAGGTTAAAATCTAAAAGAAACTCCAAGAAGAAATTACAGGAGTGAGAGAGATGTAAACATGCAGATAATTTTATAGGCAAAAGGGAATTAAATGCAGAGGAAAGATTAGAAAATAAACATGGGAAATGGAGCAATGGTGAGTAGGAAAGACAAGGCTGTGATAAAACAACTGCTCATTACCTACACTCACATCAGATTCCAAGAATGGGATCGATATTCTGCAAGTTATAATGCTTGGAGTACATCCTTTTGAAATATGCACTCACCCCTGAGATCTTCCTATTTCTTTAGGCAATTTAATTTTATCCATCATAAGAATAAGAACCATTTCTTACAGGGCTGTCAGATTTTCTTTTTTTTTTTTCCCCCCTTTTTCTTTTTTGATAGGCACTCATGCCTTTTTGGTCCCTTCTAGAATCTCAGGTTTGGGGATTATGGTTTTTGAAAAATCTGCTTCCCCCTAGAAATTAGGGTTCTTTCCCCAGGCTATTACATATATCATAGCATAATCACTTCCACTTCAGCAATTAATCTTCCCTTTTTCATCAGAATTAGGTCCAGAGCAGAACTTCCCCTTTTCACGTCTAAGAACTCAAACTGTCAGGAGGGTAAGTCAAGCCTTCTCAGATGTTCTTCTTCAAAGTTATTTTCATCATTGTCTCATATTTGAAAATCTGTCATGATGAGGTTTCAGCTACCATCCCCCAAAATGTTTCCATTTAATTCCCACCTGAGATCATAGAAGTAGAAACAGGTCCACAGCACTGCCAGAACAACTGTGATCACAGAAGCCATCACAATGCAGGCAACGCCACTAAAGAGGCCACTGAGACTTCTTGGTCCCTGTAATTGCCAGGTGAAAATGGGTGGGTATCTTAGGGTCAAGGTCAACAGCATTCAGTTCTAGCCTGAAGCAATGGGAAAGGCAGAAGTCAAAGAGAAAGCAAAACTGGAGCTGATGAGGTAAGTAAAGACCCCAATGCCTGGAGGGGAATATGCAAAACACCAAATATGAGGTGCTTCTCAAATGGTGGAATCCAACATTTAAGTGTGGAGCAAAGAGTTCATTAAAAAAAAAAAAAAAAAAAAAAAAGCCAGTACGAAAATAGCTTAAGCAACCCCATAGGGTTTGTTTGATCCAGGCTTGATTCATCTAGTTGTGTTATTTTACAGGTTCATGAAAGCAGCGTCTCATCTGTTTGTTCACTGCTCCATCCCTGGGGTCTCGCACAGGTATTGGCATATAGAAGTACTCAAGAAATTAGTAGTGAACTAATCAAATACCAGTGTTTTCAACTTTTAAAAAAAACAGCATAGTTGTGGTACACAGCAATTAGAATGATTTAAAGAGCCAATGCCAAGGTGGAGATTATCTTGCAGTGTTGAATCAGCCATTTGGCTAGGATCTATCCTGTCAGTTACATCAATTAATAATCCTCTTGCAGTTTCAATACTATGAAACAACTCCTACTTCTAGAGATGAGAGAAAGGGTTCTAGGTACTTTCACTGTAGCATCTCTACCATAGACATCTTTGCCACAGGCATTTTTGCCACATAGCTAACTGGCCATAAGGCAATTTTGACATTAAAAAGACATGATCATGACAAAAAAAGGGGGGACATTAAGAGGGACATAATCCAGCATGAAAAACTGAATAACAAAATTTCCAAGACTTTTTTTTCAATGTGTGTAGATGCATGGCAATATTGCACAAATAACTGATTGCATGCCGCAGGCTGTACCTCAGCACCTGTCTCCCTCCTATGGGAAATGTGCGTTCAACTCCACACCTGCAAAGAAGGTCTTTGCTTCTCTTTCTCCTCCCAATGTAGTGTATATCCAGATAAGAAACCAACTCTGTGGCAAACTATCCTCTTCTGCAAGAAATGCTAACTAGTTGAAGACTACTGTCACATCTACTCATTAGTCTATAGACCGTTATAAGGGCTAGCTAAGATTTATGTATAATTTAAAAATGAAAGTACCTCAGAACTTTGTCAATAGAGAAATGAAACCAACCAAACAAAAGAAAAGCTAACTGTCAACCAGTTATTTTATCTTTTTTTACAATAAAATTGCCTTACAGCCAATTAATTATGTGGTGAAAATGTTTACAGCAAAAACACTGTGACAAAGATGTCTACAGCAAAGGTGCCGAGGGGAAAATATCGAACCTACATTTTGTATAAGTATAAATCAACTGCACACTTCAATTACTTTTTTCAAAGATTTTTCCTAAACAAAATTAACCTGAAGCCTTAGATAATTCTATTAAATATGGTTCACCTTGGTTTAAAATTGTTATTAGTGGGAGACTTTAGGAAGGCATTAATTGGCTTTTTAAAATTTGTGTGCTGCAAAAATGAAGGGACTTCATACCTATCTGAACTGTGTAATTACTTAACAATTCTCCACTTCCAAGCTATAGCTCCCATCAGAGTAATAACCCCACTATCATCACTTATGTTGAAGTCTGCCCAATGGGTTAAAAAGATTTCTGCTTATCATAACACTGCAGAGAAAGATGTTATCACTTGATAATCTTTGCGGCAATAGAATACAAATACCCAATTCTTTGTAACTTTAAAATGTTGTGAATCTTTGAACCTCACTTTTGTAAGAACATTGAACACTTTTTGTGGTGGTTTACCTGATCCTGACCTGCACCCTCGTCTGCCCCTCAGCCAAGCATGGTGGGCACTTAGTAAACCACCAGAAGTTATGACAAAGGGAGGGTGCTCAAGAAGCCATTTCCCATGGAGGGACTTTTTCTGGGGTTCCCTCCTGATGTTGGCTTGCTTTGGTAATCTGGGGGCCCTGTCCTTGATGTTGAGAAAGCTGAGCACAAGGAAAGGTCATGAAAGGCAAAAAATGGGGAGCACGACCTTGGTTCAATCTTTTTCAAATTGTCACTGAGACACACAAGCCATATAGGCTGCATTTGAGTGGGCGATAATAAAAACTAAATGCATGGAAATCATTTTGAAATGTTCTGCTATATAGAATAAAAGGAAAGAGGACTTAAAATGGGTCCTAAGTAAATGAGTGAGAAACCTCCTCTCACTAAATCTCTTTCTTTCCAGGTACCCACAAAATGCTAGAATTCTACGTTTAACCCACAGACGCTGGGGGTGATGATTGGAACAAAGGAGAGAAGGGTGAAAGCATTTTATTTTCTCTACCAACTCCCTTCCCCTTATCTTTAACCCTTGGGTCTGTGGCTGGTTAATGGGAGAGGGCAGTTAGCATGCTACTAAATGAGGAACAAATAGAAAAAAGCTCTGATGCTAAGCAAAGGTAAAAGTTACCCATAAAGGCAGGACATGTGATCAATCATCCTGAATATGATATGATTCTGACACCAATTCCAAATGTGGGGGCCTTACCCACACCACCAGGCAATTCTTGGATACCAGCTGGGTGTCCTACAATTCAACTCAATTCAGATGCTCTCTACCTGGAGACAGCATCAGATCCCACAGGTTAAGGGCTCAGTCCTACAAGGCTGCCTTCCACTTCAGATGCCAATGGCAAGTCTAGCTGATCGCCTATGCTTCTGACCCACCAGCTACAGGTCAGGGAGGGATTCCAAAATCCCCTCTTTGGGTCTCATTAATTTCCTAGAGTTTGAGTAGTGGCCTCATAAAACTTAGAGAAATAGCTTACTTATTACAAGATTACCAGTTTATTATAAAAGAATATAACAGGAACGGTCAAAGGAGGAGACCCATAGGGCAAAGTGTGGGAAAGGGTGCAGAACTCCCACCCACTCTCCCAGGGCATCACTCTCCCTGCTTCCCCACTTATTCACCAACCCACAAGCTCTCAGAACCTGGTCTTTTGGGATTTATATGGAGGCTTCTTTATGGAGACATGAGTAAATCACAGGCCACTGGTGACTGAATTCACTCTCCAGTCTCTCTCTCCTTCCTGGGGGTACAGAGGGAGGTATTGAAAGTTCCAG
Organism: Mormoops blainvillei; assembly: GCA_004026545.1. NCBI lineage: Eukaryota > Metazoa > Chordata > Mammalia > Chiroptera > Mormoopidae > Mormoops > Mormoops blainvillei. The sequence continues at coordinate 371,663 of PVJD01000388.1, read as the reverse complement.
CCCTCTAATCACGTGATTGATTCCACCGGCAACAAGCCACCAATCCTAGGTTACCTAGGGGCTTTCCTAAAGTCATTTCATTAACATAACAAAATGCACCCCATCACTTTCTACACTTAGAAAAGTCTAAGAGTTTCAGGAGCTATGTGGCAGGAAGGGGGATGAAGCCCTAATATGTATTTCTTACTATGTCACAATACACCTATGGACATGCTGGAAAGCGAGGGGAGCTCTAAAGCACTATGACCAAGGCCAGACAGAAAACAGTGGGACCTGAAGCTGGAAGTCTATCTAAAGCAACGAGAACAGACAGGACCAAGAGAGTGAGTTCAGGAGACTGAGCTTTCAAAGTGGCCCCTGACAAAATGCCACAGGAATCCATGCGTGTTCTCTTGGGCAGGAGGTTGGGGGCTGGGGGAGAAGTTAAAGGACATCATGCTTGTTGGGACATTTTTAGGATCATGCTCCCAGTTGTTTACATGCTGACATAATAACATAAGCACTTAACGTCTGTGTGTGTGTTTGTGTGTGTGTGTGCACGTGTGTACTGAGAAGGATGTTTCTACCTGGTCCCTTAAGGATTCACAACAGCTACTACTTGAGCATAAGGTAAGGTCCAGCATTGGGCTGAAATAAATTCTGTTCTTCATATCAGTAATTCATGCTCAGAGAATGTTTTGTTCACCAAGAGCAGAAAGGTAAACTAAATAAAGGCCCTTTTTCTATAGGGTTTATGACATTTGAAGAATTATGTAGGTTATTGTTAATGTCAAATAAGCACCCTCTAAAAAAATAAGAAAAATGCTCTAAGGGGACCCGAATTACACATATGCCCATATCTGCTTAACCAATGTGAGTCACAGGGAAAGGATAATGTGGACATAAAACAGGAAACAGGAAACAAACAAAACCATTTATAACACCAGAAAAAATGGGCCGGCAAGAAGGTTGGCACACATGAGGTGTAGAAAAAGAGAGCGCTTGTACTTAATGCTTCTGGTGAGTGGTTCAAGAACACCTCACCCTTGGAGAGGGAGTCCCTTTAATTCTGTCAAGGTTGGTGTCTGCATGGGTGATGTGCCAAGCAATTGTCCGGTCTCAAGTTCACAGTGTCGTGAGGCTATTTTAAAGATGAATGGGAACATAAAACATATTTTGTCCCATTTTCCACTTTAACTCTGTCTCTGGAACAAAACTTGTACTTGAAATGAAACAGAGAAATATGATTGTTATGAGTTACAGGGGTGTTTCTTTTTTTCCTCCATACAGTAGAACAAAAACATTTAGAGGAAGACAGCCCAATGTCATGGAGGTACGTGTACATTTGTTCCTCCCATGGTACACAAGGGACGTGGGGAGCACCCTCCCTGACTAAAAACAGGGCTTCATTTAGGTGCTCCCACAGCACTCCGGTGCTTTCCAATAGCTGCATTTCTTTTTTGCATTTCTTTCTATAGGAACTATAAACTCAGAAAGGAAGATTCTTCCGCAACACACTCTATCAATAAATTGTATCCATTTTACTTTCTGAAATAGTTACTTTTAAGAAATATATGCTGAGAAAAAGTGAAAGGAAAAAAAGATGGCCTCCATTATGAATTGCTCTTTTTTATTCATACTGCTTATTCACACTAATTCCAAGACCAGGCAAATCATCGTAATCTTCCTCACAGAGATATACAATTCCACGTAAGAATTACTGTTTCTTAAGCCAGTGAAGAGCCAAGCTTGCATTAGATGCTGAGATAAATCATCTGTATGTGCTCATATGTGCACCCTGGCAATTCCTTTTGAATTTCAAGGTTATAAATAATTTCCAAACTCAAATTTGTGCTGGTATTTTAATGTGGATTATTTGTACTCCTCTGCTGGTGTCATTTCTTTCGATTTAATCATTATCTCGTACAGGCTGGTACTAGTCCATTCAGTACACTCATGGGAACCAAGCCATCATCCCACATAAGAATATCAATTATGTTTTGAAAGCATACAATTTGATTCATGCAGAAACCACTGTACATGCATCATGGTGCTTTCATAAAGGCGCCTTTATTTACTCTAAACAGTATTGTTCCTTTCACTGTTTGGTCATGTAGCAACTGTTTAACCTTCTTACATATTTTCAAGAAATCTTAAAGAACAAAAAGGAAATTCTGACCTCAAGGATATGTTTTTTCCGTATAAAAACCAGCTCCTCTATGAACGGCCGAAATGAGGCAACGCTTCACAGGCTCAGCCTGAAGTGCCGTAAAGACTGAACTGTAGAGACGGCTTTCAACCGGGTCTGACCGATCAGCAAAGGAAAGGCGCTTCAACCAGCTCACGTCTTCTTCACAAGTTTTTCTCCTCATGCTTGTCTAAAGAGGACACTGAGCTATAATTTCTAGTAGATTTCCTACTTGAGGCCTCTTAGCAAAGGGTTCTTACAGCAGAAGCCGACACACACTCACACACTCACACACTGCCCCACTCCTTCACTCAGGGTTATCAGGACTCAGCCTTGAGCCAGCTCTGCACCCTGTACTTCCTGATCCCTAGAAGCAAAAGAGGTTCAAAGAAGCCCAACATCTGTCCCCACCATCAGAAATAAAAATGCCAGCCTTTCATCTCCCTTTTTAAATAGGACCATGGTGGGCCATGTCCACCCTCACTGCTCAAGCCCTGTGACCCGATAGACCAAACCACTTGTATCCTCTTTATACCCATGAGCTCACCCGCCAGCACAAACACACAGATGCGTGGGTACGTGCACATACATGCTGCTCACAGCAACTTCAGGGGTGGCCACCCTTCATCTACAAGCCCACATACCCTACAACAGAGACAGCAACAAGGATGCAAAATCCTTCACCCCCCAAACCAATCCCCATGCCCTTTATTCAGTGGAACTGGCACACGTTTCTGCCTGGGGGCTTCCATGCAGGAGCCAGAGCCCCATGCTTCTCCAGACATATACTCTTCGAGAAATGATGAGCACAGCTGGACAGTGGAGAGTACAGATAAACAATCACAGTACAGTTGAAAAGTGCTCTGTGCAGCGCAATTATCCACAGAGTACCATGCTCTGCCAGGGTCAGTGTGGCAGAGGGAGGCTGTCACCCCATGCTGTTCTTCTAGGATCAGCTGTGTCAACTCATGTAGAAACCCCTCATTAAAAATAGCCCAAACCAGAAACTGATAGCGCAGATCAGAGAAGACTCTCAGAATGTTCCTTCATACACCCATTCTTGGTGGCTTATAGCACAGATTTGCCTGGATCTGCTTGCCATACCTGTGAGGAAGAATTCTGAATCATGATCAAATGGTTTTGGTCATTTACTCATACTTTAACTCTTTAAAATAAATAAACAAATGAATTATCTTTGTGAATACTTCTTCAATGTGCATTTTTTTTAAATTTAAGAACATACGTTATATGCTTTTCTTAAGTTTTTCCACTTACATATTTTATTAAATGTTCTTTGATAATAACTTTTGTAATTAAATATTCTTTTAAAACTTTTTGGCATTTGTTATTTTAATTAAACATTAAACATTTAGGTGTAAATGGGGACAAATTCATCTGTGATATGGATCTGATTAAGCCTGGGGAAGTCTAGACCCCACCTTTCATCATGGGGACTTTTTTTTTCTATCCTATTATCAATATTTAATATATGGATTTGTTCATTCTCACTGATGGTTTCCAATTCTTGGAAACTTATGTATTAGTCTTTATTAAGTCTAGGGGTGATACTGTCTGGCTCACTATGAAATATCATTTATCTCATTTGTAAAAATAAGCAATTCTTTACCAATGCAGAACTACAACCACATTTGTTGTTAGACACTCCATATACTGCTTATGATTATTCAATTCTAAGTTTTAGGCTAACAGAGCACAAGTAGAGCTTATAATATTTTGCATCCTTTCTCTTATAATCTTGCTCACGAGAATTTCTCAAGAGAAATTTCTCAAAAGAAAAGCACAATACAGTATCAGTCACATAAGCAGATGTTTTTGTATGAAACGAAGGGTTGTTGACTGTCCTTGGCCTTTAACTGCAGACCACGAGCAATTATAGGTTAATCCTTTGTCCCCAAGCTGGTAGCTCTTACACAGGACCTTCTCTTTAGCACCACCATCAGACTTGGGATCTGTAGGAAGCCCCCTAAAAAATCAAACCATAATGTAAACTCTTTAAAAAGTATATTGTAATGAAATTTAAAAACAAAAAACCCTTAGGATGATTCAAAAGTACATTCTGCAGCTATAAAAAGAAAGAAAAATATCCCTCCCATGCATTTATGACATAGTTCTATTATCATGAATTAATGGTAGCAATAGTCAATTAATTGATTTAGCTATCTGATGATTGTTAGAAAGAATAGATTATGATCAATAATTTTGATGGTAAACGTAACTATTTTGGCAGCTATTCTCTGGTTTGATCAGTCTATATTTAATAATTCCATCTAACAAATCATTCTCGTGGTTACTTAGCACCTTGGCAGTTTCAGTGGGAAACTCTTTTGGCAAACCAGGTGTTTCTTGAGCAAACTACCAAAAACTCTCTATGACTGACAGGCAATGGGCAACTCCTCCTTTGAAAATATTCCAGAATATATTATATCCACCACATTCTATAGTGTAGAGCTTTGAAACATTGATAATTCATTTGTTTTTGTAAATGAATGTAGAGGGGCTTTCAAATGAAAATTCTATACCCCACCCAAAGATATTTTGAGCCACCTCAGTGGATAATTGACATGGCAAATCATTCAGGCATGAGTTTTAGTGAAATTCTGATAGCAGCATCAAAAATTAGACTGGTTGATAATGGAGGAAGATGAGATCAGGAGAAATTTCTAGAGAATGTGACCCCTGCTATGATCCTGAAGGACCAGCGGGCTGGAGCTTGATAGGGGAAGGGGAAGAAGGGTGCTCCAGGTAGAGGAAATCGCATGCAGAAACAGAACTTGCAGATTGTTGAGCATGGGAGAAATGAGGGTGCGAGACTCGGGAAGGATGCAGGGAATGAGGCTACAGCACATTCAGGAGACAAGCAGGGAAAGAGATTCTGCATGAAACCCCAATGCCTGATCTTTATTCTGAAGGCTATGGGAGCTCATTCAAGGATTTTAAAACCAGGGACTTGACATCATATGATTTGCATTCTACAAAGGTTACTGTGGCAACTGTGTGGAGAATGAGAGTGGGTAAGACTGAAGGCAGAGAACAGTTCAGAAGCTATCGAATGAATACCAAGGAGAATGGGCTCAGGAGTGTAGTGACAATGAGAAGAGGCAGCAATAGAAAGATGCAAAGGCATTTGAGATATAGGATTAACTGGACAAATTGCAGGTAGATAAAGAAAAAGAGAACAGAGTTAAGAAGGGTACTCAAGTTTCTGGCTTGCGAGGTTACATGAATAATGGTGCCAGTTTCAGAAATATGAAATACTAAAGTAAAATCAGAATTGTACACCAAGATAATGAATTTGTTTTGGGACATGTTGAATTTGAAGTGCAAGTAAGAAATCCAGGTAGAGCTATCATATCAGCAATTGGGTTACATGAATATGGAGGCTGAGAAAGAAATCAGGACTATGAATACAGATTTGAGAATCATCAACACATAAGTGGTAAGTAAAGGCCACCGGTTTAAAGGCAGTCACCCAGGGTAAGTGAATAGTGATGAAGCAGAGAGCCAGGGATGAAGATCACTGTCCACTGGAAAATCATCAGAACCTTAATGGTAGCCACTGCATTGAAGTATTGAGGGGCAGGAGGCTCACAGCAATGAGTGAAGAAGCGAGTGGCAAGTACTGAGGTTGTAAAAACTTTGAATTTCAGTACAACCAATGCAGAGTGTGGAGAACAATGTGTTCCTTGTCAGGGGGGATTAGTCATCAGCAAGAAAACTAGGAGTCTAGAATGAAGTCAGTAAAATAACCAATGTAATCAGAGGCTGGATTAAAGAAGAGTAGCTGGGGCACAAAAAAAAAAAAAAAAACCCACAGGTGGAATATTATACTCAGTTCAGGGCACCACATCTTAAATTCCAGCTTAATTACTGGACTTTAGGTCCGAAGATTTGTTCCTCCTTTCCCACACTTTTGCAACGAATGAAGAAAAGATGTCAGGGATTAAGCCAAAATAATTGAACTTCTCGTTAGGACAAGTGTTGGGCTCTTAAAAAATGGGAGAAAATGTTGGGGTCTCCTCCCCGCTCTCCCTACTCTAAGTTAAAAAAGGCTAGGCTTACAAGGTATGGCTGGCCTGGTACACTCCTCCAGGAATTAGGAAGACTGGAAATTAAAGCAAAATCATAGAACTTTCTGGGTGCTTCTAGAACACATTCTGCCCCCCATGTGCTTACTTCCTAGTGAAAGAGATGAAATGGAGCCTGTTTATCACCTTTGAGGTTAAGTAATCCTGGTCATTGTCAAGAATCTTGGCCCAAAGATTGTGATTCTCATCAGATTATTTTTAATATATTTTATTGATTATACTTTACTGTTGTACCAATTTTTCCCCCTTTGGCCCCCTCCACCCAGTATCCTCCTTCCCTCCAGCAACCCCCTCCCCCTTAGTTGACATCTGTAGGTCATACATATATGTTCTTTGGTTTCTCCATTTCCTATACTGTTCTTGACATCCTCCTATCTATTTGTAACTACCAATTATGCTTCCTAATCCTTGCACCTTCCCCCACCATTCTCTCCCTTCCCCCTCCCAACTGATATCCCTCCATATCTCTGATACTATTCTTGTCCTGGTTGTTGGCTTAGTTTGTTTCTTTAGATCCAATTGTTGATAGCTGTGAATTTGTTGCCTTTTTAATGTTCATAGTTTGTATCTTCTTTTTCTTAAATAAGTCCCTTTAACATTTAATGTAATAATGGCTTGGTGATGATGAGCTCCTTTAGCTTTCCTTTCTCTGGGAATCTAGGTTGTAGGTCCTTGCTTTTCATCGCTTTGAATACTTCTTGCCAGTTCCTTCTTGCCTGCAAAGTTTCTTTTGAGGATCAGCTGACAGTCTTATGCGAATTCCTTTGTAGGTCAGTTTCTGCATTTCGCTTGTTCCTTTTAAGATTCCCTCTTTATCTTTAACGTTTGGCATTTTAATTATGATGTGCCTTGGTGTGGTCTTCTTTGGTCTAACTTGTTTGGGACTCTCTGTGCTTCCTGGACTTACATGTCTATTTCTTTCACCAAATTAGGGAAGTTTTCTTTCATTATGCTTTTAAATAAGTTTTCAATTTTTTGCTCTTCCACTTCTCCTTCTGGCACCCCTATGATTCAGATGTTGGTATCTTTAAAGTTGTCCAGAGGTTCCTAAGCCTATCCTCATATTTTTTTAATTCTTTTTTTCTTCCTGCTGTTCTGATTGAATGTTTTTTCTATCCTTGTATTCCAAATCATTGATTTCATTCTCAGCTTCATCCTCTCCACTGCTGGTTCCCTATAGATTTGTCTTTATTTGACTTAAGGTAACCTTCATTTTTTCCCTTATGCATTTGCCATACTCAGTGAGTTCTCTGAGCATGTTGATGACCAGTGTTTTGAACTCTGCATCTGATAGGTTGGCTATCTCTGTTTTGTTTAGTTCTTTTCCTGGGGTATTTTTCTGTTCTTTCATTTGGGCCATATTTCTTTGTCTCCTTAATTTGGCAGCCTCCTTGTGTTTGTGTCTGTGTAATAGGTAGAGCAGCTTTGACTCCATGTCTTAGAAAAACACCTGTAAATTATGTGGGGCAGAGCCTTAGGTAATTGCCAGGGTGGGGCAACCTGCTTCACTGCCCTGTGGCTCTATGTCAGGGGAAGGCCCAGTGAGGAGACAATGCTGCCGCTTGGCTTATGGAGGTTTGCCCGGCACTTGACCCATTTCCAGTCACTTCACCCACTTCCCATATGCAAATGGCGCACTTCCAGCTGTTGCCCTGGCGGTGAATCCCAGAGTGGATGGGTTTGCGTACATTCTAAGTGCATGCAGCCCTCTAAACAGACTCTCTTGAAAATCTTGGAGTTTCTTCCATCACCCCAACCCCCACTGGTTTTTACAACCAGAAGTTACCAGGATTCATCTTCCCAGCACTGGAACCCTGGGCTGTGGTCTAGCCTGAGTCTGGCATCACTAGTTCCCAAGGTATCCCTCCTGATTTTTATCTGCTACAGGTGAATGTAGGACCACTCATTCTGCCACCACCACTGCCCCGTCTCCAGACCACCAGGCATCTCCCCACCTCTCCACCTGTCTCTGTGACTCCACCCCTCTTATGGGTCTGGATGGATGTGGTTTCTTTAAATCCTTCATTGTCAGACTTCCATACAGCTTGATTTCCTAACAGTTCTTATTGTTAGTTGTTTTGAGATACATCGTATTTTGCTGTGTAAAATGAAAGCCCATGTTTTTGTGCACATTATACACAGCATTATTATACGGATGGTATGTAATCATTATACCTATATATAATGTGCATACTTATTTTTCCCTCAAATATTTGGGCAAGAAAGTGTGCATTATACACAGCAACATACAGTAATTGTAGTCCTCTCCGTGGCTTCGTGAGGAGGCTAAGCATGTCTACCCATACTTCCACCTTGACCAGAAGTCTTCAACAACCAGATTAGCTGCAGTGCTTCCTCTCAGTAAGGATTAACAGAAAAAGTAAGTGGAGAAACAACAAACATGTCCACACCCACGCTCTCTCCCAGTGGAGAAGGAATATTCCCCTGTGTATGGAAACATGTGGATAAGAATCAAAAGCTCCTCTCCCAATGAAGGGCAGCACAGTCTGAGCAGATCATGTGGAAAATAAAGAATCTAAAATTATTTGTCAGCTGAGAACTTTTGCAACAAGAGAAATGTGTCAAAATGGATGTTATTTGGAAGAAAAAAATAGCACTCCTTTGCATAGCCCAAGATGGAGAACAGGGCCAACAGATGAAAATAAAAGACAGGGTGAACAACTGTCCTAGTTTGCCAGGAGTGACGCCTACCCCAGGATGCAGAATTTTTTGTAAAATCCAGGGCATTGCTGGGCAAACCAGAACAGTTGGTCACCTGGGATAACAGATTTCAGCTGAATTAAAGGAAGACACCTTTTAACAGTCACAGTTGTCCAATGGGAGGTAATAAGTTTGCATTCACTGAAGAAACTCAAACGCAAACTCAGCACAAGGCTGCCAATAAAAGGAAGGTGAGAGTTGATGACTTTCCAGGGTAAATGTGTCTATGGAACCCAGAACTTCAAAAGGCGTGTGTCAAATAAGGGGATAAATTCCATCAGCCACCAAGGAAAAGAGTTTCTTTACTTTCAAACAAGGCTCATATTCTCAGTATGCATAATTTTTTCTCATGGTAGACTGCTCACAGCTTAAAGCCAGTAGGAAGGACGGTGCTGGTGCCCTGTCCCTGGGCCAGCCCCCGGGCTTCAGTTAAAGGAGGATAACCAGGATCCACCCACAGGAGCCACCTCGAAGGAGGCAGAGCATCTTGCTGTCCTGGCCTTTTCAAAATCTTACTGAAATACAAGCATTATCAAATTAATTATTGGTTTTCTTTTGGCACCTGTAATAACCTTCCTCTAAGAAATGTATGCATTCTTGTAGCTCATAAAAATATGTATATATGCATGTATGTACATGTACCTATTTACACAGTTTAAGGGTGAGGGAAGAAAAATTTAGCTCTAATTCCTGTCTCAGTTCTTTTCTATTCTATTTTTCTACCCACCTCACCATGCCTAATACACACACACGCATACACATTTATATTTTTCTTCTCCTAGAAACTGCATTGCAAATAAGATGCTCTCTACAAAGGACTTGATTTTACTTGCCATGGCAGACTACGGTTGAGTTAAACAGTGGTTGAGTTGGGAAAGAGAAGTTAGTTTACTCACATTCTCTCTCAGTTCCTTCTTAAAATAATTTATTGAGGGCCTGCTTTATTTTGTGAGAGATGGGATAGCAAATGCCATAAAGGATATGATCTATGTTATCACAAACTTGTGAGAGTAGCAAAATGCCCTTGTAACAATTAACTAAGTCCCTAGTTTATAACTAATGATGCCTTCTATACACCTTTAAGCCTAGGGACCAAGGGCATCAATGAGTTCCAGCTGCAGGGGACAGAGCCTCTGTTTGGCTTGCAGGAGACTGGACTGGTCCACAGTTATCATAAAAACTTACTTTTAGAATGACTATATGTTCACATTTTCTCAGGACAGCCCTAGTATACTCATGTTATTCCAGCATAATTCTTAATAGTATCCAGCTTTGGATGGTTAATTAAAAGATGACCCTACATGCGGTGCCTCTACTGGGCATGGTCAGAGTAGGGGCTGAAATTCCACAGCCAGTGGCACTTGATTACCCATCTCAGTCTTTTGGAGTGTTAGGTTTCTAACGCACACATGCCGAGTTTAGGTCGCAAGCAGATGTTATGCCTATGTGCATATGACAATAGTTTTAGTACTATTAAATCTTGATTAAAAGAAATTCATAACCACTCAAAGAAAACACATAATGATATTAGAATTCAAAATGTTTCCCAATAATACCTTTGTGGGCTTTGTTTTGTTTTCATGTTTATTTAACAATAGGAGAATAAAGAATAACATTGGCTGATAGTGGTGATTTTTTTAAGTGGAATATTCTTTTTAGCAACGTTACTAATCTTTCCTGTCACACTGGCCAAATCCACCCTAAAAAAACAGAAAAGTTGACATTCTCATAGGAACACTCATTCTATTTTTCACTATCAGTATGCTTCACTGGAAGACCATAACAGTTTAGTGGCTACATGACAAAAGTCAAGCCTGCAAATAACTGCAACCCAGATACTTAAAAATTCAGAAAACTGGAGACAAGATCTGGAACGTAGCCAGCTGGCTCCAAATAGGGGAAATTTCCAAATTTATAGAGCAAGCGAAAGACTGTGACATTCCCAAGTGGGCTCAGAGATGCCACCAATCACTACCAACGTGGTAACTTGTACTTAGTCTTTAAGAAGGAGATTTTAAAACTGAGGATCATATAGAAAAAAAAAGACTAGAAATATGTGACCAGAATTGTATGGATGGGTGGGAAGGAAAGGAGGAGGAGAAAGATGGGAAACAGAGACGCAAAATGAGGCTGGTCCTAAGGGGGAGTCAGACCTGTCCAGGAATGAGGACAGCCCACCAGGAAGTCTCCTTGATTGAGGGACTAGATAGCTATGCTAATATAAGAGAGAGTCCAGCTGATAAACTTCATCCATTTAACAAAAGCTCTGTTATTGGAGGGGACAGAGGATTCTAAATATAGTATTGTGTCTGTCACTCAACAAATCCTTATTGAGCATCTGTGATGTGCCAGGCACTGTTCTAGGTGGGAGCAGGAGACAAAGTCAACAAATGAACAAATAAATGTAAACGATAAATTCAGATAAGTGCTGTGAGGAAAATAAAGGAGACTGATGTAACAGCACCATTATGGGGGAAGGGAGGAAAGATTTCAGCTAGAGTCATCAGAGAAGATCTTTCTAAAGAGATGAATTTGAAAGAAAAGGGAACCCTCCTGTGAGTGAAACAGCTGATAAGATAGCATCCGTTGGATTTGACTGCATGGAGTTCACTGGTGACTTTACAAAAACAGTTTCATTGAAGGAGTGGTGTGGATGCCATGCAGGAGTGGGATGATCAGGTGGGGATACAGTAAACGTGGGGCAAGGAAGTGGACACAGAGATGGCAGATAGTGGTCCATTTGAAAGTGAAGCTTCCTCAAAATTGAAAGGATATGAGCAACTGTGGGAGAGTTCCTTCCGGGAACATTGCTGAGAGGGATAGTTAGACATGCTGAAAACAGAAGAAGGGAAGTTCTTACAAAACCAGCAGAGAATCAGAGCCAGGACACATGTAGAGGCTGGTCTTTGACAAGAAAAGGAAGAGAGGAAAGGAGGGGACTAATGCAGGGCTGGCGTCATGGGCCTGACATGGGAAGTTGAAGGGGTTTCCATCTCACTGTTTCTACTTTCTTAACAAAGTAAGAAGCAAGGTCAACAGTGAGAGTGAGTGCTAAGGGAAGGTGTGTAAGATGGGAGGTGAGGGAAGAAAGTGTAAAATAATTATCTCGAGAGTGTTTAAGTTTGGTAGGGAAACACTATGCTGTCATACAGTGCCAAGGGCCTACTTAAGGCACTTAAATATGATGGTTAATTTATCTAATGACAAAATCAAGCTGCCTGGTTATTGATTTTTCTCCAATCATACACAATTGTTCAAATGTAGGTACAAGAAGGTAGATAGCTGGGCTCAACCACTATTAAAGTTCTCTAGGTGAGTGTGAGAGGTAAAGAAGCGAATAAGGGAATTGAGATTCTCTACAAGGACATGATTATGGTTTGAACCCTAAAATCTAAGCTGGGCAAAAAAACAAGTGGACAATAGTTGATAGGTCATGAAGCGGTGGTGGTAATTATGGGGTGGTTGTCTCAGGAAGGATGTACCAAAGTGGCAGTAGGCAGTGGTGAAATGGTGAGACATGAGTTAGTGACTTCAGAGGTAGTGAAGGAGGCAGAACGTGCTGTGGCGGTGAATGGCTGAGGTGATGTGAAGGAGGTAGGAGCTTTGTAAACACAAGTGGAGAATGAGCCACCCCATGCACTGAGAAAAAGACGAGGGGAGCTAAGGCAGAGTTGGCTATTAGCCCAGGATGTTATTACTGAATGAAGAGTAGTCCAGGGAATGTCACCAGGCCATGCATAGTGATTAAGAACATGTGTTCTAGAGTCAGACCACCAGGGTTTTAATCCTAGCTTCTCCACTTCACACAGAGCCCCCTTGGACAACAAAAATCACAGTAAACATTTCCACGGTATTTACTGATCACTTAACATGTATCTGTACCTCACCATAACCCAATGAGTTAGGCATTTATATCTATGTATACAGATATGAACAAGTTTCTTGGCCTCTGTAAAGCCCATATGATATGATGATAGTTTCCACCTGATGGAGTTATTGTGTGTGTTCAGTGAAATAATCTGCAAAGTGATTAGCATACTACCTGGCTCAGTAGGAGTGTTCAATAAATGTTAACTGATATTGTTAGATGAGAAGAAAAGGATTAGCCTCAAAGGGGCAGAGCTTTAGTGAGAAGGAATAATGTTCTGACAGCAACAGTGGGAAGCAAGGACGCTGACCCGCTTCTGGCCTTGAAGAAAGTGGAACATGGAACAAACACACAAATCAAATAAAAATAAAATCCTGGTTGAGAGCATCCAGCTAGCTTCAGGCAAGGAAAAGAACGAGAGGAAGGAATCAGAGAAAAAAGCTAAGAATATTGGAGAGTTCGCTCCTCAAAAAAGAGGAGTTTTAGAGCCTAGAGCAAGAGTGAGGGTAATGGAGAGTGTTGGGCTGGAAGAGAAATTTACAGGGGAGTGTGGGTGGGGTTGAGAGTCCAGCAGGCCCTCATCACACACACGTGTGCATGCAACACACACATCTGACAGGTTGACTTCAGATCTTAACCCTTGAGTAAGCTGTGACTGTACTTTGTGGCAATGAAACCAATGACAACAAAAATTATAGCCTTCCAGCGCTGGCTGGTGTAGCTCAGTGGATTGAGCATTGGCAGCGAATCAAAGAGTCGCTGGTTCGATTCCCAAGTCAAGGAACATACCTGGGTTGCAGGCCAGGTCCCCAGTAGGGGGTGCACGAGAGGCAAACACACGTTGATGTTTCTTTCCCTCTCTTTCTCCTTCCCTCCCCTTCTCTAAAAATAAATAAATAAAATCTTAAAAAAAAAAAAAATGACAGCCGTCCAAAGAGGAAAGGCAACTTGGCAAAACAGGAAACAGGTGGCCTATTTGCAAAGAACAGTGTATGTGTTAATGTGACCAAGCAAAATTTAGCCTTGAATCCAGCAAACATTTTTTGAGTGTTTACTATACGAAGGGGGATCCAAAAATACCTGGAATTTATTTATAAAAAAGTGTGTATTTATTCTTACATGTTTAAACTTCAGTCACCTTCAAAGTGCTCTCCACTTGATGATGCAATACACATAACGAGATGTTATTTCCACTTCTCAAAACAGTTTTTGAACTCATTAACTTTGATGCCTTTTAGTGCTTCTGCCACTTTTTGTTTCACTTCTTCCACAACAGCAAAATGTTTCTCTTTGTGGACTTTTTTCATCCGGGGACACAAACCAAAAAAAAAACAGTCACTCAGGGCAAGATCTGGTGCATAGGGAGGGTGGAACATAGGGGTCATGCTGTTTATGGTCAAAAACTACTGAAAACAGCACTATGTGGGCAAATGTGCTCATGAATCACCCATAATGAGATGGGCAAATGTGCCAAAATATTATTCAAAAAATTTACTGAAGCCGAACACAGCCTCTCACAACAACACCAACTGCTGAACTGACTCAGATGGGTTCCTAAAACACTCACCTAGTGAGAGAAGCCTGTACTACAAGGAGCCCATCCTCCAGAAGATAATTTCAGGTTTTATTCAGGGGTCCCGTACTATAAGCCATTAGGCAGCAGATAAGATGGAATATTTTGGAATCCTCCACCCTGTTTACCGCAGGGGATGTAATGGTTACTTAGAATGAGACAAGTCAGACACACCTGCCCATAGTGTTCCCCTTTGTTCCTTCCTTTAGCCTACCTCAGTGGTTCTCAAAGAATTGCTGTAGAGAATTATATCCTCAAAATCGGGTAAACAATTTTGTATGGATAATTTAAAGGATTTTCAAGAGTAATTCTGATTTTGCTTCAAACACTAACTGTATAGCCCAACTTCCTGTTCAAGAATTTATTAATACATGAAGAAGCTTGTATTTTTGGATGATAACTGATAAAACAGAGACAACAGGCAAGGTGGGTTGTTTCTAGTCCCATCTCCAGTGACTTGAGAGCTGATTGCCCTAAAATCTCTTTTAAGTATTAGGTCACAAGGCAGTGGTACTTTGGCAACTTTCTAACAGAGTATGACATCCAAATAAAGAGAAGATGTGTCCCCAGACTGGCTTATAGACGACAGATCTCAGAAGTGCATCTGAGGTAGGAGGAAAATCAGAGGTGGAAGGACATGGAACAGTGAGAGTGCATCTTCTCATTAGTTGATGAGAATTGCTGGTGCATATAAAGAGAGGGTGGGGCAAAATTAGGGTTAAAGTTGTGAGTACAGGAAACAGAGAGTTTATTCTTGTATTATTACTTACTGTATTATATTCCATACTACACACACACACACACACACACACACACACACACACATACACACACAATATTCTTGGTGAAAAGAAACTGATAAGAGGCTAGACTCCCACATGATCAGGTAGGACAAGGTTACAAATGGAAATTCTCAAAATCAAGAGAAATATTTGGGTGGCGAATTTTAGAAGGATTTGTATGTGCTTGGTTGTTTATATTTTTGTTACTTGTTTACTTTTGACTCTTTTAGATTAATGCATCATTAAGCATACCAGTTTATCTGTTTTTCAAATGTACTTTGAATTATAAGAGCTTTTTGCCATTCCACAGAAGCCTAATAATGTTTAAAGAACAGATATATGAATGCATATAACTGCAACACCCAGCAATACTGTTTTTAGACCCCTAATAATTACAGGAGATCAAAATTGCTGGCTGATCTAGTCACAATGCCAGGTAATAGAGGCAAAAGTCAAACCCATTATCTTAGATTAAGTAGACAAAATGTTTGGGTGACAGAATTGGTTTATTTCTCAACCATTACATTTGACAAGGTAGAGGCAACATTAAAATGGCAATGGAAACTTGTTTATGGTTGATAAATTTAGTAAATGATTTCAGAAAACATAATAAGAGAGTATGTTCTTCCTTTGGATTTTGAAAGTATATAGCTACAAAGATGCTTACTTTGTTTTTTGTTAATAGAGAATATATGCAGGTTACATTGTTTGTAACATAGCAGGTAAGAATAAAGCCAAGGAAATGCTAATTTTCTCTAAAACAGTATCTTATAAAAAGGTACGTTACAATGAATCAACTTTTATAGATGTACATCACTGAAAATACTTTAATAAGCAAAATTACTTCATATGTATTTATCAGAGGATCTTGGATCTTGTCTTTAATAGTGTTGATACACATAATATATATTTGAAATATGTGTCACTTGTAGACACAGACTTAATTTCTAAAGCATGTCCTGGACCTAAAATTCTATACTTAGGAAATTCCATTGACAAAACCTATCAGAAAGAAAACAAGAAATCATCATCACAATTGTTTCTATTTTCTAGATAATGAAATTGAGTGGCCCTCTCAAATCTCAGAGTAAGCTAGAACAGAATCTCAGAGTTCTTTTTATGACTCTAAGAAAACAGCTAGTTTTCTTTTCACCTTCGTTCATTCTTTTTCCACTTACAGAGCACCAACTCTGTATCAGTTTCTGTGTTTCCAGATACTGAGAGACTGGAGATAAAGTTCCCCTGATCTCCAGGAATTTGTAGAGGAAAATAATTTCAATATAAATGAAAAAGTCCTATGAGCTAAGCACAGGATTTAAAATGAGCTCACAGGACAGACAACTGAGCCACTGAGAAGTTTCTTGGAGGATCTGATTTCTGAAGGACACATGGGTATGAAAGGAATAGGAAAGGTGTACCGAACAGCAGTAATAGGGTTTTCAAACATACATAGGCAGATGAAGACTTGGCCCTTTCCAAACTGAGGGACAGAAGACAGCAAGGAATAAATGGCAGAGTATATTAAGGAAAGAGTTTGGAGAGTCAGAAAGGGACCAAAAAAAATCTTTCTTTATTTCTGAAGACATTAAGGAACTATTAAAGATGTTAAACTGAGAATGACATGATCTAATTTGTATGTTAAGAAATTACTATATTTTAAGGTAAAGAATAGATTTTATTATATCAGGGCTGGATTTAGATAGAACAGTATGGTGACTGTTATCTAGTGATAAAAATGGTCAAAATCCAACCAGTGACAAAGGGAAAGAATTCAGAAGATACTGAGAATGTCAAAATGATGAAACTCTGCCACTAATTAGAAATGATATGAAGGAAAAAGTTGAAGCTTAGATTGTGTATGAGTTTACCTTGGATAACTGGGTATCTGCCAGTCCACTGAAGAAGAGAGCACACAGAAGAAAACCAGATTCAGCAGAGACTCCAGTTCGACCAAGTCCCTTCGAGGTGCCTGTGACATAGTCAAGGGCAAAAGTCCAAGAGGGAAATCTGGGATGTAATGTGGGTCTGAGGTTCATCAGCATGCAGGTCATAATTGAAGCCAGAAAGGTAAAAAGGGCCTTTGTACAAAGTATGTAGATTAAGAAGTGAAAGGTGTGAGTACACACCACTAAGGAATACCAATGTTTAAGGAAAGGTAGAGGAAGAAGGATGCCAAGCACATATCATTGAAAACCATGGAAGATTGGTATAATAAAGAATGAGAATATTTCATAGACAAACTAGGTAAAAATACTGAACATTGAGGAGAGGTACAGTAAGAAAACGGTGAAAAATGTCACATTTAGCAATCCAGACCCTGATGATTTGGAAAGAGAAATTTTAGTTAAATGATGAGAGTGGATTTCAGTGAATTAGGCAGCAAAAATGAGATGAAGAGATGGAGACAACTAGCTTCTGGGGAGAATTTCAGCTATAAATGAATTAGAAAAAACAACCTAGTAGATAAAGGGTGCTGGAGAGCCCATAGCGGGTTTTGTGGGGGTAAAGGTTTGCGAATATATTTGTTTTTCCTTCGTTTTGTTTGATAGAGACTTCAGTGGGTTTATATGCCGTAGGGGAGATCCTGACGGGACAAGATATAGGAGAAAGGGAAGAATCATTCGTACAAGATACTCAACAACACAAAGAGGAGTGGGATCAGTGGAACGAATGAAGATTAAAGTTCTGACAGTAGGAAAAATACTTCGTCTAAAATGAGGGCGTAAGTTAAATTCTGGTCTAGAAGGCGTTATCTTAGTAGAAGCGGGTGGAGAAGAAAATAGGAAGCTGAGAAAGCTGACTCCTGAGAGACTTTCTGTGGTTTTGGGAATAAAATCATCTGCTTGGAGCTACGCGGAAGCCCAAAGGCCTAGGGAAGAATTTTAAAGACCTGCAGTAACAACATATTTATGAGTGTGCTTGTTTGCTTATTGGTAAATAACTTAATAGAAAAAATAATAATGCACCATTTCAAACTTTTGTCAAAATGAAAGAGTTAAAAAACTGTATTTTTACTCCCCTAACTTTTGTTTCATAATTTCATTTGAATCTTTGTTCTTTGCCAATAAGTGGCACCAGCACTGTAAGAATATTCCACACAATCAGCAATATGCTTTCTATTAGGCAAATTGCAGCACTGTTGTAATAACCATAAAAAATTATTGTCCCAATATATTTGCCTTATGTTTACACTTACCACACATTCTATTTTTTTCCAAGACAGCGGAATTCCTTTCTAATACCAGTGGTGCAAGACAGGCCTAAGAATGTTTTAATGGGAAAACTGTAAATTTAGTTTTTACATGAAGAAAATACAATGTAACCATAGCGTACCTAAATCCTTAACAAAGAACTGTGATATAATAAACTTTGATTTGTAATTTTTTTCTCTTATCCTGTCATTTTGTTTTAATTCTACTTTAATTGCCTTTTTAATTATCTGAAAGGGAAGAGTAAAAATAAATGACACAATGATTTAGACATAGCATAGTTTTACTTAGATTACAGATTGATAATATATAACTGCAGTGATTGAAATATGCTACATGAGTGAGACTTTAAGGAAAAAAAACTTGTATTTCATATGTGGTTAATAGTTGAACTCCTATGAATTCACATTCCTAAGCCAAAAATAATGATTTAAATCTGAGCAAGAACTTTTGGTGGAAGTCTCCCAATAATTTATTGAGAATGTAAATGCAACGAACTATAAATTTATATCACCTACAAAGATCGAGCTGAACATTTCTCAAAGTAATAAATGTGCTCAATTTTTTTATATAATCTGTTTCATTCTTATAAAGGACAAATGGCTACTGAAAATGACAAAAGATCAGGCAATCAGAGTAATACAGGTACAAAATAATTTAGCTGTGCCAAGCAAAGATTGCTATTAGATCTATAATCTTGAATTGGTACTACCCCTCCAAAGCACTTCTATAACTGGACTATGTTAAACTTGAGTTTAAACCATTCTCACTTCACAACAGTCAAGAATTAGTCATGGGCAAAACTTTTAAACATTTAACCCAGTGCCTCTTTCTAGTGTTTACAAGAATTGCATTAAATTGGTGAACAGAAAGTCTATAAGTGTAGTCTCCTAATTATAGTGCAGTGTCTGATAATAGAAAATAAATTCATAATTGTAAAATGGGCAATCTGTTGATGACTTTACCTATTAAATACTAATGCACAGTTTAAACAAAATAGTTAATTTCAATTAAAATTTCTTTTTTACTCCCTAGCTTATATTACTTATAAATGTAATTAAACAATCATTTAAAACTTTTGAAAGCAAAAATGAAAAAGGGAGTTTATTTGCGCTTCTTCTTCTCAGCCTTTAAATTTAAGACAATTAAAGAGTGGTGCCTTGGGACTATTATATAACACTAATTGTAAAGTACTTAGCACATGTGCTGTCCTTTATGTTTATAAAGCTCTTGTAAGGACAAACCATTTAAATGTTCTGCCCAGTAGCAATGCCATGAAACACTGGGCAAACATTCAAAAAATAGCTGGCCAAGCTAACTCATGTAGTGTCAGAACACACAAGAGAGGGAAAGTAACTGGCTCAAATAAAGACAATTAATCTTCAGTTTAGAATTAAAATTAAGTTTAAGATTAAGGTTAAACTTTATTGTCTGCTCTAACTAATTAAGCTAATCAGCCATCATACAGCATTTACTTTTTAAATTTTTTAAGTTTAACTGTGATAAAAAAAACATTAAAAATTTACCATTAAGTATGCAGTTCAGTGGTGTTAAGTACATTCAAATTGTTGTGCAACATATCTTCAGAGCTTTTTCATTTTGTAAAACTGAAATTCTGCCCCTATTAACAACGCCCCATTTCTTGCCCCACCCCAAACCCCTGGCAATCACCGCTCTGTTCTCTTTGAGTTTGGTTAGCTATCTCGTGTCAACAGACTCATACATTATCTGTCTTTTTGTGACTGGCTTGATTCACTTAGAATATTGTCCTTAAAGTTCATCCACATTGTAATATGTGAAATTACTTTCCCCTTTTTTAGCCTGAAAACATTTGATTATATGTATATACAACATTTTCTTTGTCCATTCATCCCTTGATGAACATTTAGTTGGCTTCTACCTCCTGGCTATTATAAATAATACCACTATGAACCTGGATACACAAATATCTCTTTGAAATCCTGCTAGTGTTTACCTTTTTTAAAACAAATAATTATAAACTACATAAACTTGTTTATAAAATACAGACCATTTTATTCACTCTTGTGTTAATTTTTATTTATTCAAGAGAGAGAGAAATTGTTTTGTTGTATGACTTATTTATGCATTCATTGGTGGTTTCTTGTATGTGCCCTGACTGGGGATTGAACACTCAACTTTGGCATATCATTGACCCCACAACCTTGGCATATCAGGAAAATGCTCTAACCAATTGAACTACTTGGCCTGGGACTGTATTTATTCTTTAATAAGCAGACAGATCTTTTATAGAGAAAGGGCCCAAACAAAATAATGAATAACTATGCACACAAACCATGTTCACTATTTAACTGGGCAACAACATCAAAAACAAAAACATCCTAGATATGTGTGAGGTTGTGTTTGAATCTTTTAAGACCTGGCTCAGTTGTTTGACTCACTTTAGCAATCAAGGCAATTAGAGCAGTTCCGTTCATTTCTCTGGCCTCTAATCCTCGCAGAGCAGGCGCCTGAATGCCGTTCTGGGAAAGGTTCAGATGAGGCTTGCAGGGCTGGTTGTGAGCAGCAGGACTGAAAGACTGCCACCACCCAGAGCTCTGGAGGAAGATGAATCAAGAGGGAAGCACAGAAAGATGCGCAGAACCTACCAGGAAATCACTTACATTGTTCGTATTTAGGATCTGACTTATGCATATGCATTTTCTCATTCTTTTCTAAAGAACTTAACAAAAGTCAGTAAAAGTTCAGGTTAAAAATAGTTTATTTTAAAAATAATAAGAATAATAAACTCCATCCCAAAAGATTTTAATTTTAAATCTAAACTCATGCAATGAGAGAAAAACAGTGCTTAAATTAATAGTATTGCTAATTACCTTCCCAAAATTCTTATTTGTATGTCTGAATCAAAAATAACAGCTATGTAGGGTGGGAAAAAGTAAGTTTACAGTTGTGAGTACATAAAACACAGTTTATTCTTGTATTATTATTTATTAATTATTGCATTATTTTCCATACAAACAACTGTAAACCTACTTTTGCCCCACTCTGTATAGTATAAGTAGTTCTAAGTATAAAGTAAAACAGATTCAGTACAATGAAATTTCAAAAGTGATCAAAATATTTATACAACAATACATAACTTTTTTACCACAATTTTCTACCATGAACTTTTTTATTAAGAGGCAAAAACACAAATATTATGTTTCAAATACACAGAAAATCAGTCAAAACAATCTACTGATCATCAGGTGTCTAAAATTATGGGTTAGAAAATGTTTTCATGTTTACAATTTGAGCTTGATGTGGTCAGAAAGAATGAAATCTCAGGCCTTGACATCAAACGGCCTGCAATCAGATGAGCCGAGGGCTTTCTGGTATCAGGTAGACATTTTCTTCACCAGAGGGCGAGCTAAAATTGTGTGCTGTACACCGTAATGAAAAGCTTTTTCCTTATAATGGCTCTGTGGTGATTTAGCCAAGATTAAATATTTAATGCTACAATTTTAGTACAACTGATACCAATTATCTTCATGTTCACAGTCTGAAAAAAAGATCCACAAGAAGACAACAGTCCCCAGTCACCCTCGATCCAGGGCCTCACTTCCAGAGTCAGGTAAACAGCTGTTGATGAAGTCGTCTGGGAGGCTGATGCCATGTCCTGTCTTCGAATTAGTTTGGAATAAAAACTAAATATACATATTCATCTACAAGACTGTCAACCAGCTCTTCTCAAAAACCTGCAAGACTGATGAGGGCTCCATCTTTTCTGATATTTTAGGGTGTCGAGGGGATTGGAGGAAATTGGAGTTATTGTTAGAACAATATTACTCTCTTTTAGCAGGTTTAATTAGTTAATAAATAGGGGACTTGATTTAATGGGAGACTCATAGAAATAAAACAATAAATAATGCCAAAATGAACAAAGAACATGAGAATTCTTAAATCAATATTTTTAGACATATTCTCAAATATTTATCTTGGTGATAACACAAAACCACCTAATATATTTTACATAAAACATTTTTAATTATGGATGCTTCCTTTTACCCCTTGCTTGAAATAACTTCCAAGAATTCAATTTTAAATCTTTTAACAAGCAAAGCTGCCCGACAATATGATATCTTGCATTTCTATGCCAGTGGTTTTCTTGCTTTGCAAACTTTGTGAAAGACTTAATTGGATATTTGTTAAAATTCTGGTTCAGGGGTCTTAGCCCTAGAGTGTCTGATACAGTGGGAATCTGACTTACGTGCATATATCAGGGAATTCTGAGACAAATGTTCTAGGGAGCAGGACTGGCTATATAATTTGTGGAAGCCTAGTGCAAAATGAAAATGTGGACCTCTTCTTCCAAAATAAAAATTTCAGCATGCCTATAGCAGAATGTTAAACCAAGAGTGAGGCCCTTCTAAGTGTGGGCCCCTATGTGACAACATAGACCACATGCCCAAGAAGCCAGCCCCTGCTGGGGCATTTAGAAACATTGTTCCAAGTAAAGTTGAAGTCAGGCAACCTTAGATGTCTCTGGAACCCTTACAGGCTCAAATAGAACCTACTCCCATTGGGCCAAAAACAGGCATTAATCCAGCCACGGGACAGCCCAAGATAGCTTCTGTTTCTCAGAAATCCTTGAGGGCTGGAGCCTGAGGACCTTCTAGAATGGAACAATGCCTTTTTAAATTCCATTCTTGGAAAAATTCAAGAAAGAGCCAAATGTCAATAGCTTCATTTGGCACAAATCTGTTTATTTTCATTTTTCTCTTTGATAGCTCTTCTGCAGTTCTATCTTATCCATGAGGACATTGTAAAGTATAAAGGGAGGCAGAGGATGTAAAGAACAACATGGTATGAGCCTTTTCTCCAGCTGTACACAGTCCTGGCTGTGAGCCCGAGCACGGTTTTAAATCCTCTAAACCACATATGGAAAGGGACAGAAAGCAGAAAATGACTGTGAACCAGGATGTCTGTGTTTCCTCAAGGACTGTCTTGCCTGAGGCATGCTGCCTGGAGGCATTTCCTCCCCATTCAAAACTCAGGCACAGGATAATGGCTCCTCTCTCCAGGGTAAAAGAGTCCCTGTGAATTACTGGACACAAAGGTCACATTAAAACACAACAGTAGAGTCTGAGCTAAAATGGCAGTGCCCGGCAGTTGAAGCAGGGGGCCTCAGATTTGCTCTCTGTGCTCAGGAGGCCACAGAAAATGTATGTACTTGGGTTGCATAACTCAACATAAAATGAGCATGAGGGAAACCAAGCCCAGCACAGGAAATGCAACACAGAGCCCAAGGGTTCTGAACAGAAAGTAGCACTGGCAGTGAAGAATTTATTGAGGCAAGTTAGCAAGTCATCATAGTAAACCAATCATGAAGGAAAAACGATCAGAAAAACTAAAATTCTATATCAATGGTGAGGAATAGGTGAGAATCAGAGGAATATAAAGAGGGCCCTGGCCAGAACTGGACTTTAGTCCTAGGACTGGGAAGATGATAGATCGATGATAGATAGACAGATGATAGATAGATGATAGATAGGTAAAAATATGCCCTCTACTGAGGACATAACAGTATAAATAAGACATTTTTTGTTGTACACATTGCAATGAATTCTCAAGTAATTTCTTTTGTTTTCTAATGTCCTGAGTTTGAAAGAAAAAAAACTCAAGAATTATAAATGGACAAATTAAACCAAATGGACTCTACAGACTGTATCATGCTCTTAGTTACTAATAGGGGAATTAAGTTTTCCAGGTCACAAGTTACAAATGTATTTCTGCCTCACTGTTAATTCATTCAAACCAGGTATAGTCTTGATTGAGAATTTCCAGATTATTTCATTCTGCAAATTGTGTTAAAATAAAATATCCTGATTTGGGTTAATTGAGGCAAATCTTTAAAATACTGGCATCAGATAGCACATGGTTGAAACAGCCTGCATGGAGTACAAGTTAATGAGACAAAAAGAGAGAGTGTGGCAGGTAGAAGAGCTAAAGCATTAATATTATATTGAAATGTGGACAAAAAGGGAAATCAAGATAGAAAAAAATCTCATGTTATTCTTCTTGAAAATAGGCTTCAAAAAACCCTGTTACTATATTATTCATTAGAAGTATTCCATTAAAAGCAAGTATATTTGGGATTTTCACAAAACCATGGTCAAGTCATGTAATTTTTCTGAACTTCTGTCTCCTCATCAATAAAATGGAAATAACCTTTGAAACTATTAAGATTAAAGTAAATAATGTATGAATTAGGTTCTTTCAAGTATCAAGGAAAAGAGATGCCTATTCTGATTGGCTCAATTTCAACAGCTACAGTTCTAGGTCTTCAAGATGGAGAAGCAGCTGACAACCTCAAAACTGAGTGACCCCATTCCCTCTGCTGGCAACTCCAGTTCCTGTAACCAGCTTCCCTCTCTGTTTCTGCTTCTACAGCTTTTTTTTCCCTCTGACATATGACTTCCTGTCTTTTCCTGTTAGTCTCCACTGCCTTGTGACTTATGCTATCCTTTTCTGGATGCAAGTGTGTTCCAAACCACTCCTACCTACCCTGGTAACCTACATTCCATTCTCAACAAAGAAACACAAGCCAGAAGAATATTCACGCTGGACACAGTCCTCTTGCCAGGGCCACTCAAGGCCACTGACTTGCCTGTGGATGGTGCCTTCAGGTCATTCCCTTGTCTTATCAGCTGTTGGACAAATCAGAAGTAATCACCTGCAGTAAGGTGTCTTAAAAGGGGCATTAGCTGGGCAGGCACTTAGAGCATCCAGTCCTGTCTCTTCAAATGGGTTAGCTCTTAGCTCAGCAGGGACCAGGATGTGTGGATCCCTAGATGCGTTGGAAGTATAAAGTGAAGAGGTAGTGTTTGGAATCAGCCTCTGTGTTCTCTTCATTTTCAAATGGCACACATCAAATCTTGATAAATATCAATCTTGATCAATATCAGAAGGCAAAACAAATACTGTGTGTAGGCTTCAGGGACAAGGAATATGAAAAAGCAGAGTAATTAGGAAGGAGAAAAGAGAAAGTATGTGTGGCAGGAATGGGAAAGCAATGAATAAGGACAAGTGACAGACAGTGTAAGCAAAGGGATGGTTGCAAGGAAAGTGGAGAGGAGCAGAAAATTCCCAGGGAAAGGACAGGCTAGACTCCCACACATCACGATCTTTCCACTCTTAATCTCTACTCCCAATCAACCTCAGAGTCAAATCGGGGTGGGGAGAGAGAAGGCAAGAGTCTGACGGGGCTTCTCATTCCCGGGTATTTCTCACTTCCTGCCTCTTAAAATGTGGCCATTCTTCAGAGCCGAATCCATTCCTCTGACAAAGAGACTTGATTTTGGGTGGTGAACACACAATGTGATATACAGATGATGTGTTATAGAAGTGTATGCCTGAAACCTATATAACTTTATTAACCAATGCCACCCCAATACATTCATAAAAATTTTTAAAAATAAAAGAAAGATCTCAGCAGTCACATTAAATAGAAAAAAATATAATATCCTCTTGCCTGTTTGCTATACTCAGGAATCAAGAACATGATGAAGACATAGCTGACAGTGCAGGAAAAGAAAGGAAAAAAAGGCTTTTTATCTCTTGTACCTTTTCTAACTTTTTGCCCCGTACTAGGGATTATCAGAGCAAACAGGTACATTTATCAACTCCCTTGAAGGTAGACGTATCAACCACACTCAGGACAGGCAGAGTGGTGATAGCTGGACAAAAGCTACGGTATTTTTTACCCAATCTCCTTAAAGAATGGTTTCTATAGAGTATCCCATTCAAAAGATCCATCTATCTGACTTCCAAAAACAAATGAGAATTAAAACCTTTACTGTAGTCTCTCAAAAAGACCTGAGTCATTACATGTATAATGTATAGCAAAACTTCAAATTAACCCTCTCCCCATTTTTCTCTCAATGTTTGCTATAGCATGAGGAGTTCTCCTCCTCATCTCTATTCCAAAATTCCCCGGAATATTTCCCTCAAAACCAGCCCTTATTGAATCTCTTCTTTCTCTTCTTTCCTTTGTTCCTTTCCTTAATGTATTCTTCTCTTTTCTTTTTTCATCCTGAAGAAACTTTATGCTCTTTCCAATTTAAATCAAGAAAATCTAGGTCACTTCTGCTCTTCTGTTTTATACATTATCCCAATTCTGCACAAAGGCCATGGAGTGACCTAGCCAAGGCCACATGATAGAACGGAAGGGGAGTACTGGAGGATACATGGAAGTCAATTCTTCTCTCCATCATAGTTATCCTATTTTTTTCATTTGTAATTGATGACGTTACAACTTTAGATGGGCGAGAGCTAGGAAGAGGCTTTTGTGCTATCCCTTCAGAGGTCCAGGGAACAAAGGTTATCACTGAAAGCTTGGCTTAAAAAAGAAATCTTCATCAAACCTGGCTTGGGAAGTAAGAGGTTTTATTTCCAACTAGCTTCAAACTTATGTGCCCCCAACAAAAATATGGCCCAGCCTTTGTGTTCCATTGATGTTTTCAGAAATCTTACTGAGCAAGTAGTTTATTTGAAAAACTCCTCTTTCTATTGCATTTGCCCGCTACAGGGGAAATGTAGCAGGCCTGGTCTCTCTCATGTCTTAAACAAGAACAAATAAAATAAGTCAGAAAAACTCAAACTGTCAGTCCAGTCTTTAGCAAGCTTACCAAACTACCAGCTTACTCAACTAAAATTTTATCTAATTTTCAGGGAAGATAAACTAGACAAAGCAAAGCAAAGGGGCTTATTAAATGTGTCGTATGACACAATGAAATCTTTTTGTTTATTTTAATTTAAAACCTTTAATGCATGTCTAAAATTTCCCAGTCTAAACTTAAATTCACTAAAATCATCATTCCACAAATATAAGTCTTCATTTTTCTCCTGTGAAGGAGGAAATTTCCAAATTGTTCCCATAGTCTATGGACCAAGTTTACTACTGATAAAAAACACATGCATTATTATAAGAGAAATAAGAATGTAGAGTAAAACTAACATAGTAAAGTATACAGTGAATAAATCTGCATAACTTTCCATATCTATTCTTTTCTTTAGATAGGATGAGAAGTAAGTTTATTAGAAGCATGTGTGTAGGGGCTCTCTCCTCTTCTAGCTCATCATGTTATAGCTTGCTTTCAAAAACTCACAAGATTTGCAGGTCCCCGAGACGTAAGACACCAGACTCCATTCCATTCACCTGGTTTTCCAGCTTATATTTCTGAGTACTGAGGACATAGTCCCTCTAAGCTGCTTGGCCTCCCAGACTGCCTTTCCCTGTCACTGGAGCTCTACCTGGCAGAAGCGATTGTTACAGAGCCCCAGAAGTGGGAATCGACCCCCAATCTCCCCCTGAAATCCTTTCCACTATGTTCATTCCATTTTAGTTAATGGCAATTCCATCTTTCTAATTGCTTTGCCACAAAATATGGAGTCATTTTTGGTGCCTTTCTCTTTCACATACACCCCCAACCCACCCTTCAGCAAATCCTTGTGATTCAAACTTCCTCACACACCCAGAACCTGACTATTAATCACCACTGACACTGTTCTCCCCCAAATTCTTGCCATCACTATCTCCCAACCTTATTATTGTAATAGCTTATGAGCTGGTTATGCTATTTCCATCTTGCTCTCCCATTGTCTATTTAGCAACTTTTAGCAAACTTTTACTATTAAAATATAATTCAGATCATGTCAATCCTCCACTCCTCATGTCAATCCTCCACTCCTCATTTCTTCCACAGTAAAGCCAAAGCTCTTGCAATTATTTATTAGACCTGAAAAGCATTTGATAAGGTACAGCACCCATTTATGATAAAAGCACTCAGCAAAGTGGGAATAAAGGGGGGCATACCTCAACATTATAAAGGTTATATATGAGAAACTTAAATCCAACATTATACTGAATGGGCAAAAACTAAAAGCTTTCCCACTAAGATCAGGAACAAGACAAGGATGTCTGTTTTTACCACTTCTATTCAACACAGTATTAGAAGTCCCAGCCACAGTCATCAGGCAAGAAAGAGAAATAAAAGGAATCCAAATTGGAAAGGAGGAAGTAAAACTGTCATTGTTTGCAGATGACATGATAGTGTACATAGAAAACCCCATAGACTCCACCAAAAAACTACTCAACCTAATAAGTGAATTTGGCAAAACAGCAGGATACAAAGTCAATATTCAGAAATCGAAGGCATTTTTGTATACCAACAATGAAATATCAGAAGCAGAAATCAGGGGGGAAAATCCCATTTACTATAGCAACAAGAAAAATAAAGTACCGAGGAATAAACTTAACCAAGGAGGTTAAAGACCTGTACTCAGAAAACTATACAACACTGAAGAAGGACATTAAGGAAGAAACAAATAAATGGAAGCATATACTATGTTCATGGATTGGAAGAATTAGCATCATCAAAAAGTCCACACTACCCAAAGCAATTTACAGATTCAATGTAATCCTTATTAAATTACCAATGACATATTTCACAGATAAAGAACAAACATTTCAAAAATTTATATGGAACCATAAACAACCCCAAATAGCTGCAGCAATTTTGAGAAAGAAGAACCAAACAGGAGGGATCACAAAACCTGACATCAAACTATATTATAAAGCCACTATACTCAAAACAGTGTGGTATTGGCATAAGAACATACATCAATGGATCAGAATAGAGAACCCAGAAATAAACCCATGTTTCTGGTGAATTAATATTCAACAAAAGGGGCAGAAGCATAAAATGGAGTAAAAATAGCCTTTTGAACAAATGGTATTGGGAGATCTGGATAACTACGTGCAAAAAAAATGAAATTCGACCACCAACTTACACCACACACAAAAATAAACTCAAGATGGATAAAAGACTTAAATATAAGTCAAAACACCATAAAAATCCTAGAGGAGAACATAGGCAGGAAAATCTCAGATATTCTACACAGCAATATTTTCACCAATATGGCCCCTAGAGCAAGGGACATAAAGGAAAGAATAAACAAATGGGACTTCATCACAATAAGAAGCTTCTGCATGGCTAAAGAAAATGTCAGCAAAATGAAAAGGGAACCAACTGTAGGGGGAAATATATTTGCCAATGATACCTCGGACTAGGGTTTGATCTCCAAAATATGTAAAGAATTCACATGACTCCTCTCCAGAAAGACAAACAACCCAATTAAAAAATAGGTAAAGGACCCAAACAGACACTTCTCCAAGGAGGACATACACAGGGCCCAGATACACATGAATGGATGCTCAGCATCACTAGCCATCAGAGAGATGCAAAATAAAAACACAATGAGATACCACTTCACACCAGTCAGAATGGCCATCATAAACAAATCAACAAACAACAAGCGCTGGTGAGGATGTGGAGGAAAGGGAACCCTAGTACACTGTTGGTGGGAATACAGACTGGTGCAGCCACTGTGGAAAATTGTTTGGAATTTCCTCAAAAAACTAAAAATGGAACTGCATTTTGACCCAATAATTCCACTGCTGGCATTATACCCTGAGACTCCTGAAACACCAATTCAAAAGACCCTATGCACCACAATGTTCATAGGAGCATAATTTACAATAGGCAAGTATTAGAAGCAACAAAAGTGGCCAACAGTAAATGAGTGGATCAAAAAACTATGGTACACTTCCACAATGGAATACTACACAGCAGAAAGAAAGAGCTACTACCCTTCGTGACAGCATGGTTGGAACTAGAGAGCATTACGTTGAGTTAAATAAACCAGGTGGTGAAAGACAAATACCATATGATCTCATCTATAAGTGGAACCTAATCAACAAAATCAACAAGCAAGGAAATTCAACCAGCAATATTGAAATAAAAACAAACTGACAGTAACCAGAGGTGAGGAGGGAGGGGGATACCAGGGGAAAAGGAGGGGAAGTGTCACCGAGGAACATGCATAAAGGACCCATTGACAGAGCCAAATGGGGGAAGAGTGGAGGTTAGGAGGTGAAGAGGAGTGCAGCAGGGGAAAGTGGTGGTGGGAAAATGTTGACGTGGGGATGATGCGATGGGGTCCAGGGCAGAGGGGATAAAGGGGAGAAAAATATGAGACAACTGTAATAGCATAATCAATAAAATATACACATAAATAAATAAATATTTCAATATTTAAAAAATGATTTATTAATCCTAAACTGTCTGGTCCCCATCACCTCTCTGACTTCATCTCTTAATGCCCTCTCCCCCATCACTCCATTCCAGCCTTGCAGGCAACTTGGTTTTCCTCAGAGCCTGTGATGGGCTAAATTGTATTCCCCTCAAATTTATGTGCTGAACTTTTCCCAGTTCTTTAGTTGTCTTTCATTATTCTTATCAGTCTTTTCCATTAGTTTTGTGTTTTTATGTCTTCTTTGGAAATCCTTCCCAACCCTGATTCATAAAGATATTCTCAAATTTATTCTTTCAACAGTTTAAAATGTTGCCACATTTAAATCCATACTTCCCCTGGAATTTTTTTTTTCACATTTAAAATAAAAGTGTTCTATTTCTTTGTTAAAAAAAAAAAAAAAAAACAAGAGTAGTTTGAATAGTGCTTGCTTCTCAGCACATAACATGCAATACAGCCTAAACATCTTTTCTATGTTTTGGTGAATTATTATACTCCTTGTCTAAGTTTGGATCAGCTTTCAACAGTTTGTCCCTTGAGCTTTAATGCTGTGAAACACCTTCAACAGTGCCTTCAAAGAGAAGATTTTTTGTGGTGTCATTTCTGTGTTGGGTAATAAGATCTCAATTTCATTTTTTCCATATTGATAATTACTTTCATATAGTTTATTGAAAAGATAATTCTCCCATTCATATTTAGTAAAACATTTATCATGTATCAGATGCCCTCATATGCCTGGTCTGTTTCTAGGTCCCTTGTTCTGTATCACTTACATATTTGTCACTGAACTAATATCTCACTGGATTAATAACTACTGCTTCACAATACAATCTGGATATTAAAGGAAGAAAATATCTTCCACGGTCCTCATATCTAAGTGTCTATTGGCCATTCTAACCCCTTTGCATTTTTACATAAAATTTAGAATTAGCTTGTTACATTTGTAACAACTTCCTCCAACTCTAAACAGAATCCTTGCTGGGAACTTTATTGGACCATCATTGAATCCACAGATCAATTAGGGAAGAATTGACATCTTTGAAATATTAAGTCTTCCAATCCATGAATATGGTATATGTCTTCTTTATTTAGGTCTTCCTTATAACTTCAATTGAAGTTTTATAATTTTCTCTATGATAGAGATGCCCATATACGATTATACTTCCTCTATAGTGGATGATGATGATATTGTTAATGATATCATTTTTAAAATTTCATCCTCCAAATATTTTTCTTATTGTATAGAACTTGTTACTATTTACATATTGATTTTTAGATCTAGAAATCTTGCTAGATTAATGCATTAACCCTAATAAATTTTTAGTAGATTTTTTTGAATTGCTTTCATAATTAATTTTTTTGAGATTTTGTTTTCTATTTTGTAATATTGCATAATTTTTTTTCTTGACTTTTTGTACTGTTTAGGCCCTCCATTATTATAATGAATAAAAGTGAAGACAGAGGGCATCTTTATCTCCAATATCAAAGGGAAAACATTTAAGATTTTACTATTAATTATAATGTTTTCTGCAGTTTTTTTAAATAGACATTCCTTATCATGTTGAGAAAGCTTCTTTCCATTGCTAGTATGCTAAGAGAAGGTTTTGGTTTAATTCCAATTATAAATCATGGGTGTTGATTTTAGCATACTCTTTTTCTATACCTATAGAAATTATCATATAGCTTTCCTCTTCTAGTCTATGAATGCTATAAATTAAATTAATATTTTTATACAAACTTTTCATTCCTGGGATAAAGCCAAATTGGTTATTCTTTCATTCCACAAGTATAACTTTACTCCCAACTTGCCAGGCACTATTCTAGATATTACATAAATACCCTTGTAAGAGTACTATAGGAAGAAAGCTGTAAAAAAGAGAAATTGTGATAAGAAACTGAGATGCTTGCAACTGAGAATTTGGGTAGTTTTAACAGTGTTATTGAAAAGGTCTAGTGCATGCTAACCAGTGTGAGTGGCTGAAGTAGAATAAAGAAATTATCATTGAAAGAGAGGAGTCCTAGAAACTGAAAGGGTGAGCTTTTAAAAGAATTACCTATATGAGTATTAAAATCTCCCGCAACTAAGATACGAATAAGGTTGGAGAGAGTAACAGAAAGTCAGGAGCTAAAATTTTAACGTCTGAGGGTTAATGACCCAAGTTAGAGGAAATGACTGCAAAAAGGAGGGAGTAAATAGACTGATAATTTGAAATTCAAAGCTTGGATGGTGTTGGGCTGGGAGGGAGGGGAGCAAGGTAGGAGGAGAAAGGAAGAATGACCTGGGACAGCAATATGTCTCAAGGTCCATTTCTGGAGGCAGGGAAAAGCACTGAAGGAAAAACTGCCACCACTAGAGAAGGTTGGGTAGGGTACAATGTCTTCTGGAGAGGGCCAGGTTTCCACTAAGGTGAGAAAGCGAAGAAAGCATTCTGACAAAAAGATTGAGAATAAAAGTTTGGCTAATGATTGAATGTGAGTTCCAGAAGGCCCAGTGCAAAGTTTAGATGTTGAGGAGAAGTGAGAGAGAAGAGAAGGAGAATATTCAGATGTATGGGGAGAGAGGGTTGCAGATGAGGATGACCTGAGAATAATGGGTTTCTTGTGAAGCTAGCATAGAGAGTGAGAACAGGCATAATGAAAATGTTATCAGGTTCTGATGATCTCTAGGTAGACAGTGATGTGAAGCTGTAAATTTAGGACAAGAGAGAGTAATGAGGGTCTGGGCTGCCCTCTTCAACCTTAGACTTGAGAACAGAAGTCTTTCTCTAGTGCACCTGGTGTTCTCTTGACCCAACCAATGGAAAGTGCTCAAGATGTACTTTCTCTGATATACGTGTGTGTGTGTGGGTGTGGGTGTGGGTGTGGGTGTGTATACATAAAATACATTTTACACATTGCTGATTTTATTTACTAATATTGTTTCTAAGATTTTTCCATCTGTGTACGTAAGTCAAAATGTCTTGTGACTATCTCTTTCTTTGTTATGTTTTACTATCAAGGTTATGCCAATTTCTAAAACGAATTGGGTAATGTTCTTTTTCTACAGCCTAGAATAATTTGTATAATATTCAAATTGTTTGTTTTTCAAATGTTTGGTAGAAATCATCCTCAACATTATATATATCTGGACTTTCATTTGAAAGATTTCAAAAGAGTGTAATGCCACTCTTTCAATTACTGTAATGCAATAGTCAGCAACCTTTTTCTGCAAAGGGCTAGGTTATAAACATTTTAGACTTTACGGGCCATGTAGAGTCTCTGTCACATATTCTTTGTGTTTATTCTTTTTTATAACCTTTAAAAATGTAAAAACTATTCTTAGCTTGCAGGCTGTGCAAAACTGACCACAGGCCAGATTTAACCCATGCAGCACAGCTTACCGACCCCAGCTTTAAAGATGTAGGTGATGCTGGTTTTCTGTATCCACTTGAATCACTTCAGTGAATGATAATTTTGTATATGTGTGTGTTTGTTTCTTTTAAATTTTTGATATGGTGGAATGAAGTTGCTCATAATGGCCTCTTAACCTTTTAATATCTGCAAAATCTGAAGTTATGTCCACTCTTTCATTTCCAATATTATTTATATTATTCCCATTTTTTCTGATCATGTTCACCGAAAGTTTGTCAATTTTATTGGTCTATCAAAGCTCAAATTTTTATATTTGTGTATCCTTTCTAGTTAATACCTGTTTGTTATTTCACTAAGTTCCGCTCTCATTTTTATCATGTATTTTCTTGTACTTTATTGGGGTTTACTTAGCTTTTCCTTTTTTAACATCATCTTAAGATGACTGCATAACTCAGTCACTTTCAGCCTTTCTAATAAAAGTATTTAAGGCTATGTATTTTCTTCTAATAATGTTTTCGCAACTTTCCATAAGTTTTGTTAGATAGTGCTCTTGTTATCATTCAATTTTATATATTCTCTAATTTTCCTCTGATTTTTAATTTGATATATCAGTTATTTAGAAATATGTTTTTTACTTTCCTAGCTTCAGAATTTTTTGACAGATAATATTTTTATTAGAATTTTATAGCTTAATTTTATTTTGGTCATATAACATGATCTGAAAAATTCCCATCTTTAGAAAATTTTTGACACTTTGTTTTGTTATTTTAGCGATTGTTTGTGTACTAGAGTATGCATCTTTAAATTATCGATTTACCTTCAATAACATTTTACAGCTTCACAAATAGTGTAATAATCTTATAAGAGCTTTCATTTCCCCCCTCCCTGTCTTTGTGCTATTATTTTGCTTCTGTATATGTTATAAACTCCACAACATATTATTGTTATTTTTCTATAAATAATCAATTATCTTTCCTAGATATTTAAATATAAAGAAAATAATATATTTTATATGTAACCATATAGTTTCCATTTCCAGTGCTCTTAATTCCTCTGTGTGGGTTCCGATTTCTATCTGATGTGTTTCTTTTTTCTTCCTTTCTTTTTTTTTTTCCAGGAGGATTTTCTTTACAAAGTAAAACTGATCATGTCACTGTTACATGGACAACTCTTCAAAAGATACCAATCACACTTAATATAAAACCCAAAATCTTAATTTATGACCTGCTAGATTCTATATGACCTGGTCCCAGGCTATCTTTCCTATTTAATTTCTCCTCTCACTGCCACACTGGCCTTCTGCCAAATACATGCTCCCCTCAGAGCTTTTGTACTTGCTCTGCCCTTTACGTGGACAGCTCTTCCCCAAATGATCACATGCCCTTCTCTTTCATTGCATGGAAATCTCCTTGAGCACCACCTTATCAGAATGAACACACACACACACACCCCACTGCCTTCATTTCTCATGCTTTATTTTTTTCATAGCATATACTGTTACTCAAAATTGTTACATTTTTATTGGTTATCTCTTATCTGCATCATTAGAGTTAAGCTCCATGAAGACAAGAACTTTGTTTTGTTCACCCACACGCCTCCAGTGCCCAGAACAGTGATGGCTGGCACATAGAAATGGCTTAGAAGGAAAACCCCCTTTTAATAATCGCCAGAGTTAATTCTGATAACCATTATTATCCCAAATCCAAAAAAATTCTGAAAAAGAACCAGAGTAGCTTGGATTCTGGAAAAAATTCAAGAATAATACACAACTTTGACAATCTTGAATTTGCAGTTTCCTTTCTATTAACCTCAATAAACTAGATTTCAATTTCAAAGCTATAATTAAAGTTCCACCTCAGAGCAATAGAGGATAAAGAACAAAGGGCAAAAAAGGCTTTTTTCTTCTTAATTGTCCTTCATCTTCCCCAAATTCCCACATGTGTCGAGTTTTCAAAGGCATTAGGAAGGAAGGAAGGGAGAGAAGAATCAAACGTCAAACTTCCTTCACAGAAGCCAGGAGTTGTAGCCTCACCCCTACGCCCTCCGTCACAACCCAACCGGTTCATACAGGTTTTAAAGTCCAAGGAATTTGGAAGTGGATAAAATCTTTTCACCTACTCCACCTCTGAGTGGCTTGTTCAATTATTTTATCCATTTGACTAACTAAGAACTAAGGGATGACCAGAAACTGGTACCACTGGACCCCACCAAAGAGCCCAGCACCAAGGCCCTCTGCCCACAGCATCTCCACACATCTTTTCTGTACCCTGGTTCCTGGCTAGGACAAAGGGATCTTACTTAGAATTATATTATTAATCCCTAATTTATACTTAATATTTTTGGCTTATGCCAATTTTTAGTTATCAGTTTCTGTAACTTAGAGATGAATTTATGCTATATTAATTCTATCTAATGCAAAGAATTTTCTACTTTATATTTTTTCACCCACAAAAAAATCTATACTTATAACCAAAGAAGAAATTATAATGGTAGTAAATTTGGGTAGAGCTCTGTAAGCAAGAATTATTTCCTAAATTCCTTTTACCATACCATGTTTTCATAATTTATATATTTCAGAGCATTATGCAGAATAATTGCAAGAAATAAAGATACGAATTTTACACTGGAGTCCAGTTTTTATCTGTGTTCCAGGAATATTCATGATTACAACAGAAGTTAGTATTTTGACTACTTTAGTCTTTATATATAAATTGTCTAAAATCATCCTCATCTAATCCATAGTTTACTACTAAAATTATTTTCAAGATTAAAAAACAATTTATGTAAAGCATTTAATTCATAAGAAGCATTAAGAAATATTTGGTATTTTCCATTAATAAGCGATGGTATTACATGTACATAGACTTACCTCTCTTATGCATAATATCATAAAATGGTTTTGAAAACACTTCTTCCAAATTTTACAAACCAAAATTATAAGGAATGGCTGGTCAAACCAATATACAATGAAAGACATAAGGTAGAACAACTTTTTAAGAAACAACAATAATTTTATTTCCTCAGTTTATTTTACAGTAAGAGACCAATAGAAACATCTCTCAGCTCTGGCTGGTATGACTCAGTGAATTGAGTGCCAGTCTGAGAACCTAAGGGTCACCAGTTCGATTCCCAGTCAGGGCACATGCCTGGGTTGCTGGTCAGGTCCCCAGTAGGGGGTGCATCAGAGGCAACCACACATTGATGTTTCTCTCCCTCTCTCCTTCCTTTCCTCCTCTCTAAAAATAAATAAATAAACCCTGTAAAAAAAAAAAAGAAGAAAGAAACACCTCTCGTTCATCTAACAGGTATGTATGGCGCATCTATTATAGAATAGGTGCTGGAACACAGTGGCAGACAACACAGGCAAAGCCCTTGCCCCCACTGAACATGCAATGTACTATGAAAGGGAAGCATTAAGCACATTACAGATGTAATGAGTATCAAGAAGGAGAAACACAAGTATTAGGCCCCTAAATTAAAACTGATCTGGGGTAAGAAAGTCTTCTTTGAGGAAATGGCATGACTTTGTATTTTATGTAAATGTATAACATTTCATTCTTTTAGAGGTTTTGAAATACTAGGGACTGGAATTTCCAGCTTACATAAGTGCTTATAACAACTGTAGTAAAGTCATCTTAAGCAATAGTTAGATTCTGCAGCTGCCTCCTGATTGTGCTATATAGCTTAAATTACCTTTGTAAACTCCTTAAATTATCCCCTGACATTCAGTACATGCACCAATATTTACATGCTATTAACAACATTGAATTTTAACTCTGCCCTAAGCTCCTGGGAACAGCAAAGTTAATAAGCCCCTTCATCCTTTTGCGTTCCAGGAAATGACTTACCGTGAAGAACAGCCCTTTCCTATACGACTTAGGTAAGAAGAAGGGATGCCACCCTAGCTCCCTTGGATGAAACCAGACACAGAACCTCCAAACTTCCATTCTTTGCTACAAAAATGATTAGCTGAACTGCTCATCCCCACTGAGCAATATGAACGAAATGCTTCTTTACCAAGTTTTGGTTAAGCTTCCCTCCTTGCCCAAGGTTCCTGAACTTTGTCCCCCTCAGCCTGAGCCAGGACACAACCCTCCTCAAACAGGCCAGTCTCCTGGTAAAACCTTCTCTGAACTCCTATCAGACTGCGCAACTCTCTCATCCTACCTCTCCCCACCCAGTTCTTCCCAACCTTACTTCTTCCTCTATAAAATAAAAACCAACCTGTTTACCTCGCGCTTGAGATGCTTGCCCCTCCCCCACCTTGTAGAATCCTTTCAAAGAAAGTTTGCCCTTACTAAGTTTAGATTTGGTTATTTTTTTAACTGGACACTAAATGCTGGAAACCAATACAGTACATATAATACAATCCTTTTTTTAACTCCAGCATATGGAGAGTTTAATGTTTTCTCAGTTCAACAGATAAAATATTTATTTTGTAATGGGCCAGGAAAAAATAAGTACCTTCAAACACTATAATCATAAAGCAAGATGCTGGCATCAGGAGAAGCCTAAGAGTGACTGAGATGGAAGTGACAGCAAAGACGGGTCTTCCTTCCATCCCGAGCTCATGCCAAAATATGCTCACTGAGTGGAATGCCTGCATAATTTTTTCTTCCTTTGCTTTCCCTATTTTTGCTTTATCCGGCATACATACGGTTGAATTTAGGTAAGTGAAATGCAAGTGTCTTCCCCATACTCTAAACCACTACAATAGAAAGGAAGACAAAGGAAAGTATAATGAATCTCATCTATCAGGAATCCTTAGAGGATGTGTCTGTCACTCTGAAACATTGAAGATTTGCTCACTTAAATCTCTTTATGGAAATCTTTCTGAATTGTATTACATATTTTATTGCTTTCTTAAATAAAGTACTCTAAATATAACTTAACCTTTTCTTGGATGATGTACAATGATCTTTATTTCAAGATGAAACTCCCCTCTAGTGTAGAGCAGTGACGACTGCATGATCCACTCTGGAGCAGAGGACTGCGTATTACTGAGCTTTCTGTGTTCTCGTTCTTCCTATTCCCCTCCTCCTCCCCCATCTCCTCCCTATTCCTCTTCTTTGACTATTGTCTCTTTTCTATCACAAAAGGTCAAATATATATATATATATTTTTTACTTCATCGTATCTGTTTGCGATCAGAACCCTTTTTCTTCCCAATGCCGCTTATTATATGCTTTAGCTTTCAGCGGGGGAGGAAAAATGACAAAAATTTCCGTACTTCTAGGATCGGTTCATCAGGCCATTCCAACCCTGGTGGAGGGTCCAGCAGCTTTTCTACCTAGGAGACTATTTGCCTCTGGGAAATTTCACAAACTTTAGCATTTTGATCTTTTTGTTTCTACCCTGGCTGTGCAGAACTCCCTTTACTTCTTGACCTTCAGCCATGTCCCAAATATCAAAAGTAAAATATTCAGAGAAGAATATCTTAGAGAGAGTACGGTGATGATAGTCAGGCTGAAGGCTATTTTTTGGAGTATTAGAAGGGACAGTCTGACAAATCATGTGAAGCAATTTGATTGGAAAAACCAGTTCCTTCTCAGTTAATACAATTTCCAAATCAGCTTTAAAAAAAAAAAGAAGAAGAATCTGGAAGTACAGTTTAATGAAAAAGAACACTGGACTCAGGTCAAACTAAAGACCTGTCATGTCTTAGTTGTGTGACCTTAAATAAGTGATTTATCTATATGAATTTTTAGCTTCTCAACTATAAAATGGAAATAGGAACATTTGCTCTACATGTATGACAATTTTTCTGCCAAGAAAAAGGTAATATATTTCTGAAGTGGCTTATAAACTATGGAAGTATTAAAAGTGAAAGGACTGCCCACATAAACACAATCTATCAGGGACAAATTCTCTATCCATAAGTTTCCTGTGACTTGAGACTATAATATCCTCCATGGCAGTTGCCCTAAATTTCCTGATGATTTGAAGTAACCAGAATGGGGCTTCTCAAACAGTAATCAGCAGGAATCATGCTAAAATGCACTGCCAAATGCAGATTCAGATTTAGAAGGCTCGAGGTCTGATGGAAATTTTGCATTTCTAGCAAGCTACCAGATGATACAGATGCAACTGCATCTGTATGAGGTGGTAGTTTGCCACCCACCTGATAGTTTGTTTGAACTGCAAAATCCTCAGCCTCACCTGAACTGACAGAATCAGAATCCACATTCAACAAGGTGACCAGGGAGTTATGTGTACCTTAAAATTTAAGAAGCATGTTCATGGTATTTAGTAGTGATTCTCAAAGTTAAAAATGCAAATTCTCAAACCCTACTCCAGTCAGACAAATTATGTGCATCCAAAATATAATGGCGGGGCAGGCATAGGATAGACATTCTCATGGTGTGTCTGGTTTCACAGGTTCACAGCTGGAGAAGAATTATACCTCCAGTCTCATGCATATCTAATTTAAATGATATTTAGATGAGACTTCAGACTTTAGACTTTAGAGTTGATGCTGAAATAAGTAAAGACTTTGGGGCTGTTGGAATGGAATAAATATGTTTCACGTGCATTAAGGACATGGATTTGGAGTACCAGGGGCAGAATAAATTTTGTCTATACAAATTTGTCTGCTGAAGCCCTAACCTTCAATGTAACTCTATTTAGATATAGGGTCTTTAGGAGGTAACGAAGATTAAATGAGATTACAAGGATGGGGTGGTCATATAAAAAGAAGAAGATATCCACCCTCCTCTTCCACTCCCTGCCTATGCACCAAGGAAAGGCCATGTTAGGGCACAGTAAAAAGTTAGCTGTCTGAAAAAGCCAGAGTGCTCTCACCAGGAAACCAGTCAGCCAGCATCTTGATCTTGGGATCCCCAGGCTCTAGAGCTATAAGAAATAAATGTCCATGTTTAAACCACCCAGTCTGTGGTATTTTGTTATAGCAGCCTGAGCAGACAGGATCAGAGAGCAATCATGAAGAAACGATATATGACAGAAGATGTGAAGAATGAGTAGGAGTTAACTTCGTGAAGGGTAATAGGGGAAGAAGAGAGTCTCAGAAAAAGGGAACAGCATTTGCAGAGGCCCAGAGGTAGGAAACAATAAAGTAATTTCCCAGGTGACTAAAAGAGAGACCATTTAACTGGGTAGTAGGACTTTGTATAACAGGATCAAATTTTACATTTAGAAAAGAACAGGTTAGAGGAGGGGAAGAAGTACAGTAGACCAAAAAGGTTGTTATAGTTCAGGTGAGATATGACAGTGGCTTGGATTAGTGTATTGTTAATGTTGGTAGAGCTAAAGAGCAGTGGGTAGAGTCAAGGGATCTTTAGAAAAGAAAAAAAATCAATAAAATTTAGTGATGGATTAGATGTGGGCTTGAGAGCGAGGGATTGTCAGAGATGTACCCTGGGTTTTTGGCTTGTTCAACTCAATAAAAAACAGTGCCATTCACTGAGACAGGAGTTATTAGA
Organism: Mormoops blainvillei; assembly: GCA_004026545.1. Lineage (NCBI taxonomy): Eukaryota > Metazoa > Chordata > Mammalia > Chiroptera > Mormoopidae > Mormoops > Mormoops blainvillei. The sequence goes on along the minus strand of PVJD01000388.1, from coordinate 330,333 downwards.
AGAGGACCAAGATTATGAAGAAAGGAGCATTAGCATTTAAATTCTGTTTCTATTAGGATACAAATAACATGTGCAAGTAATATAAATGAACTCCATCCTGTACAAGGAAATGGAGTGGAAATGCTATCGAGATCTCACCAAATCAAAGTACTACGCTGAAACATAAGGCCTGGAAACCAGGCAGAAATCACAGCAGGTCTACACATCCAAGAAGAAGGGAGCATGCGAAGTCTTTGGACATCACTCATTGGGCCAGAACACCCCTGACTCTGCAAGAATCATGCCACTACATTATCAAAGATGAATCCTCACCCTATCTTCATTTATGTGCTCCGTATTCAAATATACAGTCCAAGGTAGCAGTGTCTAATTGGTTAGGTCATATGCCCAAACCTGGCCTTCCAAGAGCAGGGAAAGAAAGGAACGAATACCTTCAATGTCGATGCAGGAGGTGGGGCACTTTTCCTTCCCAAACATTCTTCACTGGGGAACGCACCAAACGGGAATGTCATTAGATGGTAGGCAGAAATAATATTTAAAAATTTAAACCACGGTCCACACCTTTGGTACACTAACATTCATTCATATCTTTCTTTCCAAAATTATACTCCAAGAATTGCTCTCCCAAACACAGTGTATACATGTACCACAAGTGAAGACAATCCCAAATTTCATCAGTTACTCTATGCTGTCAAATATCAAAAAACTCCAGGCAATGTCCCTTCATCCTCTAGTTTCATTGTGATATATATTCTGTAGCCTAAAGCCTAAGTATTAGAGTTCACCACCACTAATAAGTCACATGTATTATATAGCCTAGCATAGAGTGTGGAGAAAGAACTTTCCCTCAGACCTGTAGTTTTTGGTTGCAGTAATAAAATGACCTTAATGGACTGTTTCTCTATTTCAAAACTCAAGGATTCCATGATCAATTAGTCATTGACAAAGGTTTCTATAGTCAGCTTGTTCACATCCTGCTACCATTATACTAGCCAGGCTCACTATTCCTCTAGTGGTGAGTGACCTATCTGCCTTCTACCACCTTAGGGACTCACTGTTTCTACTGAAATCAGGAAACCCATTTCTGTTTCAGTTTTTCCCACAGCCTCCAGAGAACAACCATTACACTGCTTTTCTAATAGGCCTGAGCTTCAATCATAATGTATGTCTCAAATCCCAAGTGAATGGAATATCTCCTGAACCTGCTGGAGGAATATACTCATTGGATGGTCAAAACCAGTCATTCCAATCTCCCAATATTTTCTATACATTATTCTAAATTATTTCTCTATATTATTATTCCAAAACATTTCTGACATCTGAAGTTCATTTGTAAGTCTAGGTTAGTGTTAACCAGTCCAACTTCTTCCCATCACATGGCATCAGGAATCTCTGATATAAACCTATATCAATATTTTCAGCCTAATATAAAATCATGTTTCTCCATCTTTGGTCATATACCCTACAAATCTATTTTTATACATGTTCTCCAAATTACTGATGATATAAATTGGTAAAGTCCTACAATCTTTTGATGTCTAAGCGTTCTCCTCCCAAGTTTTACTTTCCTAATTGGTGTCCTGGGGCTTTCTGGGTTCTAAATCTGGGTACAATATACAAATAATTCTAGTTCCCTCCAGCAGCATAACCACCTCATTTAAAGAAACAGTAGTTACATGTTGCTTTCATGAGCCCTACCCTTTTAAAAAATCCCTCCTTAATATTATAGAACAATAATCTAAAAGTCCATGGCATACAATAATCAAAAGGTAATTAAATTATTATTTTTAGTAAACTGAACTCAAGTGCCCAAAAGATCTAAAAGATGACGTTGTCACAACCAGTGAAAGATTCAACCAGTTCAGTGACCATGGATGGAAGTTAGTACATTCGATGGCATTAGAAATCTTAAAGAAACTGTTAAGTTCAAATATCTAAATGAACTAAAACCTAAGAACTTTCGGTGACTGGGCTAACAGAGCCTTTCATCTCTAGCAAAACCAAAGCCAAAACCAGACTTTTTTCATTTCCAACATGAATTCTTTCTGGGTTGCCATGTTTCTTTGTCAATCTAGTCAGTTCTTGCATGAAAATAAGAGTTTATTGTGAAAGCATGTACCAAAAGAAATTGGATAAGGGCATAGGAAAGACCCCTTCCACATAAGTACCCCTGTCCCCAGAAGCACACTCCACTTTTCTGACTGATCAGGCTTGGATAGTAGATAAGAACTGAGATCATTCAGCAGGTCTTAGAACCACAGAGGACCATTAGCATCTTTTAGGAGAAACAATCTGGTCAGCACACCAAAATTACTGCAGCAGAATACCATTATTGCCATCTAACCTTGGAATGAATGCTGAACATATCTTTGCCTTTCAATGAATTACTCAAGAGGCAAAGAAGCAATTGGAAACCTTGATCATGTGGTATGAACTGGATGCCTTGATATCAGGGACAATGTGGACCAGGCTCTTCTAGATTTAGTAGTAGAAGGTTGGTAATTTCCTCTCACAAAGACTGGGGAGTCTTTCCCAAATTAAAAGGGGAATGTTGGAATGAGGAGGGTCTAACAAATGAGGCAGTTGTCAATTGGAGATGTGTTAAGATTGAAATGTTTTGAAACCTACAGAAAAAGAAGAAGAGGAAGAAGAAGAAGAAGAGGAAGAAGAAGAGGAAGAAGAGGAAGAAGAAGAAGAAGAAGAAGAAGAAGAAGAAGAAGAAGAAGAAGAAGAAGAAGAAGAAGAAGAAGAAGAAGAAGAAGAAGGAGGAGGAGAAGAAGAAGAAGAAAAAGAAGAAGAAGAAGAAGAAGGAGAAGAAGAAGGAGAAGAAGAAGGAGGAGGAGAAAGAAGGAGGAGGAGGAGGAAGAAGTAGGAGAAAAAGAAGAAAGAAGCAGGCAACTCGATATATAGAACTAAAACTCTGAGAGGTCTAGACTAGAAATATTAATTTTAAAATACCTTGCATATATATATATATATATAATATATATAATACAAATGAAGCAATGAGTCTGAATGACTGTATGACATTAGTTGGAAGAAAGTGAACAGTAAGAAGATATGAAGTCCCAGCACTGAACCTTGAGGAAATGCCCACATTTTCTAAGGCTAAGAAGATGATGAATAAGCCAGAAAAAAAAGGATTGACTAGAGCTGTTTAAAACCAAGATACACTTGTGTCTCAGAAATCAAGGAAAGACTGGTTTAAAAAAAGCAAGGAGTAATAGGATTGTTGAATGCTACAGAAAGTTAAGTCAAATGAAGATTTAAAACTATATCAGGAATTTATGATGTGGAGGGCATTGACAACCTCCATTAGAGCTGTTTTAATGGAGTGAGGAGGCCAGAAGACAGACTAGAGTAGGTTGAGCAATGAGTGGGAGGTGAGGAATTGCAGACAGCTAGTGTCTTTAAGAGTTATTTGGAGAAATGTGATGGCAAAGGGAGAAGACAGATAGTACCTGGAGGGTAAGGTGAGGGTTTATTTTGAGGGAGAGAGGCTCTTTTAGTTGAAGAAGCGTTATTGTATTGAAAATCAAAAGGATGAACTTAGAAAGCAAGATTAAAAATACATAGAGAAAATGAATAATAAAAAGTGTAATGTTATGGAGAGAGTGAGAGGCTTTGAAGTCTAAAGTACAGGTGGTGGGGTTAGCCTCAGCCAGGAGAAGGGGTTAGCCCCTCTACTGTAATAAGATGGGAGGCTGTGGATAGCGACATGTACTTTGTGTTTGAAATAGAAAAGATGAAGGAGTTCCCAACAGTGGGCTTCTATTTTCTTCATAAAGATAGAAAGGCATCTGCTGAGCACAAAGGACTAGAGTCAGGTTTCTCAATCTCATCATTATTGACCTATTAGACCAGATAATTCTATATTGTGTGATACTGACCTGTGCCTTATAGGATGTTGAACAGCACACCTGGCCTTTACCTACAAGATATCAGTTTCAGTCCTCCTTCCCCACTCCACCCCCAGCACCTGTGACTATCAAAACTATCTTCAGACATTACCAAAAGTCCCCTAGGGGCTGAGAGTGGGAGGAGGAGAGACAAATTGACCCCAGTTGAGAATTACTGGGCTAGAGAAAGTATTGGAGGACAAAAATTGTTGTGTAGAGTGGAAAAGTAAATTGACCAAACAGACACAGGAGGCTTGCTGGGCAGAGTCAAGGCTCATTTGAGGTTGGATATGAGTCCTGGTGGAATCAATCTGTCTTACTGTACTTTTTCCACCAAGATCTTTCTGCCAGAGTACAAGCACTAAAAAAGTAGATGGTGTGTTTCCCCAAAAGTAAGGTTTTGCCAGAGAAGTGTGACGAGAAGACACAGGGACAAAGGGCTTAGTATACTGGTAAAACATTTATTGAAATTATGAACCGCAGAGTCTATGCAGGTTGTGGGTAGAGGGCTGGTGAAAAGAAATCATTTTATAAAAAGGAGAATGTTGAGATAACTTCAGGTTCTAGAAATGAAGTTTTGACCAAAACATCTTTGAGATACACACACACTTATTTTAAAAACAGTTCACATCATCACCGCTTCATGTACTAAATGAAGGAAATGAGATTAAATAGAAAATAATATGGGTTCCATTTACTTTAGATCCTAATTTTAATACATTGTTTCCATCATGTTCAGTTTTTAATGAAATACTTCTGAAAACTGATGCAAATTTACCTTTGTATTTCAGATTTCAAAATCCCTTATCTTGCGACAGGTGATACATAAACAGTGAGGAACTTATGACATGACAAAGAACTCTAATTTTATTTAAAGAGTGGTGACTTAAAGGTCATGTAAGGCTATTGTATGGCAGTGCCCAAAATTAAACCTTTATCTTTTGGAAAGACCAGTAACACTGAAGGGAGAAATTAACAGCAACAAATTCTATTTTGAGGCATGGTAAGAACTAATGAGCCAGTTTCTTCTAACTGCATATAGCATGTGAGGGGTAAGGCAAAACAAAACAAAACAACCAAACATTTTTAACTGGGTTAAATACTTCCAAACAAAGGGGAAAGCAAATCATAATCAATATTGAAGAGTAGGTACATCTTTTAGTCAACCAAATAGATCGTATAATTTGACTTTAATAAGCATGTAAAAAGAAGAGCTCATGCTAAGAAAAGTCCCCTTTCACTAGTTCACATAATTCTTTATACATGCCAAGTTTTTATATTTTGAAAAGAAATTGCTCTTGATTCTTTAGATGTTTTACGTTTGTGGGTTTAAAATTCCATGATTGTCAGACATTCATTCAACTTGATTTCTGACAGCTCTGAGTGATGGTTGTTCTATATTTTAGTTGTAATTTTGAGGTGGTTGTGCGAGGTGAGTCATGTTTACCTATGCCAGCATCCTGACTGGAAGCCTCAGGGTTTTTTTCTTCTTGTTAGTCCATATCTCCTAAATTTTCTGTAATAAATATGTGTTACATTTGTAATAAGATTATAAAACTACAACAGTGCAAAAAGTAGAAGTCAGTCAAAGAGGGGCAAATGTAAGCTTAAAGGGGATTTGTATACTATAAGAAAGCGGAAATGTAAAAAATGTCTCAGGATGTCCTTGTATTTATTATTGAAGATATGTTGGAGAATGGTTTCTATTTTGGTAGGATTAAATGAACATAGAAGTGTCAGATATAGGTTCTGCTATAAGCTGGATTTGTCCTATTAAATATGCATGATTTCTTTTAAAAATAGTATTAAATTTTTTGAAATATTTCAACTTTTTAAGTTAAAGTTTTCTGAAGATCAACAGATGATAGATAGATAGATGGATAAAAATAGAGAAAAAGGGAACAAAACAAAGAACTAAAGAAAAAAACAAAAAATTATCCCTTTAGTTTTCTCAATGATTATTGTGTTAAAATTCTGATGCAAGGTTCTCCAAATGCTTAATTATTACTATTATTAAATAATATTAGTATTAATAACTAATATTATCAATTATTAATAGTTGTTATCATAATACCTTATAGTTGTAGATCATTCTCTGATATACATATAATATCTAATTTTATTTTTACAACAATCCTTCCAATTAGGGGTCCCCATTTTTTTACAAAAGGAGAATGTGAGGCTAAATGTTTAAATTATCCACAGAAATCAGAGCTAGTTTTTAAAATAGGTCTTTTGGTCCTGGCTGGGTAGCTCAGCTAGAGCATCATCCCTATGCACCAAAGTTGTAGGTTTGATCCCCTGTCAGGGCACATACAAGAATCAACCAATGAATGCATAAACAAGTGGAATAAGTCAATCTCTCTCTCTCTCTCTCTCTCTCTCCCCCGCTCTCTCCCTCCCTTCCTTTCTGCCTCTCAAATCAATTTTTTTTTTTAAATAGGCCTTCTGATTCCTAATCCAGCTCTCTTGTCCCTGCATCATTTTTCTTAGTTTAAGATTCCTACTCTGAACAAGTTAAGTTCTGGAAACATTTTGGTCACTCTAGTGCTATGAGGTACGGTTAATTTAATAGTAATTTTCCACACATCAAAAAATATGAACGATATTACTTGTCTATGTTTTATTTAATAGGAAAGAGTGTAGAGTGTAGAAGTGATTCATAACTGTAAAATATTCCCTTGATCTGACTACTCAATAAAAATGTTTCTCAAGCTGAGAAATTGTAGCATTTTCCTCTGTGAACTTGAATGTTTCTTGACTTTACACTTTCTACTTCCTAGTTTTTGATTTAAATATTTAATAATACTATTTAGTGTAATGTTAACTTCATCTTGTTATTTTTATCTTGTTTGCATAAGGTATTTTTTGGTTTTTGAGAAAGATTCTTATAAACCAGTTCTGAAAGGAAACATTCTTTTTACAATAGCTTTATTTAAATATAATTCGCATACTATAAAAATCACCCATTCAGAGTGTAGACTTCAATAGCTTTTAGTATATTCACAGAGCCATGCCGCAATCACCACAATCAATTTTAAGCATTTCATCACCCCCCAAAAGAAACCTTGTATCATTTAGTGGTGACTCTCCATTCCCCCAGAACCCCAGCCTAAAAGAATCACTAATATACTTACTTAATGTCCCTATAGATTTACCTATTTGACACATATCAATCAATGGAGCCATGTCATGTGTGGTTTCATGTGACTGGAATCTTCAAGTGAACAGAATACCATCAAGATTTACCCATGTTGTATGTAGTAGTATGTGTCAGTACTTTACTCCTCTTTTTTTCCTGAATCATATTCCACTGTATGGTTACCCCACATTTTATCAGTTGATGGACATTTATGTTGCTTTCTCCTTTGGCTGTTATAAATAATACTCTTATGTATTATGAATAAAACTGTTATGAACAGTCATATAGATCTTTATATTCGCAAATTATTTTCATTTCTCTTGGGTATATATCTAGGACTGGAATTACTGGGTCATATGGCAACTCTATATTTACCCTTTCAAAAAACTGCCAGGCTCCTTTCCAAGGCAACCGTACTGTTTTACCTCCCCACCAGCCAGTTATGGTAATTTGAAACTTTTTCAAGGAGACGAAAATGAAGAAACTATGTGCACTTAATAAAATGTACTTAATGGCACATTATATATAGCCTATTAGTTAACTGAAAAGTTTCACAAATTTACATTTCCTTTCTTCTCATAGTAATTTATTCTACCTTATGAACACCTATTGGACAAAAGAAATTAGCTCTAGGATTACTTAAGTAAACTGAATTCTTTATAATGGCTACTTACTTTGAAGAATATTGAAATTAATTTCTTGGTAGAGATGTATGCGGATTTTAATTTTAAAAATGTAAAATCGATGGCACTGTTAGGCACTTGATAGTTTCATTTCCTGTTGGTTGCTGTTCAACATGTGATATTATCATAATAGCAGAGCGCAGTAAACCCATTTCATATTTGAGAGAAACTGGAGAACCTAATAACTCAGTGGATGTTCAAAAGTGTTTATAATCTAAGAGCCAGATTAAGTATCTCAAACTCAACACATTTTAAGCCCAGTTATTTGCAGAAACCCTATATGAGACCCTCACAGTTCCAGACCATTAATTCTAATAGATACATGGGTCACTGGTTTGGAATTCTTCCCTTCTCTTTCCTATGTTAATTTCAGTATGTCCCTCTCATTCCCCTAGTGAAGACCCGAATTAATTATACCAAAAAAATAAAAAGAGACTACTAGTCACACATTTAGTGGATATTTGTTCAGGTACTAACTGCAGCACAGATCTGTTTTTACCTTAGCTCCTAAATGAGTCTATATACGGCAAGAGAATGCTCTGCCTAAACTTGAAAAACAAGTTCAATGGACAGAGAATCACAAGTGAATTCCTATCCACTTACAGAGCCCCAGAGCTAAAATAAAGCTCTGCCCTGAAGGACAATATGAAAGACTGAATATGTAGTGCAAACAGCACACTGATTTTGCAATGAAATTGGGAAGCCAAGTCCTATCGTGTCATCGTTGCAGATAGTTTCTCCAAAACAGGAACAAGCACATGTGGTTTCATTTCACTTTATTTCATAAAAATTTTTCAGTTGGGCAGAATAATATATCATAATTTTCCTTTTTCTGAGTTTGTTTGGTTTTTCTGGAAAAGCATATGATATTTTATGGGACAGAGAACGGAGAGAAAATATTTTTTTAAAGAAAAAAACTTTTAAGAAATGTACTTAGTGAATTAAAAATGAAAGAAAAATTTTGTGTCTATCTTTGGCCATGGAAAGAAAGTTTTTACTTTAGTTTCCACTCGGCTGAAATGGTACATTTGCCTCAAGTCTTGAAATTCAAATATTTTATATACAGTGTTCATAAAGATTGTTGTTGGCGATCTCTGCCCAGCCTTTCTGTACCTAGTCCTTGGTTTCCTGGTTCTTCAAGCACTGAGCAGTAATATCCTTCTTTTCACTTTGAAAATTTGCCATCATTCACATTTTCCCAAGGCTTTAGGTAATATAAAGTTGGTTAGTTGGTAAATATTTTAGTCCAGTTATAAAGAGTAGGGAAAGAGTCCCTCTCAAACCCAGGGTTGTTGCCCCTAATCCTTATCCAGTGTATATTATTTAAATAGAAGACAGAAGTTGAAAAGTGACAACCATATGAAGAATACCTAATCCAATTTTTTTCCCCGCCACCCTTTTCTGGTTCTTCCTTATGAGAATCCTAGAGAAACTGTTTTTTCAAGACTTCTGACATTAATTCCCCTTTCAGGGGAGGGGAGAAATTGAATTAAATTTATTGAATGCCTATTGTGCCAGACACATCAGTTATATCATTTAATCTGAGAGCCACAGCAATGTTACAGATGTAGAATGAGAGATAGAGAAGTCAGGTGACTTATGACCCATGGTCACACAACCAAAGACATACATGTCCTCTACAATAAATTACTCCCATTCAAACCCTTGCCCTCAGGAAAACCTCTCTCTGTGCTTATTGCTTTCAGTCCCTTTTTTAATCAAATAAAAACAAACAAAACAAAACAAAAACACCAAAAGGGTAGGACTAGTGATATACTTCAAACCAAAAGAAAGCTATACTTAGTGAGGGGACGCTCTACCTAAGAGCTTCCATAAACCTTTCTGACCTTGAAAGTTGGTTTAGAATCTTTCTAAAACAATCATTGTATCTCCTCTTCTTCCAGATAAATCTGTTTGTTTTTAGGCCCCAACATTTGAAATAAATAAAACACTTTCTAATTTAATGCTACTTCGATTAGTAGCATTGCAACGGTATTTTTTCCAACATTTTATTCTTCCCCAGGGTCTTAGATCTTAGTAGAACAGACAGCAACCAAAAGCACCATTTACAACTTCGTTTCTATGGAGAGAAATGCTCTGAAATTCCCAAAGAACCAATGCACAAATACTTTGTGGGACACACTGTTTTTATGTTGGGGACTGCCAATATTTATGCAATGAGTGTTCAAAACAAAAACAGATCTTTCAACAGGAGCATGCAGAGGCAGAGAGGCCTCATTAATTTGGCCTCTAACTTGCCCTTCACCACCACGCCCCCCACCCCCCGGTCACACATACATATACATACACGCACACACAAGTGATTGGTCAGCTAAAAAAATAATATGCTACTTAAGCAGTTCCAAAGTAAATTAGGGGCGGATGGAGGGGGGTGGAGAGAAACAGAGACATGACTATAGCCCCTCATATGATCACAAATATTATCGATAGTTTATTTTAAAGCTTTTGTTAATTCCCACCTTAATAAATTATATATAAAAGAGTTGCCCATTGAAGTATTGAAATATCAAGATTAGTGTTCAAAATGTACTCTTTTACATATTACATTATGGGGGGAGGTTTTCTAAGTAAAAGCAAAAATCTATTCAGACCTGTAATTTGAAGACAATTAGAGAACCAGCTATAGGAAGATTTTAACAAAGATCCAACTTGGTAGAGAATTTCAGTAGCTAATTATTACCCATATGTGTTAAATTCATTGATTTTATTAGATTATTTTTTATTTTTAAATCATAAAATAAAAATTCTCAAAAGGATTCTTTTGTAAACTTCCACCTAGTACCTTCTAGAAACTTCATCCTAAGAAATAATTTCACACTTAAATTTTGGGAACTTACAAGTTTCTATAACTATTCATGCACTAGTTTTTATAAAAATGTTGTCACTTTTCCCTCTGTAACCCTGTTTATAATTATTATTATATTTAATTTTAGGCATGTTAATGTAAAAGTTAAATCTACGCTTTGTTCAATGTAACTTTAAAAACAGAGCAGCCAAATAAATTGGAAATTTCTTTATACTTATGGGGGATATCTCTAACCTAAACTACGTTTTAAAAAACTGCTCAATTCTAAAGATTTTATCTTGAAACTCAAAAATTTACAAATTGTCAAGGAAAGATACAGAGACAAAAAAGATTGGAAAAGGAAAAAGTAAGAATTAAGTTTGCAAACAAACTTGCCAAAGGTACAAGGGAGTCATACTTCAGGACTGGCTGGTAAAATAAGAAAACACGGCAAATATTTAAACAGAAAACCACACAAAATTACGAAGGTTGCTAAGTTTACATTAGACTGACTATTCGTAATGAGAAAAGAGCAACTTTATCACAATCATTGGATTCACAAAAATCAGGATAGGTCTTCAAGCACATATGATGGGGGAGTCTGGATTTACTGGTAACAGTTAAGGTTTGTTATTTGGGGACCAGAATCAGCTTTATTTTTTGTTTTGTCTCAGGATACAAAGTACTACTTTTCCCACTGTGGAATGTGAAGTGCTTATTGAAATCAGGGCAAAGTGTCAGATTCTGCTTCAAAACGCACACTTTTATTTATTGACCATTCTGTACTCCTCTCTTACTATGAATACACAGGGCCTTTTGCATGGTCATTTTAAAGGGTTTTCATGATTAATTTAGTTGGTATATCTCTTCAAATACCTTGTGTGATTTTTTTTTCAACTTGCTCTACCCCAAATTCAAGCGCTCCCACATGTTTCTCAACCTACCTAACACAGACGGGCACCCTTTAATACATACCCCATAATCAGCCACCAATGTTAATTTCATGTTTAACAAAGTAGTAAAGCCAGGCTTTACTCATAACAAGTCTCTGATTTTTAAGAAATATGGGTTTTAAAAAAAGCAATCTTCATATAGGTCAATAAAAATAAACACAGCAGTCACTTTAAACTGCTTAAACACAATAAAGAGAAATCAAATTTAAAGTTTTTAAGAAAAAGAAAATCACTTTAAGTCCATATGTTAAATTTTGAATATTTCCACTAAAGGTGGTGGTTTAAATGTCCAAACTGGTTTGGTATCACAATTAAAGAGTGCCAGAAATAAAATCAGTTTTATAATCTCCTTTTACCACCATTCAATATGTGCCTAAAAGTAAGTCCTTATTGTTTTCCTAGAATACTTAGTAATATTAATTTTAAATCAAAATTTCTAAATTTTTTTTGGCTATAAGAAATAATTCCATTCTTAAAACATAATAGTTGAAGCAATAAATTATTTTGAAAGAGATTGATTTTTAGGATAATTAACCCGAATCATTATCTGTTATCCATGTACCCATGATAACACAATATTAAGGCTGTTGTTGAAAACAATATTATTTCACAGTGATTCGAACTTTTTAACCTATCCACAACTTTGAAACAGAAATGATCATTCCATCATTTTTGTAAAAGTCGTTGGTTTCTTTTTTAATCCTTCTAAACTTACCCTGCTTGGATATGCTGCACTCTTCTGGGCATAGAATTTCACAGCAGTTCTCAAATTAATCAAGCCATAAAGTTGGCTTTATCAAACAATAATTTTCCATCAACAGAAACTTTGGATGTATGACTCATTTCATACAAAACAAATACATGACGAATAATGATGGTTAAAATGAATACTCAAATAAAAACTGTAATAAAGATTTTTAATTTACTTTTATATTTTCTCATACAGTCTAACACCTGAAAACAACTGTATTGTGAGTACTTTCTTGAAAGGAGCCAGCTGTTTCCTCTGTTTTAATACAACATGCAGAAGCAGAGCTAAAATCACATATCCAGGGAAGGGTGAGGGGTAGGTAGGATAAGTCTGCTACAAACCAGCTTTCAGAAATGGGAAGTCAGTCAACTTTTTCCTCTCTGATAACTCTTTATTTGCAGAGCAACAGGGGAATTGTGAACACATTTTGGAAAATAATACTGTCTTAAAAACAATCTCTTTTGGACCAAGTTCTTACTTCCATGAAAGTAGTCAAATCCAAGACTTAATTTCAACACAGTGTTCAAATTTATTACTTGAAGCTCTGGCAACATAAAACTGTCTTCTTTAAATGGAAAATGTGACAACTTCTATGAGGTAAATGAATTTGAAAGTGGGAGTGGGTGGGGGAGGCACAGTTTTTTGTTTTTTTTTTTTAAGGGGGAAAGGATGCATATGAAGAATCCTAAGCAACCATAAAACCCTGATTCTCTAATGATGTTAGATCAGGCTGCTCAAAAGCTCCAGGATCACAGCTCCTCACCTAGGGACTTTTGGTTTAACTGCTTCGGGGCATCGGTGGAATCCCTGCCTTGGGTAAAAGGAGAGTAATTGTTGAAAAGACGCGCTTCCTCACGACCCGGTGTCTGGTGATTCTCTTGGAGACCCTGCCTTTTCCGGAACACCCTCTGGAAGAACCGCACATGGCCCGACATGGGTCCCTGGAGCGACAGGGAGGTCCCGCATCAGCCCAGGAACCTCCTCGACAACTCGAGAACCACCACCACCCCGAACCCCGGGCCCCAGGCCAGCGCAAGATAAACTCCTCGAGGTCGAGCCCCTCCCTCCGCCTGCCACCCTGGACCACCCCTACGAGTGTGATCACCTTCCCTACCGCCACTGCTGCCTGCCTCGTGCCTCCCGGACCAGCCACCACCCCACCCCCAGCCAGGCCCCCTAGAGGCTGCGCTTCCCGTAAACTCCCAGCCTGGCTTGGCCCCCTCCCCTCTTCGGCCCCGCCCCCGAGGGACCCTGAGCGGTGTGTGATTGGCCCGGCCACGCCATCACTCTCCGGTCGTGTCACCGCCCCCGTTTCCGACTGCTGGGAGACCGGCAGTGGTGGTAGTGCTCGCGGGGCAACGGCTGAGGGCATCGTGCTGTCCTGCTCGCTACCATTTGCCCGCGAGTCGGCGCGCTCACCTATCGGAGCGGCGACCAGGGCTGCGGGGCTGCCGGGCTGCAAGGTTGCGGGGCTGGAAGCTCAGCTGCCGCCTGAGAAGCAGAGGCAACTAGTCCCAGTCCGAGATGGGGAGAGGGCGAAGTTGACCGGTCACTCACCCACGCTGCTTTCGTCCTGCCCCCAGGTGCGCCACTCTCTCCAGGAGGTGCCCGCACGCGGCCCTGCCCCAGGTGTGCGCGGGACACCCCGCCCCCCGAGACCCGAAAACTTCACCCCAAGTCCAAAGAGTGGACTCGAGGGCGGTGCCCAGAGCTCGACTCCTGACCCAGAGCTGGGGGAGCTGTCCTGGTGGCTAGCACGGCGGCTGGAGGGCTGAGACCCGCTGGAAACTTTATCACCATCATCGTAATTACATTTTACTGTTTCTTTCCCCGCAGGGGCTGCAGCCAGCTGTCTGTCGCGCTTGCTTGTTTGCCAAAGGAGCCACCCCAGGAAGAAGACCTAGAGGGGAGTTGTTTGCCCAAGGGATACCTGCAGCCCAGCCAAGGGGTTTGGGCGGCCTGGATGCTCAGGACCCAACCCCGCAGCCGCTGACGCCGGGCGGCGGCGAAGTTTGGCTGCTGAGCGGAGGAGCTCAGGGCCACTGGACAGCGGGCAGCCCGGTGGCCGCGACTGCGGGAGCGATGCCGCTGGGGGGCCTGTTGCCTCTCTTCAGCAGCCCTGCGGGCGGTAGCCTGGGCGGGGGGCTCAGCGGCGTTGGCAGGAAGGGGTCGGGCCCCTCCGCCTTCCGCCTGACGGAGAAGTTCGTGCTCCTGCTGGTGTTCAGCGCCTTCATCACGCTCTGCTTCGGGGCGATCTTCTTCCTGCCGGACTCCTCCAAGCTGCTCAGCGGGGTCCTGTTCCACTCCAGCCCCGCCCTGCAGTCGGCAGCTGACCACAAGCCCGGGCCCGGGGGGCGCGCGGAGGACACCGCAGCGGCAGGGCTAGCCCGGCGCGGCGAGGAGGGAGCGCCTGGAGACCCTGCAGCTGCCCTGGAGGACAACCTAGCCAGGATCCGCGAAAACCACGAGCGGGCTCTCAGAGAAGCCAAGGAGACCCTGCAGAAGCTGCCGGAGGAGATTCAAAGAGACATCCTACTAGAGAAGGAGAAGGTGGCCCAGAACCAGCTGCGTGACAAGGAGGTGTTAAGGAGACTGCCCCCGGTGGATTTCGTGCCCCCCGTCGGGGCGGTTGGCCGGGAGCCGGAGGACACCGCCATCAGCGAGAAGAGGGCAAAGATCAAAGAGGTGAGTGCACCATGCTAGAAATCCCTCCTGACTCGCCGTGTTTTTTAAGGGAGAAATGGCAAACCTTTGAAACTCTTACAGTGTAGGAGTACATGGAGGTTTACCACCTGCACCAGGTGTAGCGGCAAAGGCGCTTTCGTTTTCCTTTTTTCAGTATCATAATAGATGTGGCCAATTACAATCTGAGGTTGAATCCCGTTGCTTCTAACTTATACGCTTGGGTGAGCATAAGCCACACGAGGTGGGTAGTAAATACACATGGGCAGGCGGTGTGCAAACCTTTTCTTTCACTGGCTGATACTGTTAATTGTCCCTGAGAACAGTGATGGTGAAGGTCCCAAACCACCACAGTAAGACTTGAACGTGGCTTTGAAATGAAGCTTGAATATAAACGCTAAGCATCAATCACGCCTTATAAAAAGGCTCTGACAGCAAGTCAGCACACCCCAGCATTGAGTCTTGTGACCCCATTCTGCCAGGTGGCATCCTGTATGTACTTAACAGACTGCAAAGGTGAAACTTGAGAACTTGCTATCAGAGGGGGCACGCTATTGTTTACTTTTAAAAAAATGAAAAATTGAAAAAGCCAAAGCTACTGCCTCTTGCATTTCTAGTGTAGTCAGGAAAAAAAGTATTTCATGTGATGCAACAGGTTTGCCTCCACAGCAGAAGAATGATGACAGACTTAATCTAGGACAAACATGCACTTTGATAGGTCTTTCATAATTCCTTTCTCGTTATTTTCACGTAGAACTAGTAACATGTGGTTAGATCATGACTGGCTTAAAGATGAAATGGACCTTAAAATAATTTTATAATGTCATTTTAAAAATGAACTTTGAAGGTCCCAGAGCCTCAAAACCTGTTATTGACTTCCTCCTGGTCACCTGTCACCAGGCATGTGAACATTTCTCTTTCCACAACTATTCTCCTGTGTAAAATTATACCAACCTGGATTTTTACACAGTCTAAGAGCATATTTAGAATATTTCACCTCAAATCTTGATTCAGATTGCTAAACTACATTATGAATGGGAGTAATATTCTTGTCATTTAAAAAAAATTTCAAAGTCCCCGAAAATAAACTTTGTGTTTTGACATTTGGTACATAACCGGAAGAGGAAGCTTCCTGATACCCCCTTTTTCAGCAGTAAACTGAATTTTGAGGTGATAAGAGATATTTAGTTTGAGTGCAGAATGGAGGCAGCTCAATCATCATAGGATTTGTGACTGTGCTATAAGACCAGGTGAATTTCGTTAAGCTGTAACTGGGCAAGTTAAAGTGGATTTGGGTCCCTTTCAGTTGACGCTAGGCAGCTTGGCTTCATCACTCCTGTGCACATGGCTTCCTTCCACAGTCCATCAGCCTTACTGCTTTGAGACCCTCCCTCAGGCATAGAAACCTCCTGAACTTGGGGGAGTGAATTTTACTCCCCCTGACAACTTCTGCCTAGCAGCTTTCCTTCCCCATGAAATTCTGTCAGAGCTACCAAACCAGGAAGGTGGAAAATACTCTACTCAGCAACGATCTCCTTGTTGTCTCCATCCCAACCTCCCTAAAAATATCCCACCAAAACCCATAGATAAATAAACTTCAAATCTGTATCTGCATATGTTTATTTCCCTTAAGTTTGAAGCATGTCTCATGCTGCTAAATTCCTATGAGCTGCCAGTTACTGCAGCTCATCATTGTCCACAGAAATTATTTTAAATACTAAAGATTCATGGAACCATTGGTACTGACCAATTGATTGGTACTGATCAATTAGAGCAAAAGAAATGGGACAATAGCATTCAGTTCAGGACAGCATATTAATAGTTAAGCATATCTGTTCCTATTAGATCCATGTTATCTGTGTCTCTAAATCAAAAGATCTTAATTAATCATGTAAAAGAAGTTTATGTAGCCTTGTGTCCATGTGGTGCTAATAGCTTAGCACCTACATGTTTTGAAATTGTCCAATCTTGCATAAAGTGGTGGGACTAAACATGTTCTATACATTCCATGTTGTGAGAATTTTTTTTAAAAAGCCATCATAATTAGTTTCAGTGTTTAGTCAAAGTCTAAAAGGAGGAAATGGATTATGGTTTTTCATCAGATTAGTTCAGGCAGATGTGTTCCTTTGTAAACCAAAAAAAAAGAGGAAAAGAAAGTAGTTCATACTGTTCTAAAACTGGGCTGTAAATGTTCAGTTTTAAAGAGGAAAGAGTGGTCACCCATTATGATTAGGGCACTGGACTTTAATTTTACACATTTAGATTCAGTTCCAGGCATCGCCATGGATTCCTTGTCATGGACCAATGGATCTTCGTGGATCTTTGCCTTGTTTTGCTCTTTATCGTACCTATATTTTATAGTTCTCTGTATATATTTAGGTTCTCTATCAAACCTGAATGTACTAATAGTTTTATAGTAAAATTAAAAGATATGGGCAAGTCTAATATGTTGGAAGCTTAGACTATTTTCTGAGCCAAACTTTTATTTTATAAATGTGTTTATTTAAAGATAGCCAATACTATTTTTATATTGCTGATACAGTTTGTGTTACTGCTACTGTGGTAAATTTTTAACAATTTGTACCTAGAGGAGGCAGTCTGTAATTTCAAATAGGATATTACCTAGCACATTCACAAAAAGGCAGTACTTGCTTTCCAGTAGTTATTTGCTGGATGTTAAATCTTGAGGTGAAACTTAAATTGAAATTAATACCCCCCCATGATAACTTTGTAAATAAATTAACTGGAATTTCCCTGAAATTTATTATATATACAACATACTTTCATTACTTTGATCTTTAAAAAATTGTACTCCAGTTGTTCTTAGCTTTAAAGCAGTGTTAGAATAATGAAGCATAGAAGTTAAAATCGCACCATGAAATCTTTTTTAAAAATAGTCAACCTCCCATTCTACCCCAACATTTTCTTTTAATTAAGAAGCTTGCTTTTTTTTTTTTTGATTCTCCACCAACCTCAATGTAGTGGATGATTAGCCAGTTTGGGGTCTATCAGGTAAGGCTTTAGGACACCTGTCCCAAAACCTTACCTGATAGACCCTGTCAGCTCTGGGGTCACTGTTGGTCTCTCTGGGTTACTCAAAACAGGCTTTTTTTATTACAGACCGATTTATATAATCATAAATTTAAAGGAAATTTCATATTAATGGCTGATAGTTAAAATATTTTTTTATTCCTTACACTAGCCTTAGGTTGTTCTCAAGTCTATAATTTATGTTAACTATTGACAATTAACCCTTTTATTAAAGATCAGACAGGAATATTCTACCTTGGCAGATTAAAACAACACACTTTTATTTTGAAACTTAACTTTTCAGTTTATTTATATGGATAGTTCTGGTGTGGAAAATAACTTTTGGAAAATAATAAATGCCACAGTTTGAAGACCCGACTCTGAAGGAGCTTATTAAAAACCCTTGGGTTGTTACCTTGCCTGTTTTGCTCACCCTGCTCTGAAACACACACACTGAATATGGACAAATGCAATATTTCCCCTTTCCTAGGACTTTTCCCAGAATAGGTACATCATGGAGTGTTTGTAACGGCTTCTCGCTTTCACAAGGAGATGAATAAATTCAGATTTCAACAGTGTACGTACTGGAGTAGATGCCAACTATTGAACATTAATATAAGAGAGCCAAGAAAAGATTGTTAATGGATAACCAATTATATTCAGATTAATTTTCTGTAAGCTATTGATAATTTGAGAGGAGTATTGTCTTCCTCTTATCAGGTTACTTAAGATTCATATAAAGAAGCTATATTTAGGACTTAGAACCTAGTTAAGGGTGTGAAAAGGGGTTAAAAAATGTATTTTTGAATTAACATGCCTGCACTTCTTATGTGAGCTAATAAACAAAATCATCTTGAAAAATTTATCCTAGTATTTCACCTGTATAAAAAGTGCCTTTGTTTGAGATCTGAATCTGTGAGAATTCAGTGGAGAACTTATGTGTTTGCTTAAATTATTACATAGTTTATGGTAGTACAAATTCTTTATGTAAGAGAGTTTAAAGTATGTGCCTCAAGGTCAGAGGAGAGGAATACCTACAGGTCAGCGTGAGTGATGAGGCCTGAGTATACATGTACTCCTCGGAAGTGTCACTGGCTAGGCTCCAGACCACGGCAATAAAATGTGTATTGCAATACAGTGAGTTGTAATCATTTCTTCTGGTGAAGGGTCTTGCCTTCAGTTGTTTAAAAAAAAAAAAAAAAGCAACATCTGTGAAGTGTAATAAAGCAAAAGGCAATAAAATGAGCTACGCCTGTACATGGGCAGATCAAAACTGCCCTGGAGCCGGCTTATACCCTACAGCCCAGTAGAGAATCTGCAGGCTTTTAAGTTCTTTATAACCTACAGAACCATAAAAATGTATGTTTGTCAAAGATGAGTTATGATTGGTCAAAATAGAAGCAGCCATCCTGTAAGCTCCAGAGATACTATGAAAGGCCTCTCCCTGTAAGTAGACAAAAATGATGAAGGAAAAATCGGTGTTTGATAGCTTAAGGACCAAATCCTTTCTTGGGGGAAAGTTAAGCCTTGGCTTTTCCCTTAGCGTTCTTAGCCTAATGCCTTGTTTAGTGGTAAGTATGTAATTGAACTACCTCCAACCCCTTTCCCCCAACCCCTCATTACTAAATCTGTTTAAAGGTTCTTTACACAAACTCTGCAAATTAATTTTTGTTACCTAAAATATGGCATAAAAAATTGTAACTCTGATTTTTAAAGTAAACATATGCTCTGAGTCATAATGTATCTGGATGAGACCTTAGAGATAGTTCAGTTTGTTCATTTTACAGTAGAGACCACTGAGGCACAAAGATCGCTCTGGAAGTCATGTTGCCAGATTTAGTGGTAGAGTTGAAAATGGAAGCCCCATCATTGGTGAGTGTGGCTCACTGTCCTATGACAGCTTGCCTCCTACATAAAATACCAAAAGAGTATATAAACTGGTTGTCCTTATTAATTATTTGCAGACCCTAATGTAGAGTACAAATCACATGGAGTATAATCTTCAGAACTGTAAATCTGATCTCATATTAGTTAAGTATAGGTAATTACATTACCAAAGTAATTTTTTTTTAAATCTTACTAATGGCATGATTTAGAAGATTTCATCTTTCTAAAGCTCCCCAGGGAAAGTTTGATCGGCATTTTTTTTTCTCTTTATAGAAACCTCTGCAGGAAGCAGAGGCATTTGTATTCATCCAGTTGGGCATTCTTTACAATGCAAAGTGAGGAGGAAAACAGGAAAGGAGAAAAGAAGAGAGGAGAGGTGGTCTAGAGAAGAAGGTGGTGACAACGTGGGGAATCTTTCAAACTATATAAAAGAGCATATAAATGTGTATACTCTTTTATTTCTTAATTTATTTTTAAATTATAGTTGACATACAATATATATTACTTTTAGTTGTATGACATAGTGTGATTAGACATTTATACAGCTAATGAAGTAATCACCGCTAGTCTAGCACCAATCTGTCACCATGCATAGTTGTTACGATATCATTGACTATACTCTCTATGCTGTATATCACATCCCTGTGACTTTTTCTAAAACCGGTAGTTTGTACTTCTTAACTGTCCTCATCTTTTTCAGCTATCTCCTCACCTCCCCTCCCATCTGGCAACCATCAGTTTGTTCTCTGTATCTATGAGTTGTTTTTATTTTCTTTGTTCGTTTGTTTTGCTTTTTAGATCCTACATATAAGTGAACTCATTAAATATTTGCCCTTCTCTGATTTATTTCACTAAACATAATACCCTCTAGGTCCATTCATGTTGTCACAGATGACAAGATTTCATTCTTCTTTCTTGGTAACATTCTGCTGTGTGTGTGTATGTATGTGTGTGTGTGTGTGTGTGTGTGTACCACATCTTTGTACATACTCTTTTGACATTGTACTGTATGTAACAGAGGAATTGACAGTTAACCTGAAGGAATATATTTTTTAAAAAGTAGTTATACATTTAAAAATTACAACAATCTATAGGCTGTTCATTCTAGGAGCACACTGTTCTCTTCACCCAAAGAGGTTCTAGAGATTCTCTGGATGCCCTTACCTTACCCTGTTCCATCCACCTGTAGCAATATGGTGGTTAGAAGGGCTGGTTCTGAAGTCACGTGCACTGGGTCTGAATTTGACCTCTTTCATTTACAAGGTTTGTAACCTTAAGAAAGTTTTTAAATCTTTTAGAGCTTCAGTGTTGTTATTTTGTAAAAGGGGCATAATCCAACTGTTTTGTTGGATCCAAAGGCTTAAATGTGACTCTCCATACAAAGCTCTTAGAATGGTATCAGGTACCCAGTGAGTATATAATAAATGCTACTTGCTATTATTACTGTTGTTATGCACTACCTAAAGCCATCAAGCCAAGATTACATTGTTTCATATATTGTTTAATAAATCATGGGAGTGGGTAATGAAGTTTCAGAAAGTTACCAAAAACAGTTCAAATAAGTTTGATGCTTAAAGGGATCAAGATGGTCTTTCCAAACAGCCATAATTTTATTGTGATACTGTCAATTCTTTCTCAGATTTCTGACAAATTCCAAAAAACCTTACATGTTTTTAAAATTACATACTTGTTCAACTTCTGTACTTTAAAATGTATGTTAAAGAATTAATTTGTCTCTTTCTCATGGTCTAATGTGCTTGTACTGAAGTGCCATCTTTTCAGAGCAATCACAATTCTTGAGTTACCTCCTTAAGCATGGAAATTGGTCTCCAAAATAGAGAGAAGGATTGAGTAGAGTGCACTTTAACTTGTTTTATCTTTGGAAGAATGTTTTTAAGAAATGAGAAGAAAATTATTTTCGACTTGGCAAAACTTTATATAATTATGATCGGTTCTATAATCACAGCTCAGTCTGTCACCTGGTAGTCAAAAGTCATATAAATCAGTTGTACTGTATAGCTCAAATTTTTTGGCCTCTTTTTGACAGCTTTGAATTCAGATTTGTTAGGGTTTCAGACCCAGATGACCTCAGACATGGAAGGCCCATTCTTAACTTTATGCATGAGAAACAGGGCCCATGAACTGTGACATCCTGATGTTCACCTGGCGCTCTAGGGATGGAGATGGGAACTGCCTCTTAGTGCCCAGGACTCACCAAGCCTGTGGTATCTGCACTCTAGTGGCCTGACTCTATTTGTTCAGCCCTGAGCAGTAGGCTGGCAACTGAAGTCCCACTGAGACCATGGTGGGGGTGGGCGGCGGTGGGGGGTGGGGAGGACACCTTTGTTGGGCAAGATATTACCTGGAAAAGCAATCCTGGTTAAGTCTTTTGCTCTGAAGAACGCAGCAGCCCTGCCCCACCCCCACTGAGTCATGATAAAGACTTCTGTGATCATTAGGTGCTTGAAAGAAAATGTAGTAAGATTAAGGTTTAAGAGCATTTAGAAGTGGCAGCCCTCTTTTCTGTCAGGAATGCTCTGGCAGTTGCTTTAGGTACTTTAGAGCTCAGCAGTCCTGCAGATAATTCAGAACAGAGATAATAAAATTAAAAAGCACAGGTAGGTGTCCTTTGTAGTTACTTGACTTCTGTGACTAGAATACCTCCCTTACTTCCTTTTTTTGTCAGTTCATTTGTCTCCCTGGCTCTTAAGCTTATCAAAGGCCCAGTCCTTGATTTTCTCCACTCTTTCTAATCACTCTTGCTCTATGTCCTTTTATACAGTGACACTCAGGCCACATTATATGAGCTTTCATTTGCAGTTTCCCATGTGTTTTATGTGGGTCTCTTGTTAGATTACTATCGTGCCTCCAGTTCTTAGTGTGAGAGGAGGTCTGGAAGTGAGGGGCTGAACACCTGCAGAAGGACGCCATGTTCCTTCAGAGGGTGGTGTAATAACACAGCAAGCTGCACACTAAACCTTTGCTGAGACACTGGTGGGAATACCTGTTTGTCTAGGCCAGTAGTTTATGAGAAAGAATGTGACAGTACTTGATGTACACCGGCTGTGATTGACCGCGTTTGAGACATGAACTCAAGTCAGCCAGAGACCATGAGCAGAAATCTCCATATCTGCCAAACAACACCTGATTCCTCTAAGGGACACGAGAGTCAGAAGATAGAAGGCTAGGGCTGATAGCCCACACTGGCAATAGCCATTCCAGCTTTCCTGAGCTGATGTGTGGGACATGACTGTCGTACCCTAGTTCCACTTAACTAAATAAGAGTATGTGCTGGAACTACTGAACATGAAAAGAGATGTTTCCTCACTGTGCCTCTGTTTGTAGGGATATAAAGCAAAAAAAACAGACCAGTGGAATGATTGAGGCAGCAGGGAAGTGAGTGCTCAATCTCAAAATCTCATTCCCAGCTCCCTGAAATTTTACCATCAGGGCCTCCCTGGGGCCATTGATGTATTGCTTCTTAAAGGCTGCTGTAGAAAGTATATCTCTGAAGTTGCCCAGCAAAAATTGGTGTACTTTGAGATTTGTCTCAGCACTGGCGAGAATATGTTTATAGAAGAAGTAAGCATCTTTCATTGTGTTATTTCATTATAAACTAACGCTAGCTTAGGAAAGAACATTTTTAAAGTACAAGAGTAGAAAAAAGAAAAAAAATCCTTCATAGTTCTATCACTCAGTCACAAGTAGTTTCAACACCACGACCCACCCCATCATATACATTATGTCTTTCTACAGTTGTGACTACACTATATACACGTTTTGTTTTGTTTTGTTTTTCTCATTTTCTTTTAAAGTGTCGTACAATAGTATATAATATACGGGCGGGGGGGAAGGATCCTAGGTTTTTAACCATTCCCTTGGACCTGAACAATTAGATTACTTCCAGTTTTTTGCTTTTATAAAAAATGCTGAGACAACACCTTTGTCCATTAAGTTTCCACCTCATTTTTCATGGCTGCCACCACCATAAGTAGGACTTCCCTTTAAATTCCGTCAGGATCATAGTACATTTTGAGGGATTACTTTCAAAAACAATTTCTACTTCTACCTATAATATAATGAATGTAGCCTTAGTCTGTTGAATCTTTATTAATTTCATAGGTGATGAAACAATATCTTGTATATGTAATGCCTTTTAGAAACCTTTCCTCTTATGTTGGTTGACTAGATGCATTTCCTTTTTGTGAGTTGTACAGAACAAGGAAGTTTTTAAAGGAGCAGGGCTGGGACGAAGGCAGAGCTCCGAGGCCTATTGGGTGGGAGATCAGTGAAGGTGGCTCTAACACAGCGAGAGGGACATGGACTCTCAAAAGAAGCAAAGTCCCAAAAAGCAACAGAGAGCATTTTATTTTTAAAAACTTAACAAAACCTGTTTCCTGCCTGGGTTGATACCTAGGATGAAAAGTAGTCTTTATTGGTGGGAGTGTAGTAGTTGCCCCTTACCCACGGGGATACGTTGAAGACCCCCCAGTGGATGCCTGAAACCATGGATAGTACCAAACTCTATATAAACTATGGTGTTTTTCTTAGACATACATATCTTTTAACTGAAAGAAAGTACCATGCGTTTCTCTGTGGCATAGCCAGATCGCCAGCATCGCTACTCTTGTGCTTTGGGGCCATTATTCAGTAAAATAAGGGTGACTTCAACACGAGCACTGCAACGCTGTGCCAGTGGAGCTAAGAACCTAGACAGCTACTGAGTGACAGTGGGTGGGGTTCTGGGGCCTGTACATCCCTGATCCCCCGGACAAATGGATGATTCACATCAGGGGTCAGAGCAGGTGAGACATTTTATCATATTATCACACTACTCAGAAGAGCATACAATTTAAAACTTATGAATTGTTTAGTTTAGGAATTTTCCATTTCATAAGTTTTGAACGGCAGTTGACTTTGGGTAACTGAAACCATAGATAAAGGAAGACTACTAAAAGCATCTTTTAATAGCCCATTTTACAAAAGCTAAGCTTCCGTTGGCTCAGCTGCATTGTTAAATTATAGTTGGGTTTTTGCATCAGATATTTGAGGGAGGTCTAGCATCTCTGGAGATCTGGGGAAGAGGAGAGGGATCTTCCTCTTTTTAGATTCAGCAGGATGGTTTTCTATTATTTTAAGATTATGGTTGAAGATCAAAAATAGTCCAAGTAGAATCTCAGAAGTGATTTTAGTGGTATCAGAAAATGGTAAGTCTTAACAAAGCTAAATTCTTAAAGAAGAAAATTAACCAAAGGAAATCATTTGTAAGACTTCATTGCAGTAACTGTATACATCTTTATGTTTGAAGGGGCAGACTACTCTTTTAGAAATATGTTAGAGGCCTTTAGTTTTTCTTTTTTAAATAGGCTAAATGTGCATTTTATCTAAGTTCCTTTATTTTAGAATAAAAGGAAAGTATGACTTGTTTATGAAGTTTGGGCTTATTTTTTATTTGATTTATTTTTATTTTTGTTCGGGGGGGGGGTCCTAATTCCTTCTAATAACTTGGTTTTGGTCCTGCTTTTTTAAGACAGTGAAGAGCTGTACATTTCAAAATGCATTGAGAGCCTGACCTTGCTTTGTTCATAAAAGTCTGCCAAATGCCAGAACTGTTTAAATTTGGCTTTGATTAAATTCACATTAACATGGTGAATAACGATTGATATAAATGTACTATATTATTTTTATAAATTGTGCTTCAAGATTTTAGTAATTTCAGAATATTTAGGATGCTGTCCTCTGAGGCATGTTATTTTTGTAGTCAACTAGCAATATAGAATGTCCACTACAGGTTTTCCTCTCATAGTTAGAAATGCCTCAAACGATTCATATTGCATTTTCAGGAGTTATTAGCCTGTATCAGCAATTTTATAAGGCATTCTCAATAAGTGTAAAAGGAATTTCATGTAGTTAAAAAAAGTATATTTTATAATTGGCATGTGTTGATACTTTGTGTACATTCACTCACATTAGGCATTTTGTTAGTCTTCATGATTTAACCCTCCTAGGGGCTACTGAGCTTAGAGTGTGTGATGGAGAACTCAGTAGCTTTAGAAAAAAGTGAGGGGGGCAATGTGAGGAGCATAAGAAATGAAGACGATTTATCAGCTACTGTTGAAAGCTGCTTTAACAGAGTGAATAAAAATGATGATTAATTAAGTGTTCTATGACTAATAAGATAAAATTGTAGCATAGGTTAGAAGTACTTCTGTTTTCTCTCACGCCAAGAGTACAGAATTGCTGTGACATTGGCCCTTCATCGCCCCGAGCCTGTTCCAGAGCTACCATGCTGAGCAGGAGAAAGAGCTTTCCACATATTCACCCACCAGGTCCGCTCACCCTGGACTTTGCCCATAACAGGAGCCAGTAAATACTTGTTGAGTGAAGATGCTCTTTACAACAAACATACCAAAAGAAGTGACTCGGGTTCAATGTGACAGTCCCCCACCTTTCTATAATCACAATCCAAAAGTGGAATTCACTCATCTTTAGAACCCCTTCTACTTATCCTTATGGCCTACAAGCCATTGTACTTTGAGGGGAGACCTGAGTTTTTATACTCGTAATAGTCAAAAGTG
The DNA here is from genome assembly GCA_004026545.1 of Mormoops blainvillei. NCBI lineage: Eukaryota > Metazoa > Chordata > Mammalia > Chiroptera > Mormoopidae > Mormoops > Mormoops blainvillei. Next base: position 303,922 of record PVJD01000388.1, on the reverse strand, counting down.
ACTTGGAAACTGGCTGCGAAGGTGGTTCATAAAATATCTTTTGAGCAGATGTAATACTGTTGAAATCACTGTAAATACCTGTGAGATTACTTAAAAGGCCTACACTTACTTGAATATAAAAGTTCCATTTCATTTAAAAGTTAGTCCATTTTATATTTACACTAGCATTTTGTTTCCCAGGTGTAGGAGTCTACCCTTATCCATGGTTTTGCTTTCTGTGTTTTCAGTTACCTATTGTCAACCATGGTCTAAAAATATTAAATGAAAATTTTTAGAAATAAACAATTTGTAAGTTTTAAATCGTGTGCTATTTTGAGTAGCGAGATGAAATTTCCACTGTCCTGCATGAGATGTGAATCTTCCCTTTGTCCAGCGTCTTCAACTGTTTATGAAGTATGACCCACCAAAAAAAAAGGAATTATTTTTTAGGGAACAGGCCCCTTGTAGTGCAGGCTTCCCCTACTAGGTGAGTGTGCTAGGAACCCACCTGTATCAGTGTACCAGCTGGCATTGTGAGAGGCTGCGTTTGGTTTCAGTGAATTTTTTTTTTAAGATTCTTTCCACGTCTTTGCCCATTTCCTGATGCGTGATTTACAAGCGCACCTGCCCACATTCACGCTGCTGAGTGTTCAACAGTTTTTGACCAAAAATGGTATGACCCCTGTGCCCCATCCTTCTTACTCACCTTACCTTGCTCTGAGCGACTTTTTTTTGTTTCCCAAATGAAAAAAGCCCTCAAAGGGAAACATTTTGCCTGTGTGGAAGAGGTGAAACAAAAAGTGGCAGAAGCACTAAAAGGCATCAAAACCAATGACTTAAAAAACTGTTTTGAGCAGTGGAAATAACAACTTGATAGGTGTATTGCATCAAATGGAGAGCACTTTGAAGATGACTGAAGTTTAAACATGGAAGAATAAATACACAATTTTTTATAAATAAATTCCATATTTTTGAGTCCCCCTCCTTACTCCCTGCCCGTTTGTCATGTAGTAACCATCCTGGTTATCAGATCGACTTTTCCTGTATGGCAGTGCTCATGTTCACGTAACCCTGCTGTCAGAAGGCCAATAGTAGCCTAAGGCTATGTTGCAATCCCTATGACATTCACCTTATTTTATCTCATCACGTAGGCATTGTATCATCTCACAAGAAGGGTAAAGTACAGTACCGTAAGATATTTTGAGAGAGGGAGACCACATTCATGTAACTTTTATTATAGTTTAGTAATAGTATAGTATATTGTTTTATTATAGTATAATTGTTCTATTTTTTTAGTTGTTAATCTTACTGTGACTATTTCTAAATTAACCTTTAATAGAGGTACATTAGTATAGGAAAAAAACATAGTGTATATGGGGCTTGATATTATGTACAGTTTCAGGCATCCACTGGGGGTCTTGGAATGTATCCATTGTGTAAGGAGGGCTATTGCATGTGATTTTCATTTAGGTAAAATCCTCATTCATTTCTGTCCATTATTATCTAGAGTTGTGGACTATATTTAATAAGAACTGCCTTTTTTTACATTTCAATTTTATATATGATACACATGATTAAAGGTTTTTTTCCTTATCCTAGCCAAAAAAAAAAAAAAAAAAAATTTGAGGGACAATGGTGTTTTTATAAGTAATGCTGACGCTACCAAAACTGAAATGAAAAGTCACATGTTAAGTGTTACTTTCCACAAGAGAAATTAGAATTTAATAAAATATTTCTCTGTAAGAAGGTATACTTTAAGAAAGAAACTTGGTCTTCTGTTTCCTAATTTAATATTGTATCTCCTGAAAAGTACTATCTCAAATAAGTATTAGTGTGGTACAGGCTCTATGAATTTTAGGAATTTGCAAATAGTCCCTTTCAAATTCATTCTGCAGATCAGTATTAGATTAATCTTCTTAAAATATCATTTTTTTCCTGTTGCCCAGCCCAGAGGTGGTAGTGGGCCTTCATCCCCGATGGAGAAGCTATTCAAAGAATTACCCAGAGGGCGTGTTAGCTGACAGATCACTGGGCTTTGCCCCCAAACTTTATGATTCAATAGGTCTGGGTGGGCACAGAGTTTTCATTTTTAACACATTCCTGGGTGATGCTTACACTGCTGATCTAGTGACTCTAGTTTGAAAAACATTGTCCTGAAGTGGAGTCCCAACTGCTTAAGCTGACATTTGCAGTCTTCTACAAATCTGCCTTGGTCTGCTGCTGGAGTCATTTCTCTTAAATTAGGAGGGACTTCACTTTAGCTAGCTTTCAAAGTTACTATCTTCAAAACCCACCTAATTTACGCCTTTGCCTCATTGATTTATTCCTCTCAAATGAAGTGTCTTTTTACCTGCTCAAAATCCATGTCTTTCATGAAGCTTTCTATCACATTCCCAACCTTTACTGATCTTGCCCTTCCCCAAATTCCCATGGCATTTTTTACTTGTCTTTGGCCTGTATATTGCTAATTTCATTGGCATGTAGTATCTTCCAAGCAGACCCCCTAAGTGTGGAGACGCCTTTTTCCATCTCACAGGTTCATGGCCCAGAATATAAAAATGGAAGGCAATTTGTCTTACATATAACCAAAATGAGAAACAATTTTAAGTATATCACCAAAATTCTAGTCAGACTGTGAGACTATGTGGCAGACCGAAAACACTTTTGAACTTCCCTTTCTACATCTGAGAAAAGGGGCTACTAATTCTTTTTTGCAGAGTTGTAAGAATTAAAGTAGAAAATGTACGTGATCGTCAGCACAATGCCTGGCATGTAGCATATTCAGTAAACAGTATTAGCAGCTAAGCATTGATTGAAACAATAGCTAGGACTTTTCTTAAGAAAAGGGGTTGTTGATAATTAATTGGACTCGAGAAGTCATTTCCAGGAAAGAAAAGGAAATTTTGGCTGCAGTATTGCTGTGTTAACTAACAGTTTGTATTGCTGCTACCACCCTCTCTTAGCTGTTGTTGCCAAAATCCCTGCTTCCTGTGGCAGGAAAGTAAACTTTTTTTTTTGCCTCGTTTCAGTTGTTATCTTATAGACATGATGCTCATCCTTAGGAAAAGCAGGGAAAGGATGCCCATTCATCAGTGTCCAGTTACATCTGGCTTCCTGGCCTGCTATCACTCAAATACTCAGATTTTTTTTTTCTTTTTTTAAATTCTGGGAGAGAAGAAAGAAAGAGAGAAGAATGAAATCTGGAGAAATACCTTAAGGACATAGAAAGAAATATTTTGTGAGCCAAAAATGTTTCATTCAAAGATAGCTACAGGTATAAATTTAGCTCAATAATTAGGCATACGGTGCTTTCATTTAGGAACTGTCTACACCCTTTGTGATAAGATCTGTTGAACATTAGAGCTGCTGCAGCTTTAACTACGTTGGGAGCAGAGATTCCTAATGTATTTAAAACAAGAATTGAAGAGTGAAATGGAAAACAGTTAATAATTTGTCCTTGGTTGATTTTAATCTGCTCTTTATTAACTTTTTAGTTTATGCCTGGAGGATTAGATTTGGAAACAGAACACCAACTAATGTTCTAAAAGTTTACTTCCTTTTAGTGGAACATTATATTCTTAAAGACTTTCTGAAGAACATTTTGCCTGAATTTAATCTTAACGTAAGAGATGATGACATTTTTATGATTCAACCTAAAATAATAGAAAGCTTTTGATCTGTGGTGTTATTTTTAACTTTTAAGTTATTTCATGTTAGAGTTCAAAGTAGGATTTATTTAATAAAAACTGATCAATATGGAGAGATAGTCATCCCTGGCTACAAGTATGTATCAGTCTCCTTTAGCCCCCATCCCATCTATTGTTTTCTTATTAGAATTTTAAATCTGTTTTCCGTGATGGTAAGGAAAAGAGGAAAACTAAAAATCATAGGATATTTGTATTTCCCACACCTTGTCAAATGTTTCTAAGGTTGATTGAAAACAAATAGACAATTGTAATTTTATAATTAGGAAGGAGTCCTAAGATATGTATTCCAAGATGAACTGAAATACAGAGTTTTAAAAACAGTCACCTTCAGTGAGGGAGTGGGGAAGGGTCAGATTCTGTCCAACTATGTCTTTCTTAATGCTGCTTTAATATAGTGCTGTTAGAATATGCCTGTAAGTCATGTATTTGCTTTTGTGGTGGTAGTTCTCCACCCACCTGTGATCTAGTGAATTACACTCTAGGTTTTTTTTAATAAGGTGAAGGCACCAGAATTTAGGAATTGAGGTTTCTTTGGGGTCTAAGAAAAAGTTTGACTAACTATATTACCAGGTCTGAGTTAAGTAGGTTTAGATTCCTCATTAGGAAAACTACTCTGGATGTACGTATTCTTGATAAGTAAAACTTTTTACCTTAATCCTCTACTTGACTCGATGTGGTTAAGTGAGGTTTAGGATTTTATAATCATACATATGCCCCAGGTAATAGGTGTATTTAGCTGCCTTGATTTAGCTTAATTTAGTGGGCTTTTTCTGTCATTCTTTTTTACCCATTTCTGTTCATCATTTTCCATCCATTCATTTCTTTCTCTCGGAGAGAGGTGACACTAATGACACAAAGGTAGAGAGCAGAAGAGTAGCAAAAGTGGGAATATATGTATATACATGTCAAATTACTGAGTAATCAAGAAGCGACTACGGTTAGCAGGGACTGAGCAGCTCTCTTGCTTCCTGGAAACTTGAGAGGTGAATTCTTAGACATTGGCACTGACAGATCACCTTTTCCCTGGCCGCTGGGCACTCGCTGCTACATGTTAGAATTCCTGAAGGAGAAAGCTGTCTAGTTACATGATTGGTTAGTATATTTGTAGGCCTTTGGTTCTCAGTGGAATTGCTCAGAAGCTATCTCAGGAAGGGAATGCCTTTGACTGATTCGAAGTCTCAGGCATCACCATAGCGGTGCTAGGGTTTCCAGAACACCAGGAGATTTTTGTAGATAGCACTTTCAGGATTTGATCTAAAGGTGGTAACCCAAACTGACAGGGAGGGAAGATTCTTCCTTCACCTCTAGGTGTGATCACGGCTTCTGTACTTCACTCTGGAGTATCCTGTTTTCACAGACCCCAGAGGCACAGAGCACATTAGTGAGCATGAAAGAGAGTGTCTGTTGTATGTAATGCACCCCGGAATTTTCCATCATTATATAACAAGACTCCAAGTTAGATATTTTTCAAAACAAAATTTGCTTTATTTAAAGTAAGGTTTCTATTCCTTAATTGACTCTTAAACCTCAGCTATTGGTTTGCAGGTATATTTGGTTTATGGCTGATAATTATTGTGTTTTCCTTAGGTTAAATAGAGGTAGTCAGTTAAGACCATACATTTAATAAAAATTATAGCATCACAGTTATACTCTCAAATATGCTTCTTTCTTTCTCCCAATACAATGCATGTTATTCTTTTTGCCCTGAGAATGGTCTCCTTAAGCTTGATCTAATTATGATGAAAGCAACCAAGACCTAGATGTTTACAATCTCATCTTTGCATAGATTTTTTTCTTCTTTATCTACAATTTTAACTCTAGAGTGGTGGAGGTGTGAAAATAATTACAGCATACCATTCGTTGAGTGTTTACTTCTTGTCAGGCACTATGCTAACCACTTTGTGTATATAATCTCATTTAATTTTCAGAACAGCACTATGAATTTAGCATTATTTCCCCCATTTTTACACATAGGAAACTGAGACCAGAAGGGCGAAGCAGATTGCCCAGGGGTACAGAACTTCTGGGTGCCTCACCTGGTGTTTGACCTTGGGTCCGCCTGGCTCTGCCACACCTCTTCCTCACGCCCAGCGAACATCCTGCAGTCCCCACCAAGCTCCTGCCTTGGCACCCTTGAGGGTCGCGCCTACCTTGATTAAAGAATAAGACCGCTGCCTGAGAGTCACTCTTTCGCCTGAGAAATAGGAGGGAAGCAGGGCCCTGAGGGTTGACGCCGTTTCCATCTCAGCTTGTGGCAAACAACATGCTGGGGTGTTTTGTGTTCGTTTGTTTGTTTGTTTGTTTGTTTTTTAACAATGCTGAAAGTAAAACCCATGATCGGTTTTTTTGGAAAAGCTTCTCTTAAGACTGATACTGTGTTCAACATTAAGCACATATTTATTATTGTGTATTAATGTATATATATAGACCTTAATGATATGTATGGTATATACATAATATATACATGCTTTATGTGTGTGTGTATAATTATATAAAACAATGCTTTAAGCATTAATGAAAGTAATTCAGAGTTCTGGAAAGTTGTTTAAAACGAAGAGAAAGAAGATAGTCTCAAATTTGCTTCCTTTTCTCCCCTTAGTCCTGAGACCAATATAACTCCTAAATTTTAGAGGAAATAATCTTGCAGTTATTTAATTTTTAAGTGAGAAATTTCATAAAGGGTGACCATATTATCGCAAATGAGATGAGAACTTTAAATTCATAATGAGGTGCATTACCAAAAAAGATTCTGTGAGTCAAAGTAATACACTGACTTGACTCCCATGTTGTATGTGGAAGTGACAGCAAAAGCATACTGAACTGGTCCTAAGTGATGAGATGCCAGATAGTATAATTCTTTCTAAAGTATATGCAAATGGGGAAATACAGTAATCATTTATATCCAAATGTTTTTCTAAATGATCTTAGTATTATCTTCCGTAAGTAAATCAAATTAAGGAACATTTCCAACAATACTCTTCCAGAGATAGTTAGGAGTGCCATCCTGTGGCATGGGAGAGGTACGAGTAAGCAAGACGGATGCAACAACTGGCAGTCTGGAATCCTAAGAGACAAAGAATCAAAGCCAATGTGGAGTCATAGGGTTTTTGTCCTTTTCTACCTGACTTATTTCACTTAGCATAATACCCTCGAGATCCATCCATGTTGTTGCAAATTGTGGAATATAAAACAAAAAAGTAACAAACCAAACAAAAACAAAATCATAAATACACAGAACAGAATGGTGGTTACAGGGGTAGGGAGAGGATGTAAGAGGAATGGGGTGAGTAAAGTGGGTAAAGGGAGTCAAATAGATGGTAATGAATGGAAACGAGACTTTTGGTGGTGAACATGCAATAGAGTAGAGTGATACCAAGTTATAATGTTGTCCACCTAAAATTTATATAGTGTTATTAAGCAGTGTTACCTCGATAAAAATAAATACATAAATAAAATTTTTAAAAAAGTGTAATAATTGCTTTAGTAGGGGACGTGCAGGGTGTGGTAGAAGAGTGTGATTGGGAGAATTAGCCCAGATGTGGGGGATTCAGGAACACTTTCAAGAAGCAGCAAAGTATTAGAGGAACTGAAGAGGAGAGGGAGTCAGCCAGATGAAGGGCAGGATAAAGAAGGCTGCAGCAATGAGGCATGGCCTGTGAAGGCTCTGAGGATAAGCTAAAGAGCCAAACCAGGGAAGTGTGGCTAAGGAGAGTGCCAAGAAATAGGCCAGAGAAGTAAAGCAGAGAATGAATCTTAGGAGGTATTTACTCCTTATCTTGAAACTACAGGGAACCATGAAAGGGTTTTAAATTGGGGAAATAATATCAAATTTGCATTTTTAGATAAGACAGATAATAAGGATTAAGAAAGATCCTTGAGATATTTTAAAAATAACATTTACAGAACCCCTGGGCACTTACATGGAATGGGAAGGAGGAAATGGAGTCAAAGACGGTGCTTGAGTTCTTGGTCTTTGCGGGGGGTTGGGTGAAGGTGGGTAGTACCCAGGTGGAAGAGAAGAGCAGAGAGGTATGATGAGTGTAGCTTGGGGTGTTTTGCATTAGATAAGAAAGATATCCAAGAGGAGAGAGTCTCTCGTAAGCAGTTGGAAATAATACATTAAGCCGTGCCAAAAGAGACCTAAATTAAAGGTACCAGTCTTAAGACCTTCAAGCCGTGGAAGTAAATAAGCACCCTCAGGGATGTAGCGTCCCGTTAGAAGAGTCAGAGCCTAAAGCCTGAGCAACATCAACATTAAGGGATGTGCAGAGTAAGAGACAACGGAGAGGGAGCCATCAGAAGCACAGGAAGTAAACTGGCAGAGCATGGCACCCTGGAGCATTTTTGGATATTTAATATTTTAAGGAGTGAGTCTCAGTGCTGACATGCTACTGAAAGGCAAAGGAATGAGAACTAGCCTTTCTACTAGCTGTTTGGTAACAAGCAGGTAGAAAGTGCCCCATACTGGAGCAGATTTAATGGCATATTCTGGCGGAAGCCACACTGCAGTGGAGGAAAGGAAGTACAGAGAACTCTTTGCAGAAGGTCACAGTGGATGTGATTGGAGAGATGGGTTGGTAGCTGCAAGGTGACAGGGGACGACCAAAAGACTGAGTAGAGAAACTGGCAGCTTGCTGGACACTGCTGAACACACAGTTGGGACTTGCAGCCATGGATTTAGGATGGCTCCATGCGTTTGATTTTTCTTCAGCAGGGTTCAGCCACGCTGACATACTCGGAGAAGGCAAACAAGGAGATTGACCTAGACTTGAGATTTTCCTAAGTTCGGAACAGAGAGAAGACACACGGTCCTGAGTGCTTTTTTTGAGAATCTGATCTTCGAGGATCATTGTTTTTTGAAAATGTAAATCCGCTTAATTTAGTATAAAGAAATTAGGAATATTTATTATAAAGACAAGAGGGTGCATCTTATAGATCCAGGTCAAGAAGTACAGAAAGACTTCACGAATCTGGAAGGCACCTGGAACCAGGGCTGTGATTCCTCCAGTTTCTTATCTTGAGCTACTTCTTCATTTGTCTGTAGATGACTCTGCTTTATTCTCTCCTCTGCAAATAAGCTTCTTACAAATCAGTCCTCTAGTTGCCATGGCCAGCGAGTTTAACTACTCACTGAGGTTCTAAAAGGCATCTTAGATATTCAGTTCCAAATTCCCAGAATGGAGACTCTGACCCAGCCGTAGTTAGGTGTCTAGTCAGCTGCGGCCAAGGGAAGGAGTACTGATTTTGGGGAGCAGTGTAGCCATGGCACGGAGCCTCCCGACTATCAGAGAGGATTGGCTGCCTGACTGCACAGAGGCCTCCCACTACCTCTGCTGTACCCGGCTGCATTTGTCTTACTGGAAGTTTCTCTGTTGTAGGACTACTTGTTAGACGCAGATTGTCTGGGGCTCTGCTGTATAGTCACTATTAGAAAGTTCTGCCTTCTTGAGATGACAGTTTACCAGCATTAGCATTTTCAGATTCTTCTGTTAACTATGATACAAGCATGTCTGCAAAATATCAATTCAAGAACCAAATGTACCTACCCTGAAATGTTCACCATTTAACAGCCTGCTGTGTTGCTGCTTCATAATGTGATGAAGTTCAAACACTTTCAGTGTTAATGGTGACCAATTAAAATACCCACAAACACAAACACACACCAGAATTTGATTTCAAATTTCCAAAAACAGCAGGTCTTAACATTCTCTTTGGAAATCCTGCCTGCCCATCAAGACCCAATTTAAAATCTCATCAGTTGCACAAACTCTTACCTGTTTCTCTTTGCCTTCAGCAGAAAAGCATTTGTGTCTCTGTGCCTTTGTGGCTTGCTTCGTTTAATCCTCTATCATAAATTTATTACATTTTTACTTTTAAAGGCAGCTCATTCAAAGGCAAAAAGATGAAAGAGTCATGGCTTTGTCACGAATTAACAGTCCAACCCTGTGTAAGTACACAGTGCCCTTGAACCTTGCCTATCTTTCAATGGCTGTTAGGAGCCACTGAGTGAATGGATGCCGAACTTTTACTTCCACTGTGATGCAGATGTTAATTATTTAGGGAAATAATCTGGGGGTTGAAAGACCAGGTTTCTAAACCCCATCTGCCACTTGGTAGTTCACAGCATGGCAGTGAATGAGTTACTGTTGTTCTTTCTCATCTCCCGTAGGTTGTATGCTGTGTTAGTTTTCTGTCACGGCTGCAATAAATTATTATGAAGATAACAGCACAGAACAATACAAATTAATGTCTCGCAGTTCTGTAGGTCAGAGTCTAAGTGGGCTTGTTTGGCTTATCTGTACTGGGTCTCATCAGGCCAAAATCAAGGTGTCGGCAGGCCTGGGTTCTTACCTGGACATTCTGGAGGAGAATCCACTTAGACAGTTCATTCAGGTTGTTTGGCAACTGTAGAGCTGAGGCCCCCTTTCCTTCCTGGCTGAGAGCCAGGAGTCTCTCAGCTGCTCCCGGTTGCCTGCTTGCACCGTCACAGCGCCCCTCAGTTCTTCCACTGGCCAGACCACAGGAAGCCCTGCGCAGGTGAACCTGCCGCTCCCCCTTTGCTGCGCCTCATCAGCCTCCAGATAAAGAACTGTCTCTGCTTTTAAGAGCTCAAGTGACCAGATTGAGTCCACCTGGGTAACCCAGCATCTCTCTGTATTTTAAGGTCACCTTAATAATCTTCATGCAACTTTCATTATATTTTCATTACATCTGCAGACTCTTCTTTTTGCCACATAAAATAACGTATCCACAGGTGCAGGGATTGGGACGTGGACATCTCTGGCAGGAGTGGAGGTGGAGTGAGGGGATTTCTACCTACCATGTGGGTACTACGTGTGTGATGCAGTTTGTGAAGCCAGGTGCAGTCCCTCACATGCAAGAGCTGCTCAACAGCCACTGGAGAATTTTGTGGCCCGTTGCTGTGGTTTGTGATCAGCCAGAAATGTTACTCAGGATGTATTTTGTGGTACAGATGAATAATAGGGTTAACCCAAACCAAAAGAGGCCAGGTTTGCTAGCAGTTTCTTTGTATAACCAACTGTAATTACTAAATGCAGGTAAATAGGGAAGAGAAACCAAAGATGTATTAACATGTAAAGAGGATGGATAAATAAGAAGTATATTCTATTCTGTATTCTCAGAGCTTCTGTCGAGGCCTTACTGAATGCCTTTGATAAAGTATCTTATTTTAATCCCATTATTGTTCCCATTTTGCAAATGAGCATTTTGAACTCAGTTAGGGTATATGTAAGGTACCCAGTGTTATAAGACTACTAAAAATCTTGAATGAAAAAATAATTCTGATTGCGTTTATTCTCTCCATCTCATAGCAGGTATGATGTCAAAGTTAGGAGTCCAAACCCTGGAGCCATACTCCTTGGGTTTGACTTTCCTCAGCTACTTATGTGTGCAGTGGGCAAGTTACTTGACCTCTCTGTACCAGTTTTCTCATCTGTAAAATGGGATTACAACAAGCCTTACTTTGTAGAGGTTTGTTTTTTTTTTGAGGATCAAATCAAATTGTGCCTATAACATAGTGCTATATGTCTTAGGATTTTTCTAATCAAACAGTTTGTTTTAACCATTGCTTTTCAACTGGGTCTATGTTGCCCCCCAGGGGACATTTGGTAATGTCTGGAGACACTGGCTATCACTTGCAGGGGTACGTACTATGGTATCTGGTGGGTAGAAGCAAGGGATGCTGCTAAATATCCTACAGGACAGCCCCCAACAACAAAGAATTACCCACTCCAAATGTCAGTAGTGCTGCGGTTGAGAAACCCTGTTTTATATCCATGACTTTTTATGATTTCAGTAACTACTTATTTGGAAGTAAGATATTCATGTTTCATTAGTGGCTTTTAACACTGAGGATATTCATGCCTGATAGCCATGGGGCTCTGAGTTCTATAATCAAGTAAAAAGAAAGAACATTTTCCAGTCTTCGAAAAACCTTTACTCTGTGTCTATTTTTTTATGTAACACAGATTTCACAAGTGTATGCTTAACCTCAAGAATGCACAGTTAGGTGTTAGAAATACTCTGTCCCTATGAAAAATTGAATGGGATTTCTAAATTTCTTAATCCAGTGAACTTCTGAAGATCATAGGAAAGAAATTGCTTGCATTTGGGAACTTGCTATTACTACATATGTTGAAACACTTTAATAGTCAAGATAATTACCCATTACAGTTACCTATTTAAAATGTACCTACATTGTAGTATATGGCTTGGAAAGGCCTGAAAAGTTTTTTGCCAATGTCATTATTATTTCTGACTACTGTATAAGGCTTGTGTGTTTGCTACCTTCACCCCCTCCCGTCCCGTTCTTATACATACCTAATGATTTAGAATGCTCTTTACTCCTTTCCCTCTACCACTCACCCCCGTCACCTCCGCCTCAAAGTTAACCATTTGAATTGTCTTTCTCACTATCCAAGACTATCTTTATCCATTCTCATTTTTTAGAATTTGTTCCTTTGATGATTCGGCCAGCTAGTAACCAACACCTGCATTACTGCTGGGCACAGAGGCTGCTAAGACCGACATCCTGGGAGGAAAAGGAAAGAGTTTGGGTGCATTCCCATGCCTTCCATTCTCTTACCAACCTGGAGAAACTTAGAGCCAGGGGTCGCAAACAGACAAAAACCTACAGTTGTCAACTGTTGCAGATTAAGGGAACACTGACATGCAGAGTACCAATCAGATGCTTGAAAATAATTAATAATTGATTACATGGTATAGTGACTAAGCATTGGTAAAATATATGATTGTGATCATATTATAATGGAAATACATTTTTCTTACTGTATTTAGCACATTCTTGGTTTATATACGTATCATCAAAAGGAAAGTATTAATTGGAGTAAAGATGACATCCACTTTTTTCAAGTCATTGTGTTACAACTTGGACTCCTCAGGCACAAAGAGAAGCACCCAGGCACTTCGTTGAAAAGGAACAAACAAAATGTTTTCGATACAAACCCTATCTGCCATACTTTGTCATCAGGGCTAGAAACTGGGGAAAACAGTTTACAATAGAATTGCATTTTTTAAATGGAAAGCTTCACAAGTTTGTTTTTGTGACATTGTTTAAAAGTGGTGTGACAGTGATAACTACTTCTTCATAGACCTCATGATTAAGAAGGATTAGCCTCAAGTGTAATTGGCATCTCTCAAGGGTTTGGACAAAGTCCAGCCCCTTTCCTGTGCTCTTGGGCAGTTTGAATGGAGAAACTTGTCTGTCCACAGCCACCGTAAGGTGGTTTGGTGGCATTCTTGAGCACCACATCAAAGGTCACCCTATAGAGTTGAAAACTAGGAAAGGCCTTCTTTCAATTTTGAAATGACTGTTACTCAAATCTTATTTTGCTACTTCATAATTTAGAACCTTGTGCTATAGACAGTTTGGAAAAACACTTAACAGCTTTACCAGTGAAATATGGGGAAATGCTTAAGTTTCTCCATCAATTAGTTCATCTGAGCAGGGAGACCTTGAATTACAATGAATCAGCATTTGTTTGTATTACTAAATAGAAAGAAATTTTGTAAATAAGAATTAGTTCAGTGGCAAACATCACAGGACCGTGCCTCTGTAAGTGGATATAATAGCATTTTAGTATGATTGCTTCCAACCACTGGCTACAAGGGCTAGATAGAGTTCATGCTAGGAAAGCAGTTCTTTTACAACTACAAGAGACGGCTCTGAGTAGTTCTGGGAATAGTGTTGAGGTATGACTCTGGGTTTCACAGAATACCAGGGTGGCTTATCATAGTGGTCTTGGATCTAGGGTGAGCAGAGCCCAGCACCCAGAGGTCCAAGTCAGTTGAGGAGAAAAAGCACAGTAGAACTAGAATTACAGCACCCAATGACGCTGATAAGACTTCCACATAGACATATAGCTTTGCACACTTTAGCCCCCATGTGGGCGGGAATTGAATGTAATGTTGGCCATGGTGCTATAGGTGTACAAATGTTTGTGAGAGGAATGAACAGTTCAGCCTGGCACAGAGGAAAAGGTGGAAACTGAGTTGGGAATTGGGGTCCCACCGAATCTCTTCTGAGATTTGCTCTCTGCCTGGCTGACAAAGGTTTGACCCACTTCCTTCGGTGGCAGCATATTCTACAGGACTCTACCAGTGTGATAGACGGCTGAGGCAACTGCAAATCCTCACCATTGCCCAGGGTAAACATTTGCAGGCCATGTATTTGATCTGTTAGATTTCAGGTTGTTGGATCTTAGCCAGTAAAGTTTAAAGGTGAATAGTTAGTTGCTAGGAGGGCGTTCTTCTCAGATGGGGCTAAGGAAGCAGGAAGAATGGACAGATCTTTCATAAATCCTGACAGAGCTCCCTATGAAAAGGCAAAATATTTTTCTGGTTCCGAGAAGCATTTTAAACAAGGATATTTTAAATCAAGTTAGTGAGTCCTAAGCCAAGGACAGTATTTTATATTCAGTACTGGGAAGGCATTTTCTATGAATGGTAGAAGGTCACACTTCTCTATTTGGAACAACAGCCTTATTTCCAGAAAGAAAAGATATGGAATTCTATTATTGTTCAAACAGTAAAGAGAAAATACACAATATAAGAGAATTAGTTTATATGGAAATTGATAGTTGAAGATCACAAGTATACTGACCTATTTTAAATAAGATTTGGTATAGTTATAATAAAACAAAGGTGAAAAAAGTTGTATTCTTTCACATGTAAGTATATATACATATTTGATGGAGAGAATTTTTACATTTAAGAAAAAGAAACTGTAACTCAGCTATTATGCTCTAAAGAAGTAGATAAAAATTAAACATTTCAACTAGCATTGTTAATTTCACTAACCCAAAGAGCAGTATTTAGTAAAAACACTAGCTATAATTCTTTAACCAGAACCTGTTTTTACTTTTTTCATTCTAATTTTTTTTCCATTACACTTTACATTTAATATTAATTTGTATTTGTTTCAGGTACACAGCATAGTGGTTAGATAATTATATATTTTACAGAGTGTTCAACCTATATTTCCAGTGCCCAGCTGGCACCATAGTTATTGCAATATTATTGACTATATTTTCTGTGCTGTAGTTTACATCCCCATGACTCTTTTGCCACTACCAACCTGTACTTCTCAATTCCTTCCTTTTTTCTCTCTGTCCTCCAACCCCCTCCTCTGACTACCATCAGTCTGTTCTCTGTATCTATGAGTCTGTTTCTGTTTTGTTTGTTTATATTGTTCTTTAGATTCCACATAAGTGAAATCATATGGTATTTGTCTTTCTCTGACTGACTTATTTCACTTAACATAATACCCTCTAAGTCCACCAATGCTATCGCAATGGTAAGATTTTGTTCTTTTTATGGCTGACTGGCTTTTGAGGCTTCCATTTATAAATGTCCCACTGCTTTTTTATCCACTCATTTGTTGTCGGACAGTTGGTTTGCTTTCATAGCTTGGTTCTGGTAAATAATTCTGCAGTGAACACAGGGGCACATGTGTTAGCCAGAGCCTTTTTCAGACAGCTTAGGCTAATTAATATAGTTAACAAGGATTGATCCGAAAGTATTAGGGTATCAGTTATTACCAGGATGGTAGATAAATTATATTACAGAAGATATCTTAATTAATATTTAAGATTTAATATTAAATAAAATGTCTTTTTTATAACATTTACTTGAATAATGTATCCTATTTTGAACAAATATTCTACTTTTTTCAAGCCAAATGGAGGAAAACAATTCATTGTTCCGTGAAGTTACTGTTTAATGGGTGAACCAAGGAGCCCTAACTGCATGTATCTTCTTTTTAATCTTTTGTGCCTTTCTCCCCAACCCCTGCAATACATCCGTCATTTAAATCTCGAACACAGGACTCAGCTACCATAAGTTCATTGACAAACCATGCTATTTATTATTATACAACTGTTCTGATCAAACATTTACAGTAGATTCAGCTGCCAAACAACATTCTGAAATGAAATAATTAAGAGAAAAGCTTTCTATTTCCCCAAATTGGGAGTATGATGTAAATCCAATCTTGAGCCAATCGCTCATTTTAAAAAATCAAGTGAAGGACAGCTACTCAAATGTTTAATACGTTAATGGTTGGTAGTCAGTGAGTTAAGAAACACAGTAACCATCATTTGTTTTAACTTAAAACATAATGGGGGACAGTCTCTGTCTGTGTCCTCCATCAGGGTGATGCCTCTGAAGCTCTCCTGGGTTTATAGTCATTTCTGGTAGTGCAACAGCCGCTGGGACAGCACAGCTGTCTGCATCAGTCCTTCATTCAAGGCAGAAAGAAGAGGGAAGGCGGGGCTTCTGGCCAGTCTTGGCAAATGTTAACGGTGGCCTGAACTTTGTCACATAGCCACTTCTAACTATAGGCAGACTTGCGAAGCACACATTTGGCTTTTATATAAAATATCCTTGTTTAAAATGCTTCTCGGAACCAGAAAAATATTTTGCCTTTTCATAGGGAGCTCTGTCAGGATTTATGAAAGATCTGTCCATTCTTCCTGCTTCCTTAGCCCCATCTGAGAAGAACGCCCTCCTAGCAACTAACTATTCACCTTTAAACTTTACTGGCTAAGATCCAACAACCTGAAATCTAACAGATCAAATACATGGCCTGCAAATGTTTACCCTGGGCAATGGTGAGGATTTGCAGTAGCCTCAGCTGTCCATCACACTGGCGGAGTCCTGTAGAATGTACTGTCACCAAAGGAAGTGGGTCAAACCTTTGTCAACCAGGCAGAGAGCAATTCTCAGAAGAGATTCGGTGGGACCCCAATTCCCAACTCAGTTTCCACCTGTTCCTCTGTGCCAGGCTGAGCTGTTCATTCCTCTCACAAACATCTCTACACCTATAACTCCATGGCCAACTCCGTTCCAGGGACAAGCAAGGGGAAAGAACATTTGGGTATGGGATGAATTAATCTATAGTACTTGCCATAGGTAGACTATATATTCATTTTTTCCCATTTTTATTATTGTTTTGCGGCTTTGTGTAGGATCTTTGTGTAGGATGATAAATGTGGCATCTTTTTTTAATTCTTTTCTCAGGGGGGTATATTTTATTGATTATGCCATTACAGTTGTCCCATTTTTTTCTCCCCTTTATCCCCTCTGCCCTGCACACCATCCCATCACCCCCACCCTTAGTTCATGTCTATGGGTTGTACATATCAGTTTTTTGGCTTCTCAATTTCCTATACTATTCTTAACCTCCTACTGTCTATTTTTTTTGTTTTGTTTTGTCAACATTTTCCCAACACCACTTTCCCCAGGCCCACCCTCCCCCACCTCCCACCCTAAATCCTTCCACCATTTTGCTTTGTTGATGCATTTTTTATGCATATTCCTTGACGACTCTTCCCCTTCTTTTCCCCCATTATCCCTCTCTCCCCTCCCCTCTGGTTACTGTCAGTTTGTTTTTTATTTCAGTGTTGCTGGTTGTATTTTGCTTGCTTATTTGTTTTGTTGATTAGGTTCCACTTATAGGCAAGATCGTGTGGTATCTGTCTTTCACTGCCTGGCTTATTTCACTTAGTATGATACTCTCCATTTCCATCCACGCTGTCACAATGGGTTGTAGCTCTTTCTGTCTTTCTTTCTTCATTTCTTCCTTTCCTTCCTTTCCTTCCTTTCTTTCTTTCTGCTGCGTAGTACTTCATTGCGTAAGTGTACCATAGTTTTTTGATCCAGTCATTTACTGTTGGGCACTTAGGTTGCCTCCAGTTCTTGGCTATTGTAAATTGTGCTGCTATGAACATTGGGGTGCATAAGCTCTTTTGAATTGGTGTTTCAGGATTCTCAGGGTATAATGCCAGCAGTGGTATTGCTGGATCAAAAGGCAGTTCCATTTTTAGTTTTTTGAGGAAATTCCAAACTGTTTTCCACAGTGGCTGCACCAGTCTGCATTCCCACCAACAGTGCACTAGGGTTCCCTTTTCTCCACATCCTCTCCAGCACTTGTTGTTTGTTGATTTGTTTATGATGGTCATTCTGACTGTGTGAAGTAGTATCTCATTGTGGTTTTAATTTGCATCTCTTTGATGGCTAGTGATGCTAAGCATCCTTTCATATGTCTCTGGGCCCTGTGTATGTCCTCCTTGAACATATATTTTTATTATGGTTTTGCAGCTTTGTGTAGGCTTTTTGAATAGTAAAATAATTTGACCTCCGCTAATAAATGTGGCATCTTTTTTTTTAATCCTTAAATTTATGAAAGTCTTTGCCTGATTTTTAAGCTGTAAAATAGCTGAACCAAATTGGAACTCATTGTACTCAAAGCTAATACTAAGTAATGCAGTCTACTTTAACAGGTCACTGAATTTCACATATATTTAATGCTGGGCACTTGCCAGCCAGCTGCAGTAGAATGAATGATGATTATCTTTTTCCACCATTTGAAAAATAATTCAGGCTTTATCATATTTTAAAGCCCTAACAGAACATCAAAGTAATGCATTTGCAGACCCAGGAAATATTTGCCATCACTTACAGAACATCTCAAATGAGCTTCAATCCATAGAAAATATTAGTTTATAGGGTGGTAATGATACAGGCATATCAAATGTTAATACTTGCCTTAGAAATGGTACCACATATAGTACAAGATAATTGTTTTTCATTTTTAATAATAGTCTCAGTAACATAAAGTAAGTCTATATGAAACTATCACAGAAAGAGCATTGAAAAATAATCAATATATCAGTACCTTTTTTTTGCAGGTATTTAGCAAGAAATCTGCTGTTGCTAATTTAGGGACAGTTTATAGAGTGTTATTGACATTTAAATTCATATTGAGCAATATGTCTTTTTCAATAGCCATAAAACAAAATTATTAATGTGTTCAGTTGGTCATAAAATGTCATCTATAAAACCAGCAATAAAGGTTATGAGCTAACACTATAGGGTGCCCAAATAGGGATGAATGACTATCTTTCAAAGGAAGGAATTTTTAGATGTTAAACTTTATGTAAAGCAAAATTCTTTTTCAACCTACATAAGATATCTTTATCCTACAGGGCACTAGAAGCAAGAGATACTCTCATTTTCATTTTAGTTTCATAATCTACCAGTATACTCAACATTTCCTTTCTGTATCAGTGAGGTTTCAAAAAAGCGGAAAATGATTAGAAGGTAGTTTGCATGTCTTGTTTCCTAAAGTCTCACTTAAAAGTTAAATTTCCCCCAAATAATTGAGTAGGTAATAGGAAACATATGAAGAGGTATATCAATGACACAGGCATTAACAGTTTATTTGGAAGCTCATTTGGAAGTCAAGTTCCTCAGACTGCATGGGTCACATGCTTAGCTCACGACAGTGCATAAGACAGTATGTAATAGGCTTCCGAGTCAGTCTGAATTCAGAGCCCGCCTCTACTCATATGGTAGAGGTCTGACCTTAGGAAAATTACATACGCTTCTGATTTCTTCATCTTTGCAAGGGAATCTCAGTGGGAAGATTGCCTTCCTTGCAGGGGTTGTTGATGAACTGAAGCAACATGTAACTGTTTTACATATTTCCTGACACAGAACTATTCAATATATACTGGCTCTTTCAATTTTTTTAAGTGTATTTTATTGATTATGCTATTACAGTTGTCCTATTTTTTTCTCCCCTTTATGCCCCTCCACCCTGACCCCCGCCTCCCATCTGCATTCTGTCCCCTTAGTTCATGACCATGGGTCGTACATATAAGTTCTCTGGCTTCTCCATTTCCTATGCTATTCTTAACCTCCCCCTGTCTATTTTGTGCCTACAATTTATACTTCTTATTCCCTGTACCTTTACCCCCAATCTCCCCCCGTCCCCTCCCCACTAATAACTCGCTATGTGATCTCCATTTGTTTGATTCTGTTCCTGTTCTAGTTGTTTGCTTAGTTTGTTGTTTTTGTTTTTTAGGTTTAGTTGTTGATAGTTGTGAGTTTGTTGTCATTTTACTACTCATAGTTTTGATCTTTTTCTTAGATAGGTCCATTTAACATTTCATATAATAAGGGCTTGGTGATGACAAACTCCTTTAACTTTACCTCATCTGGGAGGCACATTATCTACCCTTCCATTCTAAATAATAGCTTTGCCAGATAGAGTATTGTTGGGTGTAGGTCCTTGTTTTCATGACTTTGAATACTTCTTTCCAGCCCCTTCTTGCCTGTAAGATTTCTTTTGAGAAATCAGCTGATAGTCTTATGGGAACTCTTTTGTAGTTAACTGTCTCCTTTTCTCTTGTTGCTTTTAAGATTCTCTCCTTATCTTTAATCTTGGGTAATGTAATTATGATGTGCTTTGGTATGTAATTCCTTGGGTCCACCTTCTTTGGGACTCTCTGAGCCTCCTGGACTTCCTGGAAGTCTATTTCCTTTACCAGATTGAGAAAGTCCTCCATTATTTTTTCAGATAAGTTTTTAATTTCTTGCTCTTCCTCTTCTCCTTTTGGCACCCCTATGATTCAGATGTTGGAACATTTAAAGTTGTCCAGAGGTTCCTAAGCCTCTCCTCATTTTTTCGAATTCTTGTTTCTTCTCTCTGTTCTGGTTGAATATTTATTTCTTCCTTCTGCTCCAAATCATTGATTTCAGTCCCAATTTCTTTCCCTTCACTGTTGGTTTCCTGTATATTTTGCTTTATTTCACTTTGCATAGCCTTCACTTTTTCCTCTATTTTGTGTCCATGCTCCACCATTTCTGTGAGCATCCTGATTACCGGTGTTTCGAACTCTGCATCTGATAGGTTGGCTATCTCTTCATCACTTAGTTCTATTTTTGGAGTTTTGATCTGTGCTTTCATTTGGGCCATATTTCTTTGTCTCCACACACCTGTTATGTTGTAAGGAGCAGAGCCTTAGGTATTTGCCATGGCAGGGCAACTCACATCACTGCCTTGTAGCGCTGTATGTTGGGGAGGGGTCTGAGAAGGAACAATGCCACTTGCTCAGCTCTGGCCAGGTTTTCAGTCATTTCCCCTGCTAGCCCGTAAGCAGATTGGGCCTTTCTGGTGCTGGTTGTCGGGTAGGTGGGTTTGTGTACATTCAGGGACCCTGTGGGTCTCTCCAACAAATTCTCCTGTGAGGCTGGTGGTTTCTCCGGCCACTGCAACCCTCACAGGGTTTTACAGCCAGGGGTTTTGAGGCTTTCTTTTCCTGCACTGGAATCCTGGGTTGCGTGTTCTATCTCGCTCCCCAGTTGTTCCTTCCGGCTTATCCGCATGTGAATGTGGGACCACCTAGTCTGCCAGCCACAGCCTTGCCCAACCAGTTCATTGCCTTGCAGTGGGTCTGCCCCGCCCCAGCTGCTGTGTCTACCCTTCCTACCAGCCTGGCTGAATGTTTCTTCTCTAACTCCTTGGTTGTTGGACTTCCATACAGTTCAGTTTTCTGGCAGTTCTGGTTGTTTTTTGTTTTTAAAGTCATTACTACCCTTCTTTGGTTGTGCAGGGAAGCAAAGTGTATCTACCTATGCCTCCATCTTAACCAGGAGTCGGGCTCTTTCCATTTTTAAGAATAATTAACTACCTTTCTTGTGACACACCAATTATGGATTTTCTTATAGAAACACTAGTTACTACTCCAAAATTATACTTAGGATCCAGCATTTTTGGTATTCAGTACATATAAATACAACATTTTATGAGTAATTTTTAAAATACCACCTTTTATGCAAAATTTTTATTATTCCTTTGCCCACATAATAACGTCTAAATCTGTTATCTGCAGTATACAAAAGGATGACTTCAGAAGATTAAAATACCTTTCCCTATGTGACATTTTGTAACCAATATATTTTTATGAATTCTACCTTCACATGATAATAACTTATAAAACTATGAGTCATAATTCTTTAGTGAAGAGAATAGTAATTTCTGGTTTTAATTTGTAAAGGAAACATTTGTGCCCTGCAACTCTCCAATTCATAACAGCTTTATTCATAATTGGCAAAACTTGGAAGCCACCAAGATATCTTTTAGAAGATGAATGGATAAATGGAGGAAACTTAAATTTTTATTTACTAAGTGCAAGAGCCAATCCGAAAGGGCTATATACCGTACAATTTCAACTATGTGACATTCTGTACAAGGCAAAGCTGTGGAGACAGCAAAAAGATCAGTGGCTGTCATGAGAGGGTGGGGATGAGTAGGTGAAGCACTGAGGATTTTTAGGGCAGTGAAATTATTCTGTACGATATTATAGTGGTGGGCACAAGTCATTATATGTTTATCAAAACCCATAGTAAATAAAACAACAAGAGTGACTCCTAGTATGAACTGTGGACTTTAGGTGATGATGTGTCATTGTAGGTTCTTTGATGTAACAAATGTACCTCTGTTACATGATGCCGATAGTGGGGAAGGTGGTACTGTGTTCCAGCAGAGCGTAGGTGGGGAATCTCTGTACTTGTACGAAAACCAAAGGAACACTTGTGCCCTGCAACAAACGCTCTGATAACTGAAGCAGAATAGGACTTGACTCTTTAGGGCTAGTTGGTTTGCTCTGTGTGTGTGCGTGTGTGTGTGTGAGAGAGAGAGAGCGAGAGAGAGAGAATTTAAAAGGCAACGCCTCTGCCAACTCTTGCATATTTTTATAAAACTCAAGCTAATTGTTTTTCATTTATCATTAGTTCTAATTTCAGAGTATTTGTGAAGTTTAAAAAAGAGAAAATTAAAGAGCAAATAAAAGTTACTAGTCTTATGAACTTGCTATAAACAGGTTCCTTAAAGAGAGCACATTTCAGTTCTAAAAAACATCATGTCACTACTACAAAAAGTTAAGTGTAGTGAAAATCTGAAGCTGTAGAACAATACGTGTGGGTGAAAGAATGTTTGGACTTATCTTTTAATTACAAAGAATAAAACTAGAAAAAAAAATCTTTTGAGATGAGGCAGTCCGTGAGGATAGTACTTTGTTGTCTCTGGGATAATTTTTTAGAAATTCTTTTCAGAATAAAGGGAGCTTCGTGTACCTCGCCAGGGATACCATTTTCTCCTGATGGCTGGGAAAGGTCTGTGGCTGCTGGTATGTCCCAGGTTCGGAGCAGCCCTGCTGAGCCTCTGCCTGCGGACTGGTCAAGGAAGATCAGCTGGCATCGGCCTGCAGGGGACCACTTGCTGGCCTCCATCAACCACAGAGGTCTCAGCAGGGATAACCTAATGAATGCAGTTTAAGGTCAATTAAAAATCAACCAAATATACAGATCAGAAACCCCAAGTTTGAACTTTGGTACCCTAGTGACAACTTCTGTGTAAAGAGATGCTAGTCATGAATCCGCAAGACAGTTTTTTTTTTGATGAGGAAATAACTGTAACTGAGCTGATGTAAAACTTGTCTATGTAAAGACTATGTCCTCAGCAATAGTGTTTCTTTCCAAAAAAGGAATGGTCTAGATATTCATATATGAACAAGCCTTTTTCTAATCTCTAACTTTTGAGATGCTAAATTACTATCCTTTAGACTATTTTAGGGATATGTACTACATGTTAGTGAAGTTTTGGGGTCATTTCTTGGTTTGGAGGTCTTTATTGTATGTTTTTGTTTGTTTTTGCACTGTAACCTCCTACATTTGGTAACAGCACAGAAGTTTTCTAAAATAATGTCATGCTTTGATCACAAAGCAAGAGGGCCATTAAATAGCATATGATCCAGTTCCCTGAGCTAGACCTAGAAAAACTGGCTTTTTCTTAGGAAAATGAGATACTTAGAAAGAGGACAATCTGTCCTCTAGAAGTAACAATTAACTAGAATTCTCATTTTTAAAAACTGACTTTATCGGGCATTCTGACTCTTTTTCCAAAGAGATTGCTCCTGCTAACCACTCTTTTAATTCACTGGGGAAATAATGTTCAGTGGCCCAGGAGGGTTCATACAATGCCATTAAACAATCATTCCTCCTTTATATATCTCCTGCTCTCTGAAAAAAAATAATATACTCAAATTGTATGTGGGAGAATTCAGGACATCTGAATGTGAAGAAAACACGCACATGTATATATCCACTCAGTGGTTAAGAAGCAACCTCCAGTATTTGGTAACAAAAAAATTACACACACGGAAACAAGACAGTAGAGTGATGGAGAAAAACTGGCCAACATTAGCCCCGGTGCTGGTGATAAAGCTCAGGAAATACCGCAGCTGGAGAGAGCAGGTGTTGGTGCGGTCAGAACCTTATCGGGTAGGAGAAGCAGTCATGGCTCTCCATAAATTCAGTGACGGAAGGTCCGGAGTAGAACAGAGCCATCATCTTTGCCCAAGAAGACAATAGGGCCAGGAGGAGAGGAGTTGGGGACAGAGCTGGACAGAGCTGAGGTGCAGGGAAAAGAAGACTGTGAGAGCTGAAGGATGGGAGTCAGGCAAGGAACAGAGGTGCTGCAAGATTCTTTCCCTGAGCCAGCTCACAAGCCCAATTTGGGGTGTGCCAGTTTGGTGCCGGGCCCTGCCTTTCTCCTTGGACCCCAGATGGGGCTGCCCTCTGTGCATGGAGCGGCAGGAGAGCTCAGAGGCTGCAGCTGCCTGCCTTCAAGGTTTGCAAGCACCAAAATGTCAGGGCTCTCTTAAGAGACGAAGTGGAAAGAATTAGGAGAAAGTTCACAGCCTACTCTTCCTCTGCGCTATGCTGGGCCTCAGCTGCCTCATCTGTAAAATGGGTTAACGATACCCCAGAAGGATGCTGCGAGGATTAAATGTGTGATGAGTTGTTTCAAGTTCCTCTCACAGTGCCTTGTAGTAGGTGTTTGACAGTTAAGTCACGTCCTCCTTTGCTGCGCCTGTGGTTGCATTTGCAGAACAGAGTATTTAGAATTCTAAATGCATTCTAAAATGCGAAACTACCACTCATCCAGAAAGAAGAGAATTACTAAGAAGTGTATGCATAATGCTTTATATATCTCAAGTCTCCAGGACCTCACTCATTTTTAGCAGAGAGACAGCAGGGCTAGTGGGACCAGGGCAGTCCAGGAGCAGGCACTGAGGGCAGCCTGCACCAGAAGTGAGCCCGGCACTGCTGGCTGAGCTGTGGGAAGCAGGCCGCAGGGGAGAGAAGTGCCCACAGGCCCAAACACAGAGCGGCCGGGTCTGGACGCGTGCCTGTACACCAGGGCTTGCGGTACAGGCTGCTGGTCTATGGGCTCTGTGTGGCTCACAAATATATGTTTTATCCTTAGCTAACATACTGTTTTCTTCTTCTAGACACCTGGAAAACATGGCTCCAAACCTTGAAAACAAGCTCGTATTTCCTTTTCCATAGTCTTTTTTTTTAATGACATTAGTCAGGGCCATCCCTTTTGTTTTGCCAAATTCCCTGTCATTTCCAGTTGTCCTAGAGCTGGTCATTCCATTTATGTCTGGTTCTCGAGTTTTTCAACCTCTCTTTTGAGCCCAAGTCAAAGCAGGGCACAAGCCAGGGAGCTGGCCCTGGTTGCAGAGCCATGGCTTGAGTGCGTTCTACCCGTGTCCCAGGATTGCCCGAGGAAATGCGGGCCTCTCTATTAAATTTGCATTGGCAGATAGGCAGAAATGCTTTTTTTTTAGTATAAGTATGTCCCATGGAATCTTTTTATTTCCTAAACCTGGCACCCTACTCTATCCTCATTTATAATTCATGCCCTGCCACCGTTCGGAACTCAATAAGTAGTCATTGTCGTTGCAACATTGGAAAAAAGCATCTTGGAAATAGAACACCTTAGCTGCCTTGGGAGAGAGAACCAATATATTTCAGTGTTTGGAAGAGATACATTGATCAAGGCACAAGAATGAGTGTTTTAGTTTGTTATGGTGTAAAATCAGAGACTGTCATAGCTGGGGCCGTTTTTCTCCGTGCTGGACGATAGCAGATAGAAAGTAACGGGACTCCGGGCTTGTTCAGTGAAAAACTGTGTCAAGAGATTATTCCCAGGACTGTCTTAGGTGGCATCTTGATGTCTAAGTAAGAGGGTGCTCAATGCTGTAATTCTGATAGACTTCAGGCCTGTGAATGCACAGTCATACCACGCTCTGCATTCTGTCACCTCTAGGTGACATTGGCCTCTTTCCTATTTTGTTCATTAACTTCTCCCTGTATTGCCCTGCCCACTCGGAGTGTAGTTACATGCCCTCTTTCCTTTTGGCCGTCCTTCCTTATCTCTGTGTAACTCCTGTGACCTGGCAGGACAGTGAGGAGCTGACGTGGATGAAGGCCAGTAGCACTCACTGGCTGTTTTCTACCTGCCAGGCGCATCATCAGACGCGCTTTCCAGGCCGTGCTGTGTGGAAGATAACGTTATTCTTTTCTTTATATAGCCTTTATGTTTTTAGACCCATTTTAGGGTCAGAGCAAACGTGAGTGGAAAGTATAGAGACTTCCCATATGTCCCTGCCCCAACGCTTCCTCAGCCACCCCTACTATTAACATCATGCACCAGAGTAGTATGTTTGTTAGCATCGATTATTGTTTTTTAAAGATGAGAAAACTAAGGGTTTGAGAAGTCAAACCTCTGACAGCTGTCCTCAGCACCAGGTCCCTCCCTGGCCCAGTGTTCCTGCTGGTTCTCTCGGTCTTCATTCCCACAGGGAAATGTAGGTTAGTGGGAGAGCATCAGATGAGAAGTGGTGGCTGATGTTCATGTATCTAAAAATTCTTTCCCAACAGATAAGTGAGGGCTTGAGTAAGCCCTGACCTGATTCCTTCAAGTTACTTTTGATCCTCTTTCCTTTCTCCATGTGCAAGTTCCACCAAATATTTTTTTAAGTTGATACAATGATCCTAAAAGTGTTTTATGCTGAGATTTCATCTGAAAGTTCTAGGAGTTACTTTCATGTGACAATCAAGGAATTTCAGGCAAACTTCGGTGGACATGATTCTCAAGCTTTTAAAATTAGTGTTTTTCAAAGCATTAACTGTGAGTACAATGTTAAGAACAAAGGCCATCAATTTCCACCTTAACAACCAGTAAGGTAGATTGACCTACCACGCTAGACTTCCTGAATCAGACACTGTCCTTCACAGTGGGAATGTGTAACCAAACTGCAGACCTTCCCTTTGGTGTCCAATGGCAAGCAATTACATAAATGAGGCAAAGGTGACCTTTAGCCCCTAGGTTGCCCATTTCTTCATTTGTTTGCTCCACATCTAGCTGATACCAAATTCAAATTCTTATACATCCAATTATTTTTAAAACAGCCCGAACAAGCAGATTTTTAGGCATTTTGAGCTTGCCTATTTTACATACCCCATGAAACTTTACTAATCATATGTTGGCCATTGATAAGATAAGGCCTTGTGGTTCTAAAATCCCAAGCTGCTGCTGCCCTTGGGAGCCCTCTGACCCAGAGACTCTCCACCGGACCTCTGAGTGACATCACTCACACATGTGGGTCCCCTCTCTCTGAAAGCTTTCTTGCCTTTCCGTTCTCGGGATGCGGGCCCCCTCCCCTAATCCCCTGGGCAGTCTCATGCTGTGAGAGACTTTCCCTCACATGCAGCCCTGTCCAAGCACCACACAATAAAGCTAGCGGTGAATTACCTACTCTCAGGGCCATACTTTTTTTTTTTTCCTGGATCAGCCCTAAAATCCTTCAGGCAAACCCCCTCCGCAAGCATACCTGGCACAAATCAAGATTTCAAGAACGTCAGTATATGAACCTTCAGAACCAAAGTTGGCACATACTGCCTTTCATCTGGAGAAGACCCATTGTGTTGTAGAACGGGTCTTCACTCTTTCCTCCTCCATCTTTGGGTACAAAATAGTTGTATATATTTACAAGACGTTTTTGCGTGCTCTATAGGTTTGCCTGGTTTTGTGTAGATTAGCGCCTCCTATTTATAGTATATGTTACTAAGCAAAAGTATGAAGTTCTTTCACATTGCAAAGATCAGAGACATGCTTGGGTTTTTAATAAAAATAATTATATTGACTATAATTTATCAAGCACTTACTATGTGTCACGTGATTAGTAAGCTCTTTACATGCATTATTGTATTTAATCATCATAGTAACCAGTGAGACTGATATGTTTATTTATTTACACTTTATGGGTGCAGAAAGTGGGCTCAGAGAGATTAACTGCCTCACTTAGGGTCAGGGACGGCAGAGCTTGGGTATGAGCCCAGTTTGTCAGTTGCCTGTGCTATGACCGACTCTTATTCATCCCTCCTCAGGAATGGGGGAGATTTTCTGTAAGGACACATGGGGGAAAAAGTCAACAGTCTCAGCAGGCAAAGAGCCATGCTTCATGGAGTAGAGTTCAGATAATTTATCAACATTCAGAATTTAACAGCATTGTCTGTATAGTTCCACAGCAGCTCTGCAGACCTAACGCGGTGCCCCGTGTCTGCCTCCCAGCCTCCTCTTACTTTTCTTTCCTTGCCTTTTGTTTCATGGTTTTCTTCTCATGGTTTCAGTTGCCTCATAGCTCCTTTTTATGGCTTTTTCTCTGTGTATTTTGTATTTCTCTCCTTCTACATCTCTTTAGCCTCTGGATTCTCTGTGAATGTTTCCCAGTTATACTCCCATTGGTAGGATAGATGATTAGGTTGGTCTGTCCGTTGGAGAGAGTGCTTTACACCTGAGTGCCTCACCTGCAATGCTCACTGCCAGCTCTTAGTTGTCTACCTTTGGGTCAGGCACCAGGCCCTAAATCAGTCAGCTGTGGCCAGGGACCCAGATCACACTGTATAAACTATGGAAATTTTGTGTAAGAGCTGACAGGAAGGGGCTGTAAATAGGACATGAGTTTGTAGCCTTTTTTAAGGGGACAGTGAAAGCTGAAAGCATTTTTCTTTAAGTTGAAATTTCTTTTTTAACCTAGATTTAAAAAATTTAAATATAGTTGTTACACAATATTATATTAGTTTCAGGTGTAAAATAAAGTGATTCAATATTTTTGTACCTTATAATGTGATCACCTGTCACCATGCAAACTTATTACAATATTATGACTACATTTCCCTTCATCTTTTTCACCCATCCCCCATCTCCCTAGCAACCATCTCTTTGGTCTCTGTTTCTATGAATCTGTTTTTTTATTTGTTCATTTGTTTGGTTTTGTTTTTTAGATTCCATTTATAAGTGTAACCACACCGTATATGTCTTTCTCTGACTTATTTCACGTAGCATAATACTTTCTAAGTCCATCTATGTTGTAGCAAAAGGCAAGTTCTTTTTTTATTGCTGTGTAATATTCAATTATATATCTGTATCTCATATCATCTTTATCCATTTACCTGTCAATTGACACTTAGGTTATTTCGGTATCTTGGATATTGTAAACAGTGTGCAATGAACACATAGATGCATATATCTCTTTGAACTAGTACTTTCATTGTCTTTGGGTAAATACTCAGAAGTGGAGTTGGTGGGTCATATGGTGACCAACCTACCAAAAACGGTGGGATTTTCAAAAAGATTTTTAATGTGGTTATTCTAAATAACTTAAGGTCATATGATTAAAGCATCAACCAGTAAAAATATTTGCTGAGGGTAGTTTCTAGCAACAAAAATGTAATTTAAGAAATTAACACATACCTAGAAAAATTTAAGCATATATTTCTTTATTCATGGTTTCTCATGTCCTTGATTAGGTCAGGCCATAAAATTAAAAAGAAACTATTAGGTCTCTTTTCAGCAACACTAACACAACATTTAATTAGTTGTCTCCTTGTTCTCTTATATATATATAAACATTTATGAGTATGTAAGAAGAAGAATGTAGGCTTCCATACATTATCTGTCAGATTATAAGCATGATAGAATAATGTACACTTTGCTTCTAGTCCTTTAGCATCTTATTATTTATAGTGTTCCTGACCCTCAATAAATGACATTATATAATTACTCAGTCCTGAAGCCAAATGATAAGAAAATGCTAATCAGAGAATCTTCTATAAGCACATAGCCAAGTGGAAATAATGCTGTTTTTCAAAATATTTTATGCCTTAATTCCAACTTCTCTGGGTAAAAATAATGGATTGCTATTATAAAATTTTTTAAATCATTTTCTCCTATTTTTTCTCATTTCTACCATACTTAGCTGTACCTTTCACCAATGCAGATATAAATGTTCAGAAAAAAATAAAATTTTGGCTGGCTTTCAATTTATCTTCTTTCGTGAGTGTTTCAATATTGCATGTGAAGTCCCCAACAGCATCTAGTTTAGGCCTATTTTAATCCTTCTTGAGATGTCGAGCTGTACAACCCTAATTAAATTGATGAAAGACTACAAAACAAAATTAAGGAACCTGTGAAGAGAGAGGATTAATCCTATTCATGGACTTCTTAGTTGGCAGTTGAATTTTAGAAGTGACCTTCTTGTCCTGTCAGCTCACAGGCACACTGAGTCTGGAGAGATTCAATGCCTGCATCCCTGTGGTCCCTTAGCTAGTTAGCAGCTTAATACTGTGAAATTAGAAGCTAGTAGCATGTTGATGTTTTCAGATATCAGCACAAATCATACACCTGAGTTACAAAGTTGATTTTAAATATGATGTAAATTCAGTCTCACTGTAACTCTTTGCCTGCGTGCGTATATCCGATGCCTTGTGTAGGGCTTTAACATGGTAAAGCGTTTTCAGAGGTTACCAGTCACTGAAGTTAGGATTCCTGGAGAAGCCACTCTCGATACTCCATTCAGGGCATTTTGACCATCTTGTTTTCTTTTTCTGTAACTCATAGAAATCCCGTGAGATGAGGAACCCATTTTGAGAAACATGTCACAGAAACTTTGGAAATGTAAAAAGCTAAGTAATTAGTGTCTGATTTTCTCTTGGGGGAAAAAAGATAAGAAAAATTAATATATACTACCGAGTTTACTCAAGAGGTTACTCAAGTAGGTTCTGTGATAGTAGTACATTTTATAACTGATAATCTTTGACAGAGCAACAGTGTTCCATGGGAGAGCTTTATGCTTTCTTGGTGTCACTAACAGTGTACAACACTGGCTTCCGTTCAGACTTGGGTCAGATGTATTCCAAAAGCTTTTGAATTTATAAAGTATTTTTGGAAATTTACCAAAGGAATAGAAAGTTTACCAAATGTAATACATTTAACAGGAAAACCAAACTAAACTCAGGTGTAACCTCAATGCGTTTTTGAGGATTTAATATACCTAGTTTTTTTCAGAGGCTCATCAGTTTCTGTTTCTGAGATGTGAATTCAACTGGCTTTAGCACAGGGTTAAAATTCAATAAACATGTGATTTCCCACCATGTACCATGCATTGTGCTTCGTGCAGGCACACAGACCATGTTCATGTGATCCTTCCATATACACCCTGTGAGGAATTATGATCCCAGTTTTTCAAATAAAAAGAATCTCACAAAAACTGTGACTCATCCACGATTGTGACAAATCAGTGGTATTATTGGGATTATAAATCAGGTTATATATCAGGTTATTTTACCCTCGAATCTATTATACTTTCCAATAAAGTTAACCTGTAAGGAGCAAATCTTAAAAACACTACCTCATATGCATTTTATTGCTTGTTGTGAGATTAACAGTCTCATCAAAGGGGGAGCCAGTGCTTACTCATTGAAGGGCGATGACACACTCTGTTGGGTGGCAGCATGGGCTTTGGGGTGAGGCCAAACTCGGGTGAAGCCTGGCTCCTCAACCGTGGAGAATTGTCGTGACTTTGGGTAAAGTTGTTTGCATTTTCCCTTCCACACCTCAGTTTCTTCACCTACCAAGCAATGCTAATACAGCACATTTCACAGGGCTGTGATGAGAATCGAGGGCAATGTTGAATGTAGAACATTTATCAGAGTGCCCAGCAGATGGTACAGGTTTTTTTAACTATTATTTTTAAATTAAATTTATTGGGGTAGCATTGATTAATAACATTACATAGGTGTTAGGTGTACGACATTACAGTCCCATGTCTGTGTGCTCACCACCCGAAGTCTGGTTTCCTTCCGTTGCCGTATATGTGACCCTCTTTACCAACTTCACCCTCCCTCACCTCGTTCCCCCTCTGGCAGGCACCCTTCTGTTGCCTGTATCTATCAGTTTGTTTGTCTCTGTTTTGTTTGTGTGTTTGGTACTTTTCATTTTATATCCCACGTATAATTGAAATCAGATGTTTTTGTTCTTCTCTGTCTGACTTTTTTCAGCTGGCCTAATACTCTCAAGATCCACCGATGTTGTTACAAATGTCAATATTTAATCTTTTTATGGCTGAGTAGTATTTTATTGTATATATGTACCACATCTTCATTACACCATCATTTGTCAGTGGACACTTACCTTGCTTCCTCATCTTGGGCATTGTAAATATCGCTGCAGTGAACGTAGGGACTACAAATTCTGGGAACCATTATTAGTAGCAGTTACGGTGAAGCAGGAAGCAGTATATATACTAATTAAAGAAACATTAATTTTCATGTTCAGGGACACCTGCAGACTTTCTTATTCATAAAATTGTATTGATTCCACTGAAGATTCTTGGTGATAAACAGTCCTTATATAATATTTATAACTTTATGTGATTTCTTAAGAGATTTTTAAAATTCAAAACCATATTTGAAGATTTTTAGATTATGTCCATATTTTAATTACAGTTGTTAGTGAATTGGGAATAGTGGCGTGAATAAGTTTTACATAGGTGGAGAGTCTCCCTTTAAAAAAAGGTATACAAACATATGTATTCTTTAAATTTATGCAACTATTATACAATAGTTATATTTTGACTGTATAGTCAACTATTTTAACAGACTCTGAGAACAATTTCTCCCCTTGAAAACTATTCACTTTCTACTAGAGTTAATGTCTTGCACAGTAGATCAAGACTTTGTCTATCAGCCAGGAGAAATTAATGTGGTTTTCATTATATGTAGATAAATTAATTTTGTTAAAAATAATAAAAGAAAAAATTATGCAACTAATTGGTGACAGAGAGGTTTGGACTTTAAAACATTCCTGGTACAAGGACTCTAGGTTGGGAATGCACAGAACCAGCCTTCAGTTACATAGGTTATGCTCACATATGTTTACTGTTAAAGATTGATTATATTAAAATAAGCCGAAGTTTTCCAAAATCTAAATATAACCATAAAGTTTCATTTTTTAAATTTCTTGCAGATATTTAAAAATACTTCTCAGTATAGACATGGTCAAGATAAATTAAAGTGTTTAAAGCAATAACTTTAGATATTCACCTTGGGTGTTTGTGATATACCATGAGGATGAAAGTACAGAGAACCTTGTACAAAAGCATGAATTTTAAGTATAGAGTCTTTGCAGATTTAATCTGTCATGAGAATGAAATAGATAAATGTAAGAATGGTTCATCCTTTTAAGGATAAGTTAAATTTCTTTTGCTGGAAACTAACTTTTGAAAATGATGTATATCTTAAATAGGATTAAATGGATTCAAAAAGGAAAAATACCCATTTGTAAACATAAAGGGGCTATATATATGTGTGTGTGTGTATATATATATATATATATATATATATATATATATATGTATGTGTTTTAGGTTATTCATACCGTTGTTACCATTCTAATTAATCATCTATTTAACTAAGCAGTGAGTTTTAATATATTAACCTTTAGGTCTTTAATGCATGATCTACTGTGTAGCAAAAACATCTCAAATTCAAATTATAATCCCATTTCCATTTCTTTTCTCAGATGATGAAACATGCTTGGAATAATTATAAACGTTATGCCTGGGGATTAAATGAACTGAAACCTGTATCAAAAGAAGGCCATTCGAGCAGTTTGTTTGGTGAGTAGAATACACTTTGTGTCATTTGTCACAAATCAGTAATTTCTCTTTAATTGACTGAACTTGTGGATGGTGGAGACGTTTGTGTGACCCTGCAGACCATGTGGCTAGGAAATTTGCACACCTGACGGAGTTATCTGCAAAGACTGTGCACAGTGTGTCCTTCAGATAGAGCACTACTGCATATGAGAAGCACCTGTGTACCTTGAACAATGCTGGTAGCTGCGGCACACTTCCAGAGATTGCGATGTAATGGATATGGGTGTGGCATCATGATTTCTAGATTCCAGCGTGATACGGGCGATACCCAGCAGGGGAGTATTTTGTCGTCTGCGTTAACCGCTTCCTGTCAGGTAAAAGCTGGGTATTTACCAAGAAGCTGGCCAAGGCAGCCAGCCGTGGTGATCTTCCCTGTATCTCAGGGACTCTCAGCTTTGGCTCTAGGTTTCCCCTGTTTGCACCACGGATGAGAAAGTGGGGGTGGATTACATTAGTTATGTGAGCTTCCATTTATCCACCTGGCCCCCTGGGATCGGTACTGTGGGTGTTAATAACATTCCTGTTCTGGAGATGAAGAAGCTAAGTGGCAGAAAGGTTCGTTGGATACCTTGGGTCACAGAACTACCCTGTGTTCTTTCCCCTGCACTGGATTCCTTTTTAACCCTCAGTTTTGTCTGTAAGTAGCAAGATGAAGGGAATGGAGTCTTACTCTGACACTTTCAAATTCACCGTAGAAAACGTTACTTTCTGCACTTGAACTGAAAGTGTTAAATGGCATCGAATCATATAACAAACAACAGTACCAGCTGACACTGTGTGCCAAGTGTCAGCCACCTACTAACTGGCTGAGCTGGGTCTTAAACCCAGGTGTGGCTAAGGCCTGAGTACTCCTAGTCACCACATTATGCTTCTCCATTCATTTAGGATTTTCCATGTGTTTGGCTCCACCGCCAGCACTGGTGTTAACAGATACAAGTCTTTGCAGAGCTCGTGGTATACTGCAGAAGACTAACATGTAAATGCTGAGTTATCAACGCATTAGGTGGCTCGGTAGATATTCATATGAAGTTCTGAGGAACCAGTGGGATCTCAGGTGGAGGGAAGGACGCTCATGGGAAGAACAGGAAGGAAGAACTGGGAAGAGTAGAAGAAAGGCTGGCCAGTCTATCACAGCGGCGCGTGTTAGAGATGCAGGGAGCCTAAACCTGCGTAGCGGCGGGCTTTCTGAAGTGAGAACATGGTCAGCAGTTAACATGGGTGACGAGCAATAGGAATTGAAGAGAGGAACTTGGAAACTTTATGCAGACTCAGCCTTTATTTTTCCATTGTTTACTGTAACTTTTTAAATGTAATTCCATTTTTGCTTTTATCTCTGTGAAATTTTCTTGTACCATTAAGAAATCAGTTAAGTGTAAAATTGCCATAATCAAACAGATTACTTGGTTCTATGCTATATTGATAGTTTTTAAATTTATTATTGAATATTAAAACCTACTAAGTCTCTTACTATAGAATGTGGAGATGAACAAGACATGACTTCTCTATTCTAAGGAAGTTTACAGACTAAAAAAGATGCACATAAATAATTATTATAGAAAACAGAGTGCAAAAGCAATGTGAAGGGAGTTGAGAGGAAATAAATCAGAGTCAGGAGTGGTTAGGTAGGTGGAAGGGGAGGTTAGGATCAGTCAGGGCTTCAAAGAGGGAGTCAAATTCCATTTTGGAGTAATAGTTTCTTAGAGCTATACACTAAACAATTTTAAAGCTAATTATATTTAAACAGTTTTACACAGGTGCACTTTGATATAATTACATTAAAAGTAATATGTGTGTTGTTTCTATTTTTTAGATCTATTTTTTTCTTGCTAGAGAATGCAATCACAAATGAAATTTCTGAAAGATTTATTTTCTACAACTCAGAAAAAACTTTAAAGATTAGTATCCATCTATAACCTGTGATAATTTTTAGTTTGGCTTTGGTGCAGTTTTTAAATTTTCCTTCACTGAAAGAATTTTAGACTGTGCTCAATATTACTGCTTTTGAATAAATTCTGTATTACCCTCTCCCTTTCCAAGGTATGGTCAATTTGTATGTATGTATCTGTCAAAAGTAATTTTTTGAATAAAAATTTTTCTGGTATTTTCAGGTAATATCAAAGGAGCAACAATAGTAGATGCTCTGGATACACTTTTTATTATGGGAATGAAAGACGAATTTGAAGAGGCAAAATCATGGGTTGAAGAAAATCTAGATTTTAATGTGGTAAGTTAAACAGAAGTTTCCAATTCAGTTTTTAAATCTGTTAACATGGGCACGTTATTGTGCCGTGCCCTACCAGAAACAAGTTATGCAACTTTTAAGTGGTATCATACTATAGCCTTATGTTATTGTCTTCCTTTACTGCACAAATACATGTCTTTGGTTTTTTTGCAATTTAAAAGAAAAAAGAAATTAATATTTATCGAGACCTGCATGTGCTGAATAATCTTTTTCAAGTCCCACAAAAACCCTATGAGTCGAGTATTATTTTCACACCTTTACAGGTTAGAAATCTGAGCCTCAGAGCTCTAACCAGACCACACAGCTAGTTCCTGGTATGAGCTGTGAGTCTAACACAGCTGTTTGGCTTTAACCTCAGACTTTTGCACTAAGCTAAGGTGCATTGTTAAGACTTTGTTAAATTAACGTTTGTTAAGGGCAGCACAGGGTGGCAGATGGGGAGCTGCCTTTAACAAAAGACTACAAGAGAAATTAAAATACAGAAGTTTATTACTCACGGGTCCTCAGGTAGCCCCAGGCTTGTCCCCAGGGACCACAGAGGAAGGTCAAGGCAGAGGACAGACAAATGGAAAGACAGTACCCAGGGCTCATTCCTTTATTAGAGTGGGTAGAGTGCTTTGGAGTTTCCAGGCAAAGGCCAGATTGGGCAATTCAAACCAAAAAAAAGTGGGCTTTGATAAGCTCTACTGGTCTTAGCTAAGGGGTACAGGAGAGGAAGGCCGTGCAGGGGAGTCCCGTCTCATCGCGGGCTGTCTGGGGAGTCATAGAAGGAACTTACATTTTCTTATAACTCCACTGGGCATGAGGGGCTAATTTCAGTTTAAGGTGCCCACAGGCCATGTGGCAGCACAAAACTGATGCAGAGGCAGCAATATCATGGGGTAACAGCTTAACCCCTGCCATGCGGCCACCGGCAGCTGCAGCCACTTCCCCTTAAGTAAGGCTTCAAACTGTGTCGACTGTATGCTCAACGATAAAATTTTGTCAATATATATTTTAAATGTTTTTTTAAATTTTGTATGTGCACTATTATTCTTAACAAATACCTCAAAGCGCACCGTACAACAAGGAAAAGGTCCAGAATTAAAGATAGTGGACACTTGTAACATTTCCTGATAACTTTGCTTTGGAAGAAGCAAGGACTTCACAGGTGGCACCTTGTATTCAGTTCAAGTACCTGTAGAGGTACATAGATCTGGGCAGAACACTAAGGACACACTCCAGTGAATGAGTGTTTTGGCTTTAATTCAAAA
This sequence comes from Mormoops blainvillei, assembly GCA_004026545.1. Lineage (NCBI taxonomy): Eukaryota > Metazoa > Chordata > Mammalia > Chiroptera > Mormoopidae > Mormoops > Mormoops blainvillei. The sequence goes on along the minus strand of PVJD01000388.1, from coordinate 267,006 downwards.
ATAATCCTAGGACAAAGAATCTAAAACAAATCCTTGGTTATTCCTTATTCATTAATTTATTCATGTATTCATTATTTACTAAATACCTTTTAAGGATCAGGTACTTACCCTCCCAGAGCTTACAGTCTAATAGAAAAAGAAGTCCAAGCACCTAGCAATGGCTGGTTTTCTTCAAAAGGCAGAAAAGAAAGAGGCAATTACTACTTAAAGAGTACTGAGACATATTAGGTAATTTTTTTCATGGGCTATCTTATATAGTCTTTGTGATAACCGCACAGAGGGGAGATGATATCTCCCCTATTTTTAGAGATGAAGAGGTGTTTGCTTAGTCTGCTCAGAATCGTGTCGCAAGAGCTATGGCCTAAACAAGGGCTGCTAACTCTGACCCTATTTTTGTTGGAGGGGAAATGCAAAGAGTCGAGAAATACATAGGCTTACAGAATTTGAGTCTTCCAAGGTGAGGTGTGTAATCTTAGTATCACAGTGCTCTTGAAGTGCATTATTCCATAAGCAGTCAATAAAAATTAATTAAGTGAATGAGAAGCCAAGCTATCTTGTCTTGCTTCCTGACAGACTCAGCTGGAAGACAAGCTGACAGAGTGCATGGGTGGCTGTATTGTTTCATATTTTTATATGGTTGAATTGATCTGGAGTTCAAGTGCAGTTGATCTACTTGTTTTTACCTAACCTACTTTCAGAATGGATTTGTGGCCCTGGCTGATGTGGCTCAGTGGATTGAGTGCCAGCCTGCAAACCAAACAGTCACCGGTTCAATTCCCAGTTTAGGGCACATGCATGGATTGTGGGCAGGTTCCCAGTAGGGGGCATGCAAGAAGCACCCACACATTGATGTTTCTCTCCTTCCCTTCTCCTCTCTAAAAATAAATAAATAAAATCTTTTTAAAAAGAGGCTATAAATATTTGCTTTTTTTTTAAAAAAAGAGTCGATTTGTAGGTACTCCTATGTTCATTAGCATAAAGACAAGTGATCAAGAATTTCAATCTGGACATTTCTAAATTAAGTACAGAGTGTCCTGTCTTTACTGTCACTTTATGGAAGTGTTCATTACCTAGATCCTTACATGAGAAATATTGAAAACTCTGAATTTTATAGGCCATGTAGAAATTTGCTCCAGATAAAAATTTCTTATATAGACTCTTAGTAAAAGCAACAGTTATATTAAAATTACCCTTAAAAAGCTTTGTTCTACATTGAGGTAAAGTGGTATCTCGGTATGAGAGGCCAGGTGTTAAGAATGACAAAGGAAGATGATTAGCTTGCTCTAGACACTAACTAACAGCACACTAAGATTGTAATCTTTGGCAGGCACCTGGATTGTATCTTTGATTGCAAAGAGCACCGTATGTTTTAGATAACAGAGATACTGGTGGCAAAAATGAATTTATGTTTTAAAGTTCCAGACTATTTTCTTATCTAGTCTGAATGCCACCCTACTTTACAGGAAAATAACTTATATGATTTCCTATCTGAAGGATATCAATTGACCTCAAGAAGTGACTTTGGATTTTCTCAAATGACTGAACGAGTACTTGGCTAATGGTCCAGAGCTCCAAGGCATATAACATTAAAGAAGGGAGCCTTGCCTCACCATTACCCTTGTAATAGGTCTCTCTTAGAGCTACATCCCAAGTTTACTATCCTGTTGAATGGAGCTATGCAATATTTTCCATCTGAATGCTAATCGGTGCTTGCCTAGAGTGACGATTTAGGTTTTGGCTTTGAGAGGATACTGAGCGGCTCTCTCTGACTATTATTAGTGACAGATCGAACTGCTACCTGAGGGCCCTCCTCGACCGGCATGGTAAAACCAACCTATTAACATAGAAAAGATGGTTATTTGCCTATCTCTGTGACCAGAGAACTAACACTTTGTTCATCTGAAGAGGTTTATCATGTTACTTAAATATTAAACTAAAAGGTGCTAGGACATATGTTACACTATGTTACTCTGTTTAGTATTGTAATCTAATCTGTTAAAATGAGTTTTATACTCATTTTTAATCCTCAGAATGTTAATAAAACACATACTTTGAAGTGTTTTATAAATAAAGGTGTATGTTAAGCCTAAACACAGGCAAGGCTTATAGGCAGCTACCCATCTTTAATCAGTGGCTTTGAAATTGTCACGTTGTTTCCAACACACTTCTTGGTATAAGATAAAGCACAGTTATAACATATGTTAGTAGTGGACAGTTATTATTAAACAGTCATTGCACTGGATTATAGTGGGACAGTCATTATTACAGAGTTAATATAGCATCGTAGCCGAACAGTTGTTATTAAACATTGTTATTGTATTGGTTTGTAGTGGGACAGCCTGCTTATATCTCATGTATGGGAACAGGCTGAGAAACCCAAGCTTATAGTTATTGAGTAGAAAACTGACAGGCAGCTTGGAAGGATAGCAAGCAAACGAGTAGTCTCTGAGAATTATTATGGGAGAGAAAATTACCTTTAAAAAAGTCTCTAAGAATTAATATCAAACACTCAGAGTAGAATTAACATATTTTTGAAAATAAAAATTCTTTTCCAAGAGGGCTATTTTTAATTTAATGTGATCAGTTGCATCTGTCAAGCTGTATGGAATCATAGGATAACAACTAAGGAGAATTCTGGTACGAATTTGATTCTAAATCGTCATGAGGCTTAAAGCTGCAAACAAACAATATATCCATCCTTTAGAGGAAGCTTTTACGTCTGTAGTCAATATTGTCAAATCTGTTATTTTATTTACCAAGATGTATTAAAATAGATTGTTTTATAGCTAATTTTTATACATAAATTGGTTTTAAAAAATACAACCCAGGTCCTCACTGGGTAGATCAGTTAGTTAGAGTTCATCCCAGCATGCCAAGGTTGCAGGTCCAATCCCTGATTGGGGTACATACAAGCATCAACCAATGAATGCATGTGTAAGTGGAACAACAAATCTCTCTCTCTCTCAAAATTCAATAAATTAAAATTTTTAAAAACACAGCCTCACAAATTTCTCTGAGTTGTTTAAAAGCTATCATGTCTAGTGGGAGGAAGTTGGTCTTTCACTTGTTTTGAAGCAGATGTTTCGAAATAATTCACTTTCCCTGTCACCCAGATAAGGTTAAGGTCTTCATGCCCATGAGCTCATGATGTGTTGATTTGAAGAAAGCCTTTTTTGGTAGAGAAATGGAGGATAATGTGAAGCCATACGAAATAATTTATTGACTTAACTCTTTTTTCCCTTTTAGAAATATTTATCTGTTTAATAATTTTACATGTATGTATAACAAATCAGAGGACAAGAATAATAGGGAAAGGGATAAAAACACTTAAAGTGGAAGTTATCAGTCTAAGAAACCCAAGACAATTTGAGAGATTAGTACTGAGATCTAATTTTACTGTGATTTTTAAGACTTAATTCTTGATTTTAGGTGTAAACTTAGTTCTACCATATGTATTTTATTACATTTCCATATGAATCTAGTTAAGTGTGTTCTTTTATTCAAAGGCTATTGGTAGAAAGCATAGTTTTTCCAATCCAGATATTTTTGTGAATATGCCTTTAGCCAAAACTTTCCAACTTCCACTTACTCATCATTTATGATACTGATTAAGAGGTGCATGCAATTTAAATGATAGATTGAATCTACATCTCAAACTGCAAATCACACATGACTGTGTACTTGAAACCAAAGAATACACAGGGCATCTTCCTGGAAAGCAAACACAGTTGAAGCAGACTGCAAAATTCACATTTATTATTAGGATAAATGACACAAGACCTTAGTGTGACAGGATGTTTAGGTTTCCCCTCTTACACGCTGTCGCCTCTCTGCCCCGGCCCCAGTTTTGTTATTAGGGTAAGTCACCAAAAAAGTTTCAGAACATCTTAAAAGATACTACATGAATATTAACAAGAGAAATATATTCATTTAAATTTAATAAGATTATTTTAATGGAAATTGGAACCAAAAGTTTATAAGAATGACCTAAAACCCTCATATTGTAGAAGTTTACTTTTTCAAATCCAGATATCATATAAATTATATCAAACCCAAAAGGAAGTTCGGTAAGGATTCTAAAATTTAAAAGAGGGTTTTTAGCCATTGAGAAATGACTCCCTTGAGGGTCAGAGATGGATCAGTTTGCATTCCAGAATTTAGAATATTATGATTCTAGTGTTTCTGACTTTCCAGTAACCTCTCTGGACAGCAATTTCGGCTGAGCTTCCCTGTACAGCAGTAATGGCAGCAGCTCTCCATCGAGTGCTTCATCGGTGCCAGACATCGTGCACAGTGCTTTACAGTCACAGACTGATAGATAGTGCCTTGTAAGAAATGCATTGTTCCTTTTACAAATGAGGAAACCAAGACTCATAGAGGATAAATGACTTGCCTAGGATCTCACAGTCAGCTAGGTCCCGAACCAGCCTTCAGTCCAGGTCTTTCTGACTCTAAGGCAGTGTTTTTATAGTCTACTGATCCCAATAGAGCCAATGAATTTGTTACAGTGGGAGAACTGTTATCTTCTTAGTCCTTTTTATCTAAGGATCTTTAAAGAGTGACCTAACATGTCTAAATGTCAGTCTTCTGACCAAAAATGTATTGTAGCCCAGAAAGTTGAAAGAGCTCTCAAATTAAGGTTTCTAAATAATTTAGATTTCACTTCAGAAAAAAAAGAAAGAAAGGAGTAAAAATTATATGTCAAGAATTCAAATGTAATTCTAGTTTTCAAAAGGAGGAAGATATGATGACTGTTGTGTGCTACTAATGACAAAGCGACATTCCTGAACCAGATTTTTAAAACCAAGGACAGGGCAATCACTGGGAAGCAGCGTGGATTCACTAATAGCCAGATTTGCTTCTTAGGCTCATTAGGCTATTAGGTCCATGAAATGCTAAAGGCAAAGCAACTGACCTTGAACATGGCGCTTTGCAAGGTCGCGTCTCAATATCTTACAGATGGAGCAGGATAAATAGAATTTAGATTTGAAAGTATATGACTGGATCAATAACTAGTTGAACAACTGTACCCAGTAGGTGATTGATATATATTAACTCAATATATATTTCTGGTGGTATTTGAAATGGCTCAGCCCTCTACCTTGCAATAATTCTTATCAGATGTCTATATAAAAGTACTGATTATCTAACATTTTTATAGGAGGAAGAGAGAATACATGTCTAATGAACCCATAGCCAAAGTAAGACTATAAAATCATCTTAACAGGTTTCAACTGGCAGAAATGTGAAGGACTATTCTCAGGTTTAAAAACTGAAAAACATAAGTACACATTGAGGATGATACAATTTGAGGGTTTAGATTCATTAGATTTTTATTATTACACATTGTTACCCTTAAACTTAAGAAATACAGCTGTGTGATCCAAAATAAATTTTTGGATTCCCTTTCCTTTTTCTTATAAGCAGTTTTGTGGAATACTAAAACTTTCATGAATACTAATATAAACTCATTGAGAGTGATATGTCTCGTGGATAAATTGTACCTATATAGAGTGCTCTTAATCAAATTATACTAGGTGCATGTTACAAATTATGAAACACTCACCAAAGAGTATTTTTCTGATACTTTTGCCTACCTTTGGCCCAGTAATTCTTCCTCCTAAGTAATTTTCATAATCTTTTTGCAGGAAATGTTTTGAAAAACATTTAACTTAAGCAGCAGCTTTAATTGTTAGATCGTTCTATCTTTTTAGAGAGATCATTTGAAAATTAAATGAAAATATATCTCCTTTTTTTTTCCTATAACTGTTTTCTCCCACTACAATGTAGACTCCATGAGTCTGAGGAACTTGTCAGTTTTTATTGCCATGTCCATAAAACTTAGGACAGTACCTGGCACATAGAAATCAGTTAATAAATGTTTGTTAAAGGAAATAAAATTTTTTAAAAACTAGGATGATTTTGACTAAGTTTATCTGTTGGATACTTACTCCAATTATAATTTTCTATTATCCCCCTTGATTATCAGTAAACGGACTGATGTTAGGCAGAAGAGAAAAATTACTGAGTAGGCCCAGAGAACATGAAACTAAGAAACTAAGAACTAAGACTTGAAGCGTATCTTACATTTATTACTGGTTGTCTGTACTAAATTAGCTAGTAACAGAATGTGGGAAAAAATGCACCTAATAGCCATATGTTGTAAAACAATAAAAGTATTTGGAGTAGTTACCAATTATTGCCACAATGATATGACCAACAATAAAGAGATGTGGTGTATTATCCTGGGAGGTGATATGGTAGCAGAGCCCTGGACCAAGAATTGAGTACTCAAGTTCAAATCCTGATTCAACTATTTATTAGTTGTCTGACCTTAAAAAGTCACAGTAACCAGTATAAATCTCAGGCTCTCCATTTGTAAAATGGACATAAGGATAGCAATATTTTATAGGGCTGGTATGAGGATTAAAAACATAGTCTATGTAAAGAGATTAGCATGAGATATGGCATGTTGTAAATAATGATGATAAAATCAAGCTATTGCTGATATAAATAAGAACTGTTTTAGCAACATACATCATGATTATGTTTCAGCAACATATATTATAATTGTCTCCTTCATGCAAAGATAAGTTTCTTCTCCTAGAGGTGCGACCATTCCAGGATGTGGGCAGAAAGTTGGGAACCAGCACTAGAACCAAATCCCCCAACTTAAAATCTGATATGCATTCTAGCTGTGCTACTTTAACATGATGCAAGAGGATGCTAGAATAATGTTGACCTACCAGCCAAAGTATGAACCTGAATGAATAAAAGGCAGAAAAAGCAAATGAATAAAAGGAGAACACAGAACAGAAAAACAGAATGCCCTGGCCCTAACACATCTGCACAAACAGAGAATACTGAGCATTGTATCTGCTGTTGATTAGAGGGAGGAAATAACTTATAAATATTTTTAGAATTATGATCTTAAGTGTCAAAATTACTTTATATACTTTGACAGGATTTTTCCCTTTCGTATATAAATCTGGGTAAGCATATATGATTTGAACAAAATTTAAAGATTTAGTGCACTTTATCACAATGTCTTTTTCCTCAGTTGTGTACTATCATTTATGTATAAACCTCCTTTATTTTGTTTCTACAGAATGCTGAAGTTTCTGTTTTTGAAGTTAATATACGCTTTGTTGGTGGACTACTCTCAGCTTACTATCTGTCTGGAGAAGAGGTAATAAAAAGTGGTAAAAAGTATCTTACAAAGTATCTTAAAATTACATTTTTAGGGTTAAAATATGCTTTTGTGGTATATATTTAGAGGTATCCACAGAATTTTCTTATTTCTTGGGCCTCTAGCATACACCAAATTTCATGTAATATGTACTAATTAAATGAGCACAGTGTCAATATTTGGCAGAACACATTGTCAGGAAATGGTTAGCAATGCCTTTGAAAAAACCTGGCTCCATTGTGCTAGGTATAGTGTGATTATAACCACAAATTATATAAGCCTATGGATAAAATAAAGAGCCCCAGTGCAGTAGCAGGCTTGTGGGTGAATTTTTTCTTTAAAAATTATTTTAACATTAGTCTAATGTTAGATTAATAAAAAAACTTTTTAAAATGAAAAAAGCTTGGCAAGTAAGATATAAAAATCACAGTATCTAAGTAATCGAAGGGCTTGGTGAGATACTCAGCCTTCCAGGGAGGAGTCCTGACAGCCAGTATCCTGGGTAGAGTGCTTTGGCGCTCTTCCTGGGGCCAGGCTTAATTCATCATCTGCAGCTTGGAGCAAAGCAGGAATCTTTAATTTAGCTGCACTTTATTTAAAAACAGATTTTCATATCATTCTCAACAAATGCACAGATTTTCTTAAAAGGTTTTGGGCAACTTTATGAGTAACCTAAGCGTCCACTAAGAGTTGTTGCGTTGGACCACACCTGTAATGTTGATAGTGTTAAAAGCTGATGTCACGGAAAACCAGTCCTGTATTTCAGCTGCATGTGAACCAGATTTGTGTTAGCCTCAACATTCCAGCTAGAGGAAGAGTGGATCTTACTTAGGAGTAGTATTTCATGCATATCTACACCCCTTCAAACAGATCAGGCAGAGCAATAAATGTTTAACAAGAAAAGCTGCTTTAACATTGTCCTGTCTCTCGGGTACTTAGCCATAATAAAACAGCCCGCATAATCTTAACATTTTCTCTCTCTTTAGATTTTATTCTACCACAGAGCTTTTCAGTTGTATAGATGGCTCCTATATTCCCCTTTATCTGTCCTGTTTATGTCTTAAAATCTGTTCTTCATTACAGACTTTGTTACCTTTTCAGCCAGGGTAAAGAGAAGGTACCCTTTGGTATGTTATACTTCTTCTCTTTTGCCTGTCCCAAATAATTTCTTTTGTTAAGTTTGGTTTAGGGTGTTCTAAGCATTAAACCAGGGAATCCATGCCTTTAGAAAGTCATACTTAAAATTAGCTGATATTAATGAACAAATTTCTGTTTTTAGAACACTTGTCTTTGAATACCAGTACCTGGGTGTTCTCATTGTTTTCCGTATGGCAGATTTAGGATGACCTTTGCGTTAACTTTCTTCGTCATTTATGTGGAGGTGAGACAGTTTGGAGGAAATAAAGACTGCATGCATCTTTCTATATCTGGGCTCAAATAGGTTAATCAAGCATACAAAGATAAATAAATATATGTAATTCTTCTAAATATGCATCATTTAATTAGAATACTTTTCACATAACAGTGTTTTAAGTTTATACACATAGATTTGTTTATGTATACTTATTATTGACATATAAGTATTTAGCTACTTATATAAGCATAATACCCACAGATACTATAGTTTACCTATAGATAAAATCATTTGCCTATGACCTTGGAAGGGTACTTTTTAAATTCTATACAGTACTTTGCTAACCTTAATAAAGAAAGGACTAAAAAGAATACCTCCATTGGAAACTATTATTTGTTTTGTGTATTTGCTTTGTTGTTATCTCTGTGGAAACATTAGTTTTTATTATATTTAGATTTTCTATACCTTAGTTTTATTATAAAAAGTTATATAAGGTATTTTCTTTTATATATACTTTTTTTATTTCTATAGCATACATTTTAATTTTAGTTCATAAGAATTTGTCTGCTTAACATAGTTTTTGCCTAACTATTCCCTAAACATGGAGCATTCGGGTCATTTTCAGTATTCTTGTATTTTGAATAATGTAGCTGCAATCAGTCAATAAATATTTATTTTCTAAAGTGGGACTGCCAGGTGAAAAGTGACTAGTTCTAGACTGTTTCAGCATCACTTCCTGCTTCTTCCCCCCAGTTCCCTCATCACTAACAATTGCCTCCCACTGATCAATGCACACAGGGGAATTGGCTACAGGAATGCAATTAGAAAAAATTATTTTACCCCAAGTCTATGCTTGAGGTATATCTCCATATGAAAGGAAAAAAATTGAACATTTATTTAATAAAAAGGACACCATGCCCAGATTATGAATAAGTTGCTTTCAGATTGTTGATAAAGTTCTATACCACACACTTTTATGAAGACAAAAGTATTTACTATGATAATCTAAGAAAATCTATCTTCCTAAATTATCTCATAGAGGAGCTACTAAATTACCATAATTTAACATTCTAATTTCATCACTGAGGTTCAGGAGTATTTTGAGAACATCTTATAAATCATCATCAGAAGTGTATAGGCCCCCACTGATATAAGCTCAAAAATTTTAAATTCGTATTGCAAAAATAGAAGAGGAAGTACCACTGATTTGTGTTACATGCTTCAGGAAAATTACAATTAGAAACCCTGAACAATCAGGAATGCTAATGAAACTCTAAGCCTGTCAAAAGAACAATAGAAACATTAAATACCTATAGTAAACTTTGATTTCTAGGACATATTCAGAAACTTTAAACACCCTAGCTCAGTAAAAATATCTTGTAATGCCATTGGGGGAAAAAAGTCAAGCCATAAGATCTTGAAAGTCTATATAAGAAATGCAAACAACCACAAGCACTACAAACAGGATAGAGATAAGATGAATACCGAATAGGAATGATCAGCATTAAAGATAAATAAAAGAAATAGCATTGCTCTGTTATGAGCTCAAGGGAATTTAAAGTCCTCATTGGAGATAGTAAATAGCAGCATCTGGAATATCTTTATCCAAAATATGTTCTACAGACCACTAGTTTCTTTAGATATGACAGAATAAATCTCTCTATATACATACTAAAAATAAGTCAGAAAAAGCTACACCCTGCATCCTTTCTTAGAAATTCACAATGGACAGAAAACAAATGAATTATATTTTATCAGTCTCTGTGTTTTCCATATTACTTAGCTGTATTCCCCCTCCTTTTTTATGTAACACCTTCCAACACTGAGTTATAAATATTGTTCCCTAGAACAAATTTGGGAAAACACCATTGTGAATAGAATAAGGGTAACCAAAGCAAAAAATGATATTGAAAATTGGCAAATGCAAAATAAGACATTGCAAGGGAAGATGGTGCATGTAGAAAACAGCATGTATGAATAGCGCACATATTGTTTTACAGCAGAAGCCAATGGCGATGTTGAGCAGAAAGTGAATTCAACAGGACATGGTGATACCACAGAATCAGAGAGAAGGGTGAAGAACAGGGTAGAACTAATAGTCTCAAGTTGCCACAGAGGATCTCTCTGGCTTGACAGTCTCTCCAGGACACCCTAGAATTAATAAACATGCACCATTTTTTATGCCCTTGTCAAAAAACAAAGTCCCAGAACGAAGAGGTCAATCAGCAGTTTCAATTACACGTGGCCCCTTGGGGACCTTAGGAAAGAAAGAGAGGAGGACATGATAGATGCAGCCCTCCAAAGGGTTTGAATTCAGTATCCTGTGAAGGCCGAGGGTAAGGAAGTATGAATAACTCCTGAACAGCAAACCGATGCCCTATTGGAAGTGTGGGGAAAATAAGTGTTTGGGAGCCAAAAACTAAAACCAAGGGAAAAAAAGATGCAAATCGACTGTGAAAAATAAGGTTGTCAGCAAAAATAGAGAAGCTTATGGAAATTGGTAACTTAAGGAAATGCTTCAAAAAACGCTCCTGAAGTCTTTGAAAAGCTACTTTATTCTGTAAATTAAAAGGGAACATTTAGACCTAACAAGGTATTTAACCCTGAAAGGAAACATTTTGAGTAGTATGTTTTAAATATGTGAAATAGAAGAAGAAAAGCCCAGCTCCTTGAAACTAAAAAGACTGAAGAACTAGCATTCAACGAGGAAAGGTAATGAGAACATCTGATCCAAGACCGGGGGAACTCACATAATGGATTCTTACATTAGGTCAATTCACTCTGCCAAGATAGCCTTCATTTGGAAGGCAGCAAAAGGATTTTTTTCCCCAAGTTCACCAAAAGAAATCTGCTCCACACACCAGTACCAGAGACTGCTAAAGGACTTACTGAGAAAGAGAAGTAGCTGATGTCACTGAGTTTAAGAATATCAAGGGGAAAACATGTAAGGCGATGGTGGGATTGTGGAATAGGAAAGAGAAATAAGATCGAGAATGAGTTTAGTGCTGGAAAGATCTATTGTTTTCTCGTAATAGGATTCAGACATTAGGGGTGTTTAGGGGCCTGGACATTAGTGTTGTAGAGGTTTTGTAGTGATGATCATAAAAGTGTTTATGAATCCCATAGAAAATTAGGATGCATTGATGGGGACTCGTTTTAAACTCAGTGTTTGCCGTAGTCCACTATAGAGATAAATTTACCCACCAGACCTTCCATCTCCTACCTCATTCTGCAAAGAAATTAAAGTGACTTACAGAAAGTACATAATATACACAGAGTAGTGAAAAACAGAATAAAGTCAGAGAATATTAAAGTCACAGGTAAAATTAACAAACAGCTGGTACAGCAACAAGGCTTACGGCCCATACTTGTCTTCAGATTTCCTCACAACCAAAGCAAAGAAGGGGAGAGAACTAATAGTAATTTGGTTTTACTGTTTTTGTGAAAACTAAAATTTGATATCATAAAATAACTCACATGTAATCTTACCTGTATACATACTAAATTTCCACAAAGCATAGAACTCTCTGGAATAAACTAGGAAAATCAAACAATTTAGTTGGATCCACTAGAAATACATTAGCATCCCTTCCCCAAATCCTACCTAAAATTGTAAAAATTGGCCTCAAATTTATCCTGTGCTCTCAGATAAATGAAAGGAAGTTTAATTATGTTCTCTAATAAAGATCTGAATACAGAAAGCAGAGATATTGACAGAGAGCATAACTGGGAAGAAATGACAGAAATTTTAAAAAAAATTCTTAACAGTACTACAAGGTCAAAAAATAATATAGTAAATCTTTACAATGAAGAAATATAAGCCCTGACTGAATGGCTCAGTGTGTTGGGCGTCCATCATTCCACAGAGCAAAAGGTCATCAGTTAGGGGAAAGTGGCGGCAGGAAAATGTTGACAAAAACAAACAAACAGACAAAAAAAGTGGACAGGGGGAGGCTGGGAGTAGCGTGGGAAATTAAGAAGCCAAAGAACCTGTGCGTACAGCCCATGGACATGGACTAAGAGGTGTGGGGAAGATGGGATGGGGTGCAGGGCTGAGAGGATATAGGGGGGAAATGGGACAACTGTAATAGCATACTCAAGAAAATATACCCCAAAAAAAGGTCATCGGTTAGATTTCCAGTCAGGGCACATGCTTGGGTTGCCAACAAGGTCCCTGGCTGGGGACATGCAGGAGGCAAGCAATGGGTATTTCTCTTGAACATCAAATTTTTTCTCCCTTTCTTTCTCCCTCCCTTTCCCTCCTTCTAAAAATAAATAAAATCTTTAAAAAAAAGAAAACAGATTTGAGCAATTCAGTTAAAAGGGAAGCTTGAAATAACAGCACAATGAAGTAGAAAAAAATAAGGTAATTAAACTCTTGACCAATATTTATTATATGCTATAGACAATGAGAATTTTTCAGTAAAATATATATACAGTACCACCAATCAAAATATAACATTGGAAATATTTAATATACATATTTAAAATGGTGAAGTCATATTGAAAACTTTAAAATAATCTTTTAAATAGCAACTAGATCAGGAAATGAATATATAAGGGTGGAAAAAAGTAGGTTTACGGTGTTTGTATGGACAAAAGATATGGAGGTTATGATTATTACAACAGATTTATTAACTGTGTTTTGCACACTCACAACTGTGAACCTACTTTATAATATTAAAATACCTGTATAATATTAAAACAGACTACTTAACAAAAAACTAAAGTAAAAGCATCACCTTAAATTTTGTGGAAAGCAGCCAAAGTTGTACTTAGAGGGACACATAGTTCTAAATAACTACATCATGAAAAAATTTCTGTATGATTAACTAAGTCTATATTTTATTAATTAGAAAAAAAGAATCCAGAAGAAAGGAAAATAATAAAAATAAGGACATAAATAGATTATAAAATGAGAAAATAGCTGACTTACTCTAAAGCTTTTTCTTCTCCCTCCTCATTAACATTCTTACTGAGAATAATTTTCTGGAACAGAACTTGGTAACAGGAAGAACCATATTATTCATCTGTTAAGCCAGCAATTTTCAACCTGTGTGCTGCGGCACTCTGGTGTGCCACAGAATTTTTAAAACATGCAATACCTTACTATTTAGTCAGGGACACTGACCTCTTTTCCCTTAGATTATCATATAAAAAATGAGAACAGCCAACACAACAATAGCCATCCAGTGTGAGTGAATCAAAATTGTACCTATTTTTTGGTCAGATCAGCAAAAACATATTTTTTGTTGTGCTGCAGAATTTTGGTAATTAGTTTATGTGTGCATGAGATGGAAAAGGTTGAAAATCACTGTATTAAGCAATGGAGGTATTTGATAAAGGCAAGTTTGAGTGGCCCTCTCTGCAAGAACTCTCATGGGTGTGTGTTTGCATTGCAACGACTCGAGCAAAGAGGCATGTTGAAATGGTAGTAGTCAGTTGGGGCAGTGACACAGATAAAGCAGTGACGGACGTGTCCACAGAGTCACAACCCAGAAGAAGTCATGTATCTCTTCAACAGAGTGGTTGCCTTCCCACCATGTACTGGACACTGTTCTTTGCCTTGAGACACCCCTGAGCATAAAACCCCCTCAACTCCAACCCTGTGGAGGGTATCTTTTAGTGAGGAAATGTAACTCTCATAAACCAACACTGAGAAACTTGAACAGACCTGTAAGAAAAAAAAACTGTGATTTTAGTTCGCTTTACTTTTGGTATGGCAGGACAATAAGCAGGCAGAAAACAGACTTCGAGATGTCCATCTGAACGGATCTTTATATTTTCAGCATCTTACCCCTTCCGTCAGCTCTCCACTTTGACACTAAATGAAGTCAAGTCACAGAGACCCTCTCTAAACCTCCACCGGTCTTCATGGCCTTACAAGTTGACTTTTCCATTTGGCCTAAAAAGTCGTTATAAATCTGACCTCAGCTAACTGTTTCTGGTTTCCTTCATTGCTCTCCTTACACACTTTCCTAACTACAATGGGCTCTTTTTCCCCCCAAAAGCATCGGTGTGCTTTTTATTGCACAGTCCCTCTACCTACAGGTGGCTTTTACCCCAACCCTCCCGCCTCCTCCCAGCCTAGATATGGCCCCTCTATGAGGCCTCCCTCACTACTCTCTGGGGGAGTCAGGCACTTCCCTGCAGTTTCTGCATATACCGCTAAGAACACCTCCTTGTTCGTGGGCCTGTGAGTCTTCTTACCTCCTCACCCTCTTGCCCCCAATAGAATTTGTACAACTCAAAAATAAGGGTTAAGTTTCTGCTACTTTTATATCCCTTTGTTTAGTACTATATGCATAGGCCTAGAAAAATATTTAGTGTTTATTGACTAACCCTCTATTAGGTTTCTTGTGAACCCCAACAGAAATTCTTCTAATAACTTTAAAAGTAAAATCTATACATTGATAATATAAAGCAGCAACTGGCCTCGAAGGCTTAAGGTAGATTGTTGGGAGGGAGAGAATATAATAAGGTGACTGAAAATATGTCCAACTGCTAACCTGCTCTATAATATAAGCCCCTGCAATTTAGCCCACTCCTACCTCAAACCCCCTTCCCCCGGCCCCACAGAACATCTTCCTTTTTATTGGCTCTCTACATACCGGTTCTCTACAGAGAAAGAGCTATGAAAACCAGTGAGCTAGAGACAGTATCTAAAGTACAATCATACTAAATACTGTAGGTCATTTATTGCAGATCTTTTAAATAAAATTGACCATTAGTCAGAACATTTTCTGACATTTTAAATCTAAGAAGAAATTAGAAAAGGTAAATGTGAAAGGGATTCAATAGCATATGTTTGCTTTAATTTCAGGAAGCTATCCAGCTGAAACTTTCTTAACTATTTATTGACATATTTATGCTAATTTCCTAGAAAGGAACAATTTTAATCATATTTGTTAAGCATTATTGGTTCTTTCCTTATGTTATTGTGTACTAATGTGTTAATAGTTTCTTAAAGGTTTTGATCCTTATACAGACTTTATTAATTTACTATTTAGCATTCATTATTGAATTTTTATGAAAGAAGAGAATATGATATAATTCATTTAAAAGACTTAATTTAGTAAAGCATGATATTAGCGAACAGTAATTTTGCTTATACTTATAATTAAATTACCATGGTTAATGAGTTACAACTGTCTCATACTGAATATTTGATCATGATTGGAAGTCTAAATTGTACTTTAAAAAGAACCTAGAGCATATGGAATTGATTCTAAAACAATATATACATTGAAGTAAAAAGAAATTATTAACATTTTTTGTCCCAGGGTGAATTACAGAAATCATACCTACTCCTAAACGCAGGTTTGCTATGTGTGTCTCTCCATGTTATAAATCTCTATTCTGGATTTTAATTGTTTTCAAAAGCACAGACGTTTTATCATCCACAAGAACTTTATCTCAGCAATTCATGAAAGCTGTTCCATAGTTTACCATTAATTCCGGCTCCCAAACTTTTTCATACTAATGTATAAATGGCAGAAGCTGGTTTAAATTCACATCTGATTGTCGACATGGTAGACCAAATAGGAGTGGTTGGTGCCTAAGGAAAGAGAAAGTCAAAAAATAACTTGTTTCTTGAATAGTTGTAACTCATTTGGCTTAGCACAGTATCTTACCCATAGTAAACTGACTACCAGTGCACATCCATAAGAATAGATCTAGGTTATGATGAAGTAGCAACCCCAGAATCTCAGTCTTTTAAGACAATATGCTCTGCACACTGTATGTTCTGCCCACCCCGCTATATGATTTACTCACAACTCTTTTTCTCATCATCCTCTCTCCAGACCCCAGACTGATGGAGCAGCTGCCATCTGGGTCATTTTTTCAAGGCAGGACTTAGGAGGTTAGGGGAAGGGAAGTGGCAAAAGAGAACCTGGAAAATCACACACTGGCTTTTAATGCATCTATCAGAAAGCTCACATCTCATTAGCCAGGCCAAGCCACGTGGCCGCTGTAACTTAAAGGGTTGGTGTTAGCACCATGTGCCCAAGAGCAAAATTTAGTGAACAGTGTTAATGACTGCCACAGAGTAGCCACTTAAACTATATATAGGCTCCTCGACTCCCAGGAATAGCAGAAGATAAGAATTTGTGAGAACAGAGGAATTTCCAAGGTCCCCAACTGGAATCAGTCAGCAACAACTAGGCAAAGGCCTCCAGCCTTTGCAACTAAGGAAATAAATAGAGAGTCGTACCTTCAGACAGGAATACACATCTTCACTAACTTTTCAGGTAAAGGGTAGTTGTCTACAAAGCTCTGCTTCTCTAAGAAATATCTGCTACTCTGAGCTTTTCCCCTAACTTACCAAATGTCAAACAGTAAAAAAGTTGATGAACAGGACATAAACTACCCTATAAAAAGGGAATGCCCGTCACACCACCGCAGTGGTCTGGCGGGGGGGCTGTCGTTGCTCTTTGGCAGCACCTCCCTGGAACCAGACATTAAGGACCTGGTGCTGTTCCTTCGACCACTCTCTCCTCTTGACGTGCATTCCCGAGGCCAGTCACTGCTCATTTTACAGAAACCTAATGAAAGAGATGAGGTCATATGTTTCTATTCAGATTAATGTTGAATCGTTTCATAATTCACAATGTCTGTTAAAACCAATACTTCAAATCATTTCTATTGCCCGACTCATATTTATGTGGATTTATAATACTAGATTTGTGTTTGTGTTTTACACAGAAGTTGTATTTTTCCAGGAATATTCCTATGTACTTTTTCTTTCAAATTGTGGTGTCCTTTAGAAGGGCACCATGGGGTAGCGATAGCAAGGAATTTAAAATTTCATAGGGCTAGTAGAAAATTCTTCAGAACTGTGATAATTTACCATCTGGCAAGTTCATTTATTTAGTGAATCAGCAGATGCTTATTGAATACCTGCTTTGAGGCACTGCACTTGGTGCTGCAGAAATAATGAACAAATATTAATTCATTAGACTTGACAACAACCCTATAAAGTAGGCATAGATATCATTTTTATCCTCATTTTATAGAGGAAAAAATAGCATAGAAAGCTAAGCCAAACATGTAAAGTGGCAGACCAGGGCTTCAAACTTGGGCATTCTGGCTCAAGCTATGAAGTAGCAGCTGGACATTAGGGATCATAAGATAGATACAGGCTGGAGGCCTGAGTTCAGGACTCAACAGTTAAATGATAATTGAAGGGAATGAAGTTGCCTAGAGCATATGTAGACTGAGAAAAGAGGATTCAACATTTAAGTATTCATGAGACGAAAGAGCTAGAAAAAGAGACTAGAAGATGGTGGTCCTAGAAGTAGGAAGAAAATCAGTAGAATGTGATAATCAGAGAAGCCAAGGGAATATAGTGTTTTGAAAAATGAGGAAGTGCTCAGTGTGTCAAAGGCTGCTGTAGGAGAAGTTGTATAAGGACTGAAAAGTGTCTTTGGGATATAGCAACATGGAGGCCACGGGTGACTTTACTGAGAGTACTTGTGGTAGAGTATAGCACGGAATCCAAGTTGTGCTTGATTGAAGAGGAGAAGACCTTTAAGAATGGGGGGTAGGGTGGGATTCAGAGGTCAGGTGGCATTAGGGAGAGGTCCTTCCTCCACTGCCATATGAGAGAGAGGAGGTAAAGATGGGCACCCATGTCAGTAACTTCCTAGATTCGGTTGCAAAAATACTACACAATCATCATCTCATGGCCCTTGTTAACTGTATGAAGAAGCAGAAGATGGGACTACCTGCTGAGACCCGGGGAGAGAACAGACATTTAAGCTGAACATGCATAATTTAGAGTTGTCAACCTAGAGAGGGTTGACTAGAGAAACATGGTACAGCTTCTGGACAGTGTCTAGGTTGGTGACATCAGTCCCTCCAGCTGTATGATGTTCCTTTCTCTAGCAGGGCTCCACAGCTCAGATACAAGCATACTGAAGGTATTAAAACTTGGTTGGTTTTAGTTGAGTTTTGCTAGCCAGGTGTATGACAGACAAAGAAAGGCATGGATTTTAAGGTATTAGCAAAAATTCTATTGAAATTAGAGACCATGAATCCAAAATGAGTATAAGACAGTATGAAAAAAAGCAGGTGAGTGATGGTTAGAGAGAAAATGCACTAGTCAAATTGCCTGTAGCTTAGCTGAAATGGAATAGGAGCAGTAGCAGTAATTTAGCAGGTGACAAGAAGTTAAGGCTATAGAGTGGGATGTGTGAATAAGACACTTTAAAAATGGGGCAGTTTTGAGTGATTTCATAATTTAGGATAACACCATGAGACTGAGTGGTTAAGGAAGGATTTTGCCAGAATCTGTCAGCATGGCTATGAAACACATTTTAATTAAAAAAATATATAAAAATTGGTCTTTAAGAAAAGCAAAGCATCAGTAAAGCTATTTTTAAATTGCTAAGATATAAACATTATTTATATAATATTATCAATCTATATAAAAATACATATTGAGCAAAGGTCACTGCTTAAACAAAAGAAAGAAATATATTTGTGCTGTATGAAATTTAAATATACGGATGTCGGACAAAGAGTCACAACTCTAGAGCCTTAAGAAATCAGTTCTGGTGATTAGAGTAGGCATTAGAAATGTAAACAAAATGCATATTAGGGAATTAGTTGTTTTTAATGCAGCTAATATACCTATGCAGGGCTGTTTGTTTTAAATTATAACTAGGTGAAATTTATGTACAATAAGTGTAGTAAATTTGAGCATAGTGATAGGAATTTGTTTTAGATTTCCTATAAAAATTAAATCTTACCTAGTGTAGATCATTTTATTTATACAAATTTGCTTGGTGAAAATTTTTATGCTTTAGGAATTAGGTACTATCTTAGCCCATTTGGGCTGCTATAACAAATACCATAGACTAAATGGATTATACACAACAAACATTTATTTCTCAGTGTTCTGGAGTCTGAAAAGTCCAAGATCAAGGTGCCAGGAGATTCAGTGTCTGGCGAGAGCTCACTTCCCAATTCACAGTTGGCCATCTTCTCCATGTGTCCTCACGTGACAGAAGGGGTGAGGGAGCTCTCTGGAGTCTCTTTTTAAGGACACTTCTCCCATTTATGAGGGTTCTACCTCATGACCTAATCACCTCCCAAGGCCCTGCCTCCAAATATCATCACATTGAGAATTATGAATTAACATACAAATTTGGGGAGAGGGGGACACAAACATTCAGTATGTAGCAGGTGCCTTGTAAAGTAAGTCCTTTAGAGATTTTATTTATAAGCTTTCTTGTTACCTTTTTATGATGTAGATTTATGCTACATGTATTTTTTAAAGTTTTTTTCTTTAAAACATTTCAGAAAATATATCATTGACAAATTTTAAGCCTAACCATTCTAGTAACTAAACTCATTTGTGCTCCATTATGAAGTGTTTCTCCAAGCAAGATCTGCTAATATATCTGAATATGTCACCATTAATTCTGCATTATAAAACAAACAGTTCATTTTATAATTTAGCTGAAAATGCTTTTACATTGATGATAACACGAACCCAAGCCTTGGGGGTTATGTTTGTTTTTAACTTAATAACTGATCTTTATTTTAATTTGAAGTATCCAATTCCTCAGAAGCAATACAAATAGTGATTAATCCTAGAGTATTGAAAAATGAGGGAATTCAAGAGCTTTAACAGTATAGGCATAGAACACATGGACTTTTTCAGCTCTTTATTCTAAATACTTGTTTTGTTTTTCACTTTTCCCCTTAAGTAGGTTAGGGTTAGACCGGATAAGCAGAAGAGTTTGTTACCTTTGTGTTATAAGTCCTTTTTGCTTAATGTATTTACTCATTTAATCTTATTTTAACAGATTTTTTAAAGTTCTTGGTATAATAATAGCAACAGCTGCTCTAATTTATAAATCACTACTGACTGCGGTGTTTCAATTCTTACATAAAACTTGGTATTATAATTATTAAATAGTGGCTTCTTACAGTAGTCTTCGCTCACAAACTTCTAGTTAGGTAGAAAGTACACTTACTATTTAATTTAGGCTTAACTGTTAACTCAGATAACTAGCATTTGTGTGTTTCTGCTGTCTTATCTTTATGACTGTTTAATGTAATCTACTGCTTTATGACTATGCTTACAGTTATATTGGGCTGGCCAAAAAGTTCACTTAGTTTTTTCCATAGGATGACGCTAGTAGGGCTTAGTTGTCTTCAACTTCATTCAAAACAATTTTGTTAGATTTTATTGTGACAGCTGTTGTATCAGTATGTATTTTAAAAAAAACATTAAAATTGGTGAATTTTTGTGCAGCCATTTTAATATTGAAGATGAAAGAAAATACACATTTTTGGCATATTATGCTTTATTGTTTCAAGATAGGTAAAAATGCAACTGAAATGCAAAAAAAGATTTGTGCAGTGTATGGAAAAGGTTGTGTGATGGATCAAGCATATCAAAAGTGGTTTGCAAAGTTTCTTGGTACTATTGACCTTTTGACCAAATAATTCTTTTCTGTGGGGCTGTCTTATGCATTGGAAGATGTTTAGCAGCACCCCTGGCCTCTACCCACTAGAAGCCAATAGTGGGAAGTAGCCGACATACTCAAAATATCTGAATCAATAAAGTTATTGGAGAAAAAAAAAAGTGTCTTTTATTTTACAAAAAACTAAATGGACATTTTAGCCAACCCAATACTAACCCGGAGTTTAACTTTGAAGAATAAATTATAGTGGATCTTAAAGCTCTATCATCAATTATTAACATATTTAGTTGATTATGATTTATACCTTCATTCAGCAAATATTAAGTGCCATCTATGATTATTTCAAGCATCTGTTTTGTGCCAGACTGCGTTCTTGTCTCTGGAGGATTCAGAAATGACTTAGATAAAGTCCACCGTCTCATAAAATGTACATGCTGATGAGGTAAAATGTTAAATTCAAATGCTAATTTCAGATAGTGGTTAAGTGCTGTAAAGATAATACGATACACTCAGGTGATAAAGAGTGATGGAGGGAGGGGTAGGGAGATGAGGAGGACTACTTTAAACCAAGTGGGAACCGGGATCTGAATGATACCATTATAAATTTGGAGAAAATCACATTCTAAACATAGCAACCTGAGATTTCTGAGTAGATTTCTCTCTTTCCTGTGGAATGAGAAAGAGGAGAAGAAGCAGGAGGACAGCAGAGGTGATGATAATGGTGGTGATCAGGCCATTGTTCTGAGGGTTCATTGGGTATCAGGTGTACGGTAACGATACTTGGGGAGTTGCACAACCTCCCTGGCATAGATTCTGAAGCTCTGTGCAGCTGCTTCCTGAGTCAGGTAGGAAGCAACCGACCTGAGATTAGGCCCTGCTCTGCCTACCACATGACCCTTCCCACATGTTATTTAACAAAATAGAACAGAAAGTTACCGAGATTAGGAACGCAATCTTTCTTTTTCACTTGTTCATTAGTTCAACATCTGAACCTCATATAGTGAACTAGCAACAATCTTCTATAACCGTGACATCTCCCACTTCTGAGTGACGAAAATATTTAAGTTATGAAAACTAAACCAATATCTTCATAACACTTGTGAGTTTATAACATATTTTATTCAAGTTGTATTTGAAATTATTTATTTATTGCATTTATGTCTTTTTGTTCAAAATAGATACAACGTTGTCCTTGAATTTTTCCAAATGATTAAGTTGTAAGCATTCTCATTTTTCTTCTTCAATATTTTATCCCTCATTCCCTCACATTCTTTATCAGTGGAATAAAATATTTCTCATTTTCCAGTGAGTACATGTGGCAAAAACCTTGTAATATATATAAAAATCTGTGTAATTTTATCACTAATTCCTATTTTTTTCTGAATGTTGTGTACCATTCAAAATGCTGACAAAATTTGTATCTGTATTTTGGTGTAACACTTCATTGATTAAGGTATACACATTCAGCTTCTTCATTAAGCAAGGTGTATTGAAGACAATGGTAACTGAGAACACTGAGTGATATAGATGCTCACAATTTAGAAAAAAGAATCATATTTTCAATTTTGAATCATATATCCTAATAAAGAAATATATAGGAAAATTATATTATGCTGTTACTTCAAATGAAACTGAAAATGTTTGGCTGTATTAACAGACATAAATTGTGAAGGTTTACCAATACAATTGGAATGCTTTTATGTAATTAGAGAATTCCAAAAAGGATTTAGAAATAACTCATAAATCTACCATATGTTGACAGCACTTTAATAAATTTCTCCTGACTGTGAACAAAAATTTGGAATCCAGTTGCCTATTTGCTTTTGACATTTAATTTATTTGGACAATGAAAGGAAGGAAAGCTTAGATATATTGTCATATATCATAAAAGTAACAGTAAAAATGATTAAAATATTTACTTATCATAGTCTTTATGATTTGCAGTGAACCAAGAGTTTATAGTATGTTTTCTTTCATTACATTAACTGCTGTCAAAAGACAAGATTCAATACCAGGGCCCCTAAGGTTAAACTAAGATTAGATCCAGTGACCCAGCATTCTGCCATGAGTTTTTCCTAGGGGTCTGACCCATTGTGGAATTTAAAGATGCCACCTCGAGCAATGGAGTTTAATTAGTCCTCAGGTAAATGGGTAGTTCCCGTATCCTCAAATATTGCCAAACTCATTTCACTGCTGTCTGGTATTGCATATCCCACTAGTTTTACTTACCCATTCAAGTGCCTTTCCCCCCATGTGCAGACAGATGCAGAATAATCATTTACTCTCTTCATAAATACTCAAAGTAGAATACCACAACTTTCACCCCTCTCTCCCCCCCTTTTTTGCTATCAAACTGGCAAAGACTAAAAACCATGTTGATACCCAGTTTGGTGATAGTAGGGAAAAAATTTATTCAGACATTGCTCTGAAAAGCTATTAGGTACTATGTATATAAGATCCTTAATAAAGACCTTTTTCAGCTCCATTTATCCTACACTAGGAAATCTGTTCAAAGGAAATAATCCAAAATGCAATCATATAATGCCTAAAGAAGTTAATAGATATATCTTATAGACTCAGTAAACAGAGGGAGACATCTCAAATATCCAGTAATTAGAGGAAGGCAGTTATTAGAGTAATTAGATCATGGAAAACTCACCTAATGGCATATTGTGCAACCATTAAAATTTATGCTTGTGCCTTTATATCACAGAATGGACAAGTATTGATATAATAAATAAAGCAAGATACAAAACTTAGTTTATAATATAATTTCAGCTATGGAATACAGAGAGATTACACAGGAAATTATTCCTAAATATAAATTTTATTTACCTCTGGCTGGTATATAATCTTTCCCCTTGCCTTTTCATTTTTCTATATTTACCAGGTTTTTCATAGTGAACTAGTAATAATCTCATGATCAGAAAAATGTCCAAGGAAAAATGGAGTACACATAGAAAAAAATCATTATCAATCTTTTGCCCTCAGCCTTACTCTGGATTCAGATTTGAACTTTTTAAACTTTTCTTACAAGAATATAGCCTCCTTCTAACATCTGTTTCATAAAGAAAATGACCTTTACTCAGAAATAATTGAATTTCCTTCTTCATAGTCAATTTATAGATTGGCATTTCAGGTGGTGTTTTATTTACAGCAACATCTATTAGATGTTAATATTATCCTCAGTTTACATGAAAATGGAGTTGAAACAAAGCTTAAGTAAACAGATTGCTCATAAATCCTTGCAGAGTCTCAAATCCAACTACTTAGTGTTTGTTTTATCAAGAGCAGTTTTAAAAGACAGGCTAATTATACTAACAATATTTTTTTTTGTTAAACACACACAAATCACTCTAAAATGTGATACAAATGTATTGTAGATTATTTCATTCTAAAAAATATGGGCATTGGAAATTTCTTTGCATTTTCTATTATCAACCATTTAAAAGGCAAAAAAAACAGAATTTTTTGTGATGTGTGTAGACTCAATCATAAAGATTATCTTTATTACTAACATAGAAAGAAATCTGGTAATACTGAGGCACTTGGCACAATCTGTGACTTTCTCTTTCTCTACAGGATTTAATTAACAGAAGGTATTAGGGAAGACATAGCAGAGACCCTTTTTTCTCTTGTTACAGCAGTACATGTCTCTTAAGAAACTTCAAAAACAATGCATGCTTGCTTGAGGAAGAAGAAAATAAGAGCAAAGCTATTCAGGAACGAGCCAGGGAAAAAGAAAACGTTGTCTGAGGGATAAAGGAGGTGACTATGTAAAGGAAAGCATACAGTCTACCAGACACTCTTGAGTCTTCTCAAATCAAAATGCAGATTCACTTTATGGTGGAAACCCAAGGTAATTAGAAACTGTACTATTTTACTCTATTTATAAAATCCAAAGCAAATTTCACTATATGACTACATGACATGAATTGATAGAGCTTGGTTATTGGTACACAGGTATTAGAAATTTCTATATTATTGAAATACAATTTTTTAAAAATGTTTGGAGGAATCTATAGATGTGATAAAAAGCCAACAATGTCTTCTGTAATTTTACTCTCTCCCCACCCTAAAACTCTATCTGACATCCTACAATTGGAATAGGCCTCTATAAAATGATCTGAGGCCCTTAATTCTTAAAATTGTATTTCTAAGGGAAACTCAAATTTTGAGCCTATAGGTAAATCATTTGTAAATATGGGACTACTTGAACTATTCATTGTATTAGATACATCAACCTAATGAACTTAACTCTTATGACCCTGACGGTGTGGCTTAGTTAGTTGGGCTTCATCCCACAAAGCAAAAAGACACCAGTTCAATTCCCAGTCAGGACACATTCCTGGGATGTGGGTTTGGTCCCTGGTTGGGGCGCATATGAGAAGCAACTGATCAATGTTTCTTTCTCTTATCGATATTTCTCTCCCTCTCTTTCTCCATCCCTTCCTCTCTCTCTCTCTAAATATAAATAAATAAAATCTTTAAAAAATAATAATAACTCATGGAATGGAAAGAACATTGCCCTTAGAATCTGGAATCCTGGCTTCTCAGACCCTGGTAGGTTGTTGACTCATTGCTCTACTTTGAGCAAGTCATGTTATCACTTTCAGATTTTTTTCATTGATTGAAAACAATGGGATATGAAATAAATGTCTTTTAAACATCCTCTAAATCACGTGTTCTCAAACTATGATACACTGATTTTCAAGTTCATAGAATGTTATAAATTGGAGGGAGAGCGTGGCGAGAGAAGTTTTCTTCCCATAACTCAAAACTTGTTAACTCATTTTTGGGCATAAACATAATGACACCTTTTGGTAAAATGTTGAGTTATGCTTCATGCTCTGCAATACTTTAGTAGTCCAGATATGTAAATACCTGGAAATGAAAAAGAAGTAGGAAAGCTGGACAACTTTATCCCCTAGAAAAACCATGGAAGAGAGATGCTAAGAAGTAGAGGAGCACTGCAAAGATAACTGGACTGCTTCAGACAGAAACAGTTGGGAACACGCACCGATTCTTCACTTACGGAAGAGACACAGTCTTGGCTCCTTCCTTAACAAACACTTGAACACAGGGTGCTTTCCATTATAAACCCATCTCCCATTGTAATAACAAACTCAAGGGGAATTCTGACAGCTGTAGCAAGAATGAGAATCAAGGTAGATAGATGATAGATAGATAGATAGATAGATAGATAGGTAGATAATCCTTGTTTCCAGCAAAACTGACTTTCCAGTGCAAAGGACACAAAAGCAAATTAATTAGCATGCAAGAAGTTAGGGAATATTGATTCCTTTCCTGATAATTCTACCAGAGAACAAGCTTCAGACAACCAAAAGGCCACGTATTGTGTGATTCAGTCTTAACCTTAAGGAAGCTGTATTATGCATAAGTCTTCTATACATTATTAATATAAGCCATGCCTCATTTTACAAATGTTTGTCAATTATTTTATACCAAATGTATAGTATTGGCATAGCTCTGTTGAAAAATAATTGTTTTTTTTTTAATGTTTTAAAGCTTGTATGACTACTCCTATGCTAAAACAGGAAGGATTATTTTACCTGTGAACTACCACAAACAGATACAAGAACTACTTTACATATAAATGGCTCTTTAAAACTAAATACTATTGTGTTCTGATTTGCAACAGAGACTGTACAAAGGGAGAAAAGACTAATAAATGCTGTGTTGTGAACCAATAATTAGATGCTCAATGTGGTATAAAGTACTCACAAGAGGTTCGTTCTTGGCCTCATAAATTTGACCATATCTTTCCATTCTAATGCTATTAAGTGACTTAGAGACATGACTTAACAGTAAAATAAGCTCCTAAACCACAGTGGCAAGCACATAAGACTGAAATTATACAGTCATGACTGCCATTCATTTAGGAATTGGCTGTCCCATTTGCTCTTAAATATCAGGCAAAAGCAAATGGAGAGTTGGCTGTTAAACTGCAAATTCAGCATCACACGGCTTAGTACCCCTTGCACTGTTTGCTAAACTTAAAGATTATTAAAGATTTTTGCTTGATTCGCTGCAGAAACAGCATAATACCTATAGTATAAGTATTTTTGATTGAAGTACTGTTTTTAATCAATTTCCTTCCTTTTCTTACTGAATTACCTGTGCCCATCTTCTGAACAGTTCAGTGCTTCTCAAACTTTGTAGCACACCAGAATCCCTAGGAAAACTTATCAGAAAAAATTATGGTTCCCGCTCCATCTCTTCACATAATTACTATTTCTTTTTTATAAGAACATTAAAGAGCTACTCTCTGAACAGCTTTTAAGTCCGTAATACAATATTGTTAACTATAATCACCATGCTGAACATTGGATCGCTGGAAATTATTCATGTTATAACTGCAAGTCTACACTCTTTGACCAACGCCCCCTCATTTCCCCTACCTCCGCCCTGGTGGCCACCATTCTACTCTCTGTTTCTGTGAGGTCAGCTTTTTTAGATTCCGCATATGTGATATCATAGAGTATTTTTCTTTCTCTTTTCATGAGTTTTCCTTTTTTTAAAACCCGCATTGCTGCTATCCCAGTCTTTCTCTTAGTGCTAGTTGTTTTGAACAGATCTAATAGATCAGTTTCTTAGCTACCACCAGCGATTCCCATCTGAATGATGAGATGTTGACAGTTCACAGGAGAAGAGATGTGTATCTGATATACACACAGCACATTGGGGGAAGGCTGCTTCCTCTGAAGCTGAATTTACAATCTCTAAAAACACCTAAGTGATAACTTTCTCTACAGTTGTATATAGTTGTCTTTCTATAGCTCTTTGATACCATTGCCAGTTTTACATGGTCAGGTACCACGATGGCAAGGATTTGCCGGGTTTTCTTGGGCAGCACTCACAACAACGTTATGTCCATCTTCACTTTCTTTTTGGAGGAGAAATGGAAGTTATTACTTCATCCTTCCCTGTGTATCATAAAATACTACCCTGTGGACGTTTCTCTGCTGTTAAACTTCAAAAGCAAGTGTTATTATGAGTCATTGACCACAGCTGTCTTGTTTGCTTATGTATTCCAGGGCCTTGTGCAACTCGGCATGCAGTACATAGGCACTCAATAAATATTTATTGAAAAATGAAGTGACATTTTTAAAAGGTCAGAATTATAGAAGAGGTTCCTTTTAAAAGTTTATAATTTAGAAAGTTTAAACTATTTTGAAGTGTCTGTGTGTGTACATGTGTGTGGAATAGCTTTAAAAGAATTCAGATGGTTCAAGAGCAGCCACGATGGGCGAGATAAGTTATGTGTTCTGTTAGTTATTGTTTGTATTTTAAAGAGAAAATGCCTCTCAAATTATTTCAATTTGACATTTTCAGAGCTCTTCTAATGAAAAAGTATTCAGTTATGTGACTTTTTGATATTCTGATGGTGATTGTTATTAACACAAGGCATTGTTTCATTGAATTATTCATGGTACTGTAAGAAAACAACTGAAGTATTTTTAAAACAGGTATAGTGTTGTCATGAAATATTTTAAAACTTCTTAATTTAAATGAAAAATATTTAAGATGCTTTCAGTCACTTTAACGTAATCCAGGGGTTGGCAAATGCAGACATGCCCATTTGCTTACATTTTGTCTTTGGCTGCTTTAACCCTACAGCTATAGTTAGTGAATGAGTGAATGAATTAATGAATGCCCTCTTACCAGAAATTCCACTTTCAAACATTTAACCTGAAGAAATAGTCATGTGTATAAGCATGTACAGGGATGTTCATTCTACTGCTGTTTGCAATATCAAGATAATGGAAACCTAAGAGTCAAATAATAAGGGACCGACTAACTTCTGTCATAGCCATAGCCTGGTATACTATATAGCGGTTTTAAAAAGATGTTACAGAAACATAGCCATTGATATAAAACAGGGGTCATCAAACTAGAGCACTCTGACCAAATTCAGCCTGAGACCTCTTTTTATACTACAAGGGCTGAGGATAGTTTTTACAATTTAAGGGATTATAAGAGAAAAAATTTTTTAAATATGAGATACAAAGAGTATATAGTTGTCAAAGTCTAAAATACCATCTGACCCTTTACAGAAAAAGTTTGCTGACCTCTGACATAGAATGTTGTATTTAATGTAGATTAACTTGCTGGGATAGATTTAAAACATTATAACATAGTATATGTGGAAGATACCATTTTTCTAAAAAAAATACAACCAGTACCATTTAGAAGGATAGATAAAATGTTAACAGTAGTTGTGTTAACACAACTATTAGGTATGTTAATAGGTGTATAAGATTAATGATGTTCTACAATTTTTGTCTATTTGACAACATTATGATTTTTCGATAATGAGAAGATATTGATTGTGTAATGAGAAAATTTTAAATTTTAATTTGGATGTGGAAAAATAGAATAGGAAAAAGAGAGAAACTCTGAGTTCTAAGGTGCAAAGGTATACGAGACCTGTCCAGAGGCTAGCCAGACCCATAACATGAAAAATAGAGCTATTTATTGAAGAAGATACGAGGTACAAGAAACACTGTACATAGGACAATGACACCTCAGTCTCCTTCAAAGTAGGCAC
The DNA here is from genome assembly GCA_004026545.1 of Mormoops blainvillei. Taxonomy (NCBI): domain Eukaryota; kingdom Metazoa; phylum Chordata; class Mammalia; order Chiroptera; family Mormoopidae; genus Mormoops; species Mormoops blainvillei. The sequence continues at coordinate 237,451 of PVJD01000388.1, read as the reverse complement.
CTTGGGACCTCACACAGTTCTCCTAATTGCCATCAGCTGCCTTGTTGTATTTTCCTGAATCTTATCAGCAGTCTGAAATCTCTTCCCTTTCAAAGGTGATTTTTTTTCTTTAAGATTTTACGTATTTTATTTTAAGGCAGGGAGGAAGGGAGAAAGAGAGGGAGAGAAACATCAATGTGTGTTGCCTCTCACACACCCTCTACTGCAGACCTGGCCTGCAACCCTGGCATGTGCCATGTCAGGGCTGGAACAGGCGACTGTTTCGCAGTCTGATACTCAATTCACTGAGCTACACCAGCCAGGGCTCAAAGGTGATTTTAATTTCAAGAAAAGCCGGAAGTCGCAGAACACCAAATCCGGGCTGTAGGAGGGCTGAGTCACCTGGGTGATTTGATATTTCTCCAAAAAACTCTGAACATGTGATGCATGAGTGGGCGCATTGTCATGATGAAGCTGCCAATCACCAGTTGCCCAGAGCTGTAGCCTCTGAATCATCTGAATAGTTTCTGCGGACAAATGTTCCAGCTTAATGCAAAATTTGATGCAGATTCCTTCCTCTACTCGCTTAGTCATTTTGAATGCAACGGCCACACACTACACATGCTCACTCAATGGCATCTACCACCCCCACTGAATAGTACAGTGAAATCATCGTTGTTGACGCATGCACATTCCAGTCTGCTCTCCTTGGCTGCTAGGTTACATCGATGTTGCACAAACTGTTCTCGTTATATTAACAATGGCTGGACTTTTTCCAGACAGACCTCGTATTTCTTCACTTTGTAGATGAAGAAACTGATGCTGAGAGGTTAATCAACTTGCCAAGGGGGGAACAAACATGAGAACAATTGCACTGCTCCCAAGTTTTCTGTCCAACAGCATCACCATTTAATAACTTAAAACATTCCTCCATCAGCTCACATTTGAAATTTTGAACTCTATGCCCAAAGGTACTTTAGAGGTATCAGTGTATAATATATAAAAAGAAGGGTTGTGCAGAAATCAAAAGCCACCAGCTCAATGGGATTTGATGCACAACCAGATAGGTTTCTATTTACTTAGATAAAGAAAAAAGATTAGTGTACATTTTGCATTTTTTTCAAAAAAGCAAACAAAACCTATACAGACATGGGTATTTAGTTTACTTTGTAAATCTACAAACCATCACTGCTAAATAAGATACTAATTTATTGCTTTTTTCTTTTTTTTTAAAGATTTTATTTTATTTTTAGACAGAGGAGAAGGGAGGAAGAAAGAGAGGGAGAAAAACATCAGTGTGTGGTTGCCTCTCATGCGCCCCACACTGGGGACCTGTCCTGCAACCCAGGCATGTGCTCTGACTGGGGAATTGAACCAGTGACCTTTTGGTTCGCAGGCTGACACTCAATCCACCGAGCTATACAGGCCAGGGCTAATTTACTGCTTTTTCATACATATAGAGTTAATAGTTCAAATTTAGTCTTCATACACAAAAAAAAAGGGCACATTTCCTGAAGTTCATTCCCTTCCCAAAAGATAGATGCAGAAGAGACATTTGACTTATCCTCAGGCCCTGTTTACAAAATTACTCAGCAACTCAGTAGGTGAGGAAATACACGTCTACGGAGACTAATCTTCATTATAATGAGATGATAGCTATCACAAAAAGAAAGAGCAGGACCATAGAATGCAGACATAAAAGCTCAGCAGTTTTTGGACCATTTAGTATATGGACAAAAATTCTAACATCTTTCAGTTATTCCTGGGGGAACCACTGTCTTATTGCAAAGAACAGTGATGATGATGACTATTGTTATAGCTCCTCTAAAAAGCACTTGTGCATTTAATCACATTTAATCATCTTGTGATTTGGGAGAATGTTTCCCTTTTCATCTGTCTAGAAACCGAGGTGCAGAGGGGGCTAAGTGCATGCTGAGGACAATAGAGCCCAGACAGCTGATGCCTGGGCCCTGGGTGCCCCAGCCCCAGCTCAGCGTCAGCATGTGATGCTGATGCTGAGTCACCAAGACAGGATCCCTGTACATTTCACTAAATCAAAAGAACAGATAAACATGTTTTTAAAATCGATGCAAAGAAAAAGGTTAAACTATAAATATTTTGATGCTCTTTAGCAGTGAGATTCGGTATCTGGAAAAATTTACTGACATGGAATACCTCATAACTCAAAAATGCCGGGGAATCACGGTATACTTGCATAGATGAGGCTGTCTTCTTCCTCTCATGTTTCTGTTGAACAAAGGTTTCCAAGCCTGGATTTTGCATATTGAAAATGATTTGTGATGTTTGCCTGCAAACAGAATAACAAACAGAACAGTCCCCATTTTAACCTATGATATCATGTAGTAACAACCTTGTGTGTAGTGGATTCCACAAGTCACAGCCAGAGAGGGCGCTTGCTTTCCTGGTTCCTGTCTCTTTAGCTGGCATTGTGGTTTATTTAAAGATTTTGTGTGTGCATATGTGAAATTTGTGTTCAGAAACTATTTGGCATACTTACCTAATATTAAATGTTATTTTTCAAAACATCGTGTTGGTAACTCGTCCATTTTTTAAACCTAAATTGGGATAAAATGAGCAGCTTAACATCTCATCTTTAAGCACAGTTTAACAGTTTGGACAATTATGCTGTTATTTACTGTTCTTGGGCTGGTCCTTTAGGAGTTAAAATATCTAAGATAATTATCTTAGCATTGTTAGAAGAGGGACATGTAACTTTCTATCATTATACTATATCCTTTTTTTCAGCTTCACCCTCTGTACCATTTATTTCTACAACAAACTTTATTCTTGAGAAGGCACTTCTTTAAAGGACCCTAATTATTTCTCAACATATTTCCTTTATCAGACAGGAATATAATTTTTCTTGGTGGTGTCACTTACGTATCTTTGCCCTTTTTCTCTGAGAAAAGTTCCATAACCAATGAGAAGTGAAGTGATCCATCTTCATGGTGGCAGAACTAGTGAGTAGCAGGCCCTGACCTAGAACTTGGGCCACTTGATTCCCTGTTGAGTGTGTCTGTTACCAGATCATCTTGACTTTGGCTTCTGCTCAGGGGAAACGCAGAACAGGTTCCACGAACAAGCAGCACATGGACACTGGTGACGTCTGCCTTGAACAACAGCCTGAAAATGTCCCCAGTATGTCTCCCCATTTTTCATCTTGCTATTTTAACTTTACAGAATCTTCCCAACTAAGGAACTAGAGAATGAAATCAGAGCCCGCAGAGAAAAAGAAATCAGTATCAGCGTTCATGTACTTATCAACATTTATTCATTTTGACTACGGAACAGTATAGAAGCAAGCTTTTAAAAAATTAACTTGCTGTTAATTTTTTCATGAGAATAAATATCTTTTGAAAAGCTAGCTAAGTCTAAAATGCCTGTTCAGTAGTGCATTCTTCATCTATATTTTTAAATTATAAGAAGTTTTTTCTTGCTCTTAAATTTCATGCTTTCATAATTAGAAATTCAAGTCTAAGGTACAATTATATTGATTCTTCTTGGTTATGACAAGGTTATTGACAGGTTAACATGCTTATCCTCTATATTTTGCATGAACAAGTTGGGGAGATCTTAGTGCTTTAATTTTTCAGGAAAGTGAGGAACAATCTCTTCATCTAATTGCTAAAAACTGAATTGTATTGATTCACAGGGAAGAAAAACAATTGGCAAAAGTATTCATTTAATTAAAACTTACACCTAAAAAATGAAATTCATAATGCAATTTGACAAATACCACCAATAATTATTTTAATTGAAAAAATTTCAGGTTTTGTTTTTAATCAGAGAGAAGGTGTGAAGATTAAAAACAGGCAGTAAAAGAAAGATGTGTGCACACACCCTTACAAGGTGCTCACAGGGGAGAGTCCCTCTGGATCAAAAAGATTACAGATATTTGAGAAGGCATGAATCTAGCATTCACTTGGTTGTAGTTGTCATCAAACCATCCCCATCAAAGCATTTAACTAGGAGAAGAGAGCCTCTCTGAACCTCAGTTTCTTTATCCATATACCAAGATTATGGGACCTTTGATGTCTCTTCCAGCTGTTAATTTCTGCTGGATTAGCTATTTTTATATGTCTCTGTTTGAATAGTTAAACCATTGGAGGTTCCACTCTAAACTGTAAAGCCAGAGTAGCTCAATATTTATTGGTTGAGTGATTAAATTTTGTCCATATTATGTGTGTTAATCAACACAGCTAACAATATATGGGTTATTTTAGTTATTTTTCAGCCAAAGATATTTATAATACCTATGGCAGCTTATGCTGAAAGCTTTTTGTAGCAGAAATGAGTAATAGGGAAACTGTTTTTACTAATGGGGAATTAGCATTTGATCTTTAACAGTGAAGTTTTCAGCATAAGCATTTGAAGAAAGCCTTTGATATTGATTGTGCACTTCAAACTGAAGAATGTCTGAACTGAAACTGGTTCTTTCCAGAGCTGTCTGTTCTCATTCATTTCTCCTTTCCTAACTCTTTGCTTTGGCATGTAAATATTCTTGTACAGTTCTTCAGGGATCTGCAAACTAGAAAAGCAAAGAAAGCCATACATCTTGTTTTAGAGCCTTGTCTAATCCTATCTATAAGGATAAAGTAACAAGATAAATGTTTTTATTTGATAGATTCTAAAATCTGAAGTTTCTTGAACATTGATCAAAGACTGGGATGATTTACTTAATTTTAATGAAAATATACAGTTTTGGTGTAGTTATTTTGAAATTCTTAACTTTGGGCCATAAATGTTTTTATCTAAACCTGTTTGTGAGTTGCATGCTTAAAAGATTATTTTAGAAGCCATTCCATCATATTTTACCACCCTTCTTTTGGCACATTAGTTTTTATTTTTGCTGTGAATGAAATCAGAATCTCCATAATGCAGATTATTTTTTGAAGATTCTTGTTGAAATATAAGATGTTTGCCCATCTCAAATTGATTGGTGTGAATTGCGTGAATACTCCATTTAATTTTAACGGTCTTTTTTTTAAAAAAGAAAACATCTATTATCAGCATGGATTACATTTTATTAACTGTCATTTTTCATCTTGCCATTTTAACTTTATAAAATCCTTTCCACCAAATATAAATACCAACAAACCCTGGAAACCAATACTGAGTAAGGGTCAGGTGACAGGTTAACACTTATCTTCCTACAGCATGACCATAATTTTGCTTTTGTGCCAGTCTCATTTTAGTGCTAGCTTTATGACTTCTGAATACTAGTTTTATCAGTGACAAATCAAAAGTAGGAATTACGAGCCCTGCTCTCCCATTTTACTGGGGAAACTGACACCCAGTTAAGTGACTGGCCCGGGCCTCCCACTGTAGCCACAGTGGAGCCATACCTAGCACCCAGGCGCTGGCCCCAGGCTCAACACCCCTCCATCTTGCCTCCCCATTGGAAGGAGCACTGAAGCACCACTTAGTATACTTGGGACCATTTGCTTTCCAGCACATTATCCAAGATGTTAAAATTTAACTGCCATTTAGAAAGATTTGTGACATTTCTCCTTTATTCTCTTAACAATATTAATTTTGTAGGCCAGTTGGAATTTTATCACATACTCACCATGTTAGCTAGAAAGATGCTCTCTTTAAATATCTGGATTCCTCCTCCAGGTAACTTCTCTTTCTGTCTCAGGAGAAGGTAACAAATCAAACATTAAGAACTGGAACTGATTCAGGCTTACATATGATTTCACTGAAAGCATCAATAGTTTAATCAATGTTTAATCCCAAACTATTCTGTAATTGTGCCCAAGAGTAAGACACCAGAATACCTGACATAATTATTTACAGGCAGGAGAAACCAGTGGAATAGGATGGAGCAATTTGCAAACACTAGAATATTAATGGTTTCTCATTACAGTGCCTCAGGTATATCTGTTTATTAAACGAACATGTATTTTTTTAACTCTAGGCATTATGGAGTATTTTTATTAGTTATAGTTTTTATGAAGTTAAATGCATAGATCTTAAGTATACAGGGAGATGAATTTTGACAATTCTATACACACATGTAACCAATACCTCCGTCAATATATAGAACATTTCCATTATCACAAAAAGTTCTTTTGTTTGTATGTTAGCTGTTTTTATTTTTTATACATTTCTTTTTTTTGAACATTTATTATTGAGAACCAGTTACTTTGCTTGATAGTACATGTGTGTGTGTTTGTGTGTGTGTGTGTATAGTATCCAGCAATATTTACACACACATGTGCACATTCACACACACACCATTGAATAAGATGAAGTCCATGCTTTCAGGAGGTTTACATTTGGTGGGGTTGTCAAACAATAAACAATAAACAAATAAGATAATTAGGATATGATAGTGAGACGCCAATAAAAAAGATGATATGATAAACAATAAATGAGAATGGCCTACTTTATGTAGGATGGTTGGAAAAGACTGCTCTTAAAAAAGGACATTTAAAGAGATCGCCGAAGTTAAGAATGAGTCAGGCAAGAGCCTTGCAGCCCGAGAAACCAGCAAAGGCAAAAACCTTGTGACGCGGAGAACCATTGTTTCTGTTAACTGAGGTATAAATATCTTCCTACCCGCTACTCCTAGGAGTATTGTGACATCAACAAATTTAAATACAAAATTACCTAATCTACCCAACCTGTCGTGGATATGTATAATAGGAAATGATGGAGAAATGGAGGTCTTTTCTCTACTTTTAGAAAGAAAGGAAGATTACTCAGGGATAAAAGAAGATAACACAAGGAAACATTTAGAGATCTGTACCTTGCTTTCAGTAATCAAATGTTGTATTGTGTGACACCAGTGTAGGAATTCACAGAAGGAAAAGATCTTGGCCTGGGCCTTGAAGAATGGGTGAATTTCTGTGGGCCAGCAAGAGGCAGAAAAGGGTGTCTCAGGCTGATAGAAGTGTGTAAATAAATACTCCTATAGTAACGTGGAAAGGTGGCACAACCAATAAAAACAAAGAATATGGAGTTGTTAACTGACCTTATCATGTAACCATTTCACAGTACATACATGTATTAAGTCATCACATAATACACAATATTTTATATCAGTTATATCTCTGTAAAGCTGGGGGTGGTGGGGACATTAAAAAAAGAGAGATACTAAAGTAAACTGAACTTGAATGAATGCTTGAGACCATGAAGTCTCAAGCTGGAGCCAAACTGGTCTTTGAGAGAACAGATATAATAGATGGGTCTGATTCACGGAGGTCATCGAAAGGTCAGTAGATCAGTTTTGACCTGATATGTTAGACAACAGAAGGAATTGTTGTGGTGTCTTGAACAAGAACATTGTCTGATAAAAAGAGGAAACAGGATACTGGGTTGGAGGACTTTCTTTTTGATCCTGGCATTTCACCATACCCAGTGATAAGAATATGGACTATGCTCTGTCACGGAAAGGGAATGAGCTATATATGAGACATTTCAGGGAAATTAACATTGATACTTAATGACTGAAGAACAATAAATCTAAAGTCAAAATGCCAGCTCTCTGGAGCCCCAGGGACTCAGTTTCAGTGTCAGTGATGGAACTGGGGAAGTTTGCCTGGGTCCTTAAATGACTCATTTCACCTTGGACATGTTAAGTGCCAGAAGCCAGACAACAAGACACTCAAATTGTGATGTGAACACACAAGTAAAAGTACAGAACTAAAGCTAAAATGGGAAGTTGAATCTGGGAATGCAAACAGGTGATGAGAACTAAGGGCTTAGCTCTTGAGAATGAATGAACGCTTATGATTGAGAGTGTGTGTGACGGGGGCGGGTGCACACACAGAACCTGAGTAGAAGGTACCAAACAGCTGCTGGGTGAAAGCCAAGATGAGACAGAATTTCCAGCAGTTAAATACGGCGAGCTCTTGGGGAAATACCGTTATCATTATCACCATGCAAACTACAACTAACCTTTTAGAGTGATTGCTATGTCCCCTAAGGCCTTTAAATATAATAATGCATTCATTTCTTTCCACAACCTTTAAAATAGTAAGTGCTGTTGCTGTCCCCATTTTAAAGTGAGGAAATTTAGGCACAGAAGATTAAGCAATTTGTCCAAGATCACCCAATCTGAAGAATGTTTTTAAAGCCTAAGCCCTTAACTCGCATGCCATACGATTATAGTATCAACGATGGTGTTTTAACTTACATATTTTAACTTTTATCTCATCAGTTCCTTGAAAAGGAATTAATTAACAGTTTAAAAAGTTGGGTTGAAGCTAAAAAGTCAAGAGATGGCTGGACAGTAATTGCATAATCCATAATACGAAAAGAGAACTTGGAATTTTCTAAGTTAAAGGCAGAGAAAGGGAAGAATATACCTTTCATTCTTTTTGTTTTCCTTCCTCTCTTTCTATACACTGTTAGTTTTGGAAAGAGGAAATTGTCCACTTTACAGAGAGTTATAATAATTTGTGGGGCCTCTGTTTTTCAGCCCCTTCTATGTACTACAAATGCCTGAACTCCTGGAATATTAGTTTATCGAAATTGAATGTAAATCAGATTTTTACATTAAAGTGCACTACTTTCTTAACTTTCATTACTAAATGAGAGTGGGATTCCAAAAGAATAGGGTGTTGTAATAGTGTCAACATTGGTATTACTGGATTATCTTCAGTGTGGGAATCCAAGCAGCCAGATCTGTCTGTGGGGAGACTCAGGTCTTAGAGCAGGAGTGGTGACAGGAGCGCTTTCCTCTGGAGAAGCCACACACAGGCGCTGTGACAGTGCTTTAATGAATGCCTTCCCATTGGCTGGGAGAGGACTTGCTCTATTCTCCATGCAGCTTTTCTAACATCTCCCTTGTCTGAGGAAGAGGAAAGAGGAAAATGTTAGTCCCAGCCCCCCATGCCCAGGCGCACAGTGTGGCAAGGAGAAGGGACAAGACATCTGCCTGCTGCCATAGCTGTAACTGCCAAAGCTGCGGCAGTCCTTCCTTCAATGAGCGAATTGACTCAGTGCTTTTCTTTGGACTGGAACTGTGGATGGAAATCAACTAATTAATCTTCCTAAAGCATGATTTTTCTCGAGTGAATTGGCTGCTCAAAAGCTTTCAATATTTTTCCATTTTAAGAGAATAAAATAGCCTTACATTTACGACCCTCCACGATTTGGGCCAGCGACCTCTGGCAATGCCAGGCCTTCTTCAGCAGCATTCCCCTTTTCGGTCAGGCAGGCTGGCCTGTTCCATTTCTTCTGCAGGCCCCGCTTGCCTCCGCCTGTGGTTAGACTGATGCCTTCAGGGACGCCCCCTCCACTTCCCACTCCTCACTTCAATCTCTAGCATCATTAGCCCCCAGTACGGGCTGCACACAACCCCTCATCCAAGGGCCGTCACCACCACACAGCCACACCAAACTGCTGTGAACTCGTGGACCATTCTATCTCCAGCTCTCATTTTATCTGTGTTGTAGGTATTTATGGGCATATATTATCTTCTTAGCTAAATTCTGGGCAGAATCGGTACCTAATTTAACTTTGTATCTTTCAAATCACTCACACAACACCAGGGAAAGTTAAAATTTGAAATGGCTAAGAGGATATATTGATTACTTATGTAATAATGTCTTTTTACAACTTTTTTTGTGTTATTTTTATTTTATTATTTTATTAAATTTATTGGTGTGATAATTGGTTAATAAGATTATATAGGTTTCAAGTGTATATTTCTGTGATACATGATCTCTGTATTATTGCATCCGGTGCCCACAACCCAAAGTCAAATCATCTTCCATCACTGCATATTTGGACCCCTCTACCCTTTCCTACCCCCGCCTCCTTCCCTCTGACCTCCTTTCACGGTGCCCTAGTAAATACATGAAGAGAGAATGGGACCAGCTCTCCTGATTTTCAGTCCAAGGCTTAGCATACAGCAACTGTGGTTCTCCCTGGGCTTCCATATTGGAATCACCTGATGTCACCTGTGAGGCTTTGAAATATTCTGATCTGGAAGCCCCAGACCGTGGAAATTAGAATTTCAGGTGTACAACCCAGACATCAGTATTATTTAAAATTTCCCATGTCATTCAAATGTGCAATGGAAATTGGAATGAATACCCCATAGCACAGTGGTCCTCGGACCACTCTTGCTTTCCTAGATAATTCTATTAATTTGGGAATTCTTTTAATTTGAGAAACTTTAATTTTTTTTCATATATAGAAAATTTTAAAGTAGAAAAGTGCTATATGTAAGATGGTAGTATAGTACCTTTTGTTTTGCTTACAACAGTAGCTTACTTAACTGTTTAACTTTTCAGATATTTCGAAAGAAAGCAGTGGAGCTTGGGGTAAAATTGCTACCTGCATTTCATACTCCCTCTGGAATCCCTTGGGCATTGCTGAATATAAAAAGGTAAAACTTCATTTTTGACAAACTATTTTAAGTTGAAATAGACACTGGATGGAAAATTACTTGTGTGATATCGGCCATTTACACCAGTCAGAGTCTTGGCATCTGTCCTTGTGTTGAAACTTATTAATTTTGCAGAGTTCCATGGCCTTAGATGGGTTCCTGTCGTGGGACAGCATGACCCCAACAGAGTGATGCAAGCCAGACGTCATTTGAGAGGTTTTCACTCTCATGGTGACATTGCTTCAGTGAAACTGTCTCCATAGATTCCAAGAGCATTCCATTATCTTTAACACTGTCATGAAATCATTTCAGAGACAGAAAGCTCAGACTAGTCAGATCTCCCATGCAATGAGGCTGGGGTAACGAGAGGCCGCCCCACCCACCCTTGCAGGAGGGAGGGGAACTGCTCCACTGGCCCAGGTCAAACCGACCTTCTCGTCTCCGCCTTTTGGGTGGAGACCCCTGGTATGACAAGTCCATGGGAATGTGGCCTCAAGAAACACCAGGGCTGAAGACTTTCTGGTATCCTTCCAAGAGAATAGTTTGAATTTTCATGATAGTTTGAGCACTTTGTTAATAAACAGTTTTGTCTTAGGTTCCCTTCTTAACTCTTTCTTCCCCATAAGTAATTAATTGTATGTGTGCCGTCTGGCAATGACCATAATGATGATGATAATGATAGCTATTTGTAAAATCATAAAACGTGAAGCTTTGCTTAGATACTTTACACATAGTATCACATTTAACCCTCAACAATCCAAAAATGTCAATACTATTGTTATCTCCTTTTTAATAATAAAGAACTTGAGTCACAGACAGATTCAGTCATTTGCCTGACATTGTACTGTATATAAATGGTAGAGCTAGACTATGTACTCCGGTGTTTACACACCCCATTGATGCATAGGCATAAATTAAACAGCTTTCTTCTTTTATAAATGTCGAGATGTACAGGTGGTTTGGCAGGATTATCAGTTAAATGTCATGCATTGTTTGATTTGTATGTTATATATGGATGCCTTGAAATCATCCTGTGCCTGTCTGTAGCTGCGTGCGTGCGCTTGCGTGTGTGTGTGTGTGTGGAGCAGGGACAGTGGTGCTAAGGCAGTGAGGTGGGGCGAGTCCACACGACTGGCCCATGTTAACTGAGTGGTTCTCTACTTCATAATATGATATCTCAGGATCTGCTTTTCCTTTTAAGGGTCCTGAGGCTTCCTCTGTAATCTCGAAGGCCATAGCATGTGCTGCTGCAGGGTCTTAAGGCAGGAGTGGGCATGAGCTTGGCTTAGAGCAGCATGGCACTTGAGGGTGGTTGTTTTTTGTTTTTTTTTTGACTCGTTTAGACCACTTTTATTACCTTCCCCATCTTCAGACTTTGTGTTTATAGACAGTATTCTGACCTAGAAACTACTCTATTACCTGAAATAAGATCTGGCTACAAAAACACCAGTACATTTAACACAATTTTTCCCTACTTACACTCTGACAAAAACGATATGGGCAGAATAGTACACTGAGCTAATTGGTTATCAAGAGACTTCGTTCTAGGTATTTTATAGATACTGTAGGTTTGTCTTTAGACCAATTATTTCAACTCTCCAGGCTTATTTGTAAACTGGACGTTAGGCTACTTCAACTGTTATTTTGTGAAAATTTTCAGGTTCACTGACCGCTTTGAAATTCTGATGAAACATGACCCTCTCCTCATTAATTGCGTATTCCCGAGTACACATATTTTTATAGTTTCCCAAAACTAACAAGTTTAAAATAGTGGAATGAACGATCACTCCAACTGTCTACTCTAGGATTCCATGGAACCAGTTCTCATTGCTTCCTGGAAGAGAATGAAATTATGTATAGACCTACTAAAACCAATAGAGAGACCCATGTGCCTACATCTTTGCAAAAATTCAGTCAATTGTTGTAAGGTGCTAATATCATTCAATTAGTTCTGGCCGCTCTTGAAATAAGCAAAAGAAATTGGATTACTTTAAAACATACTTAACTTTACTTTTAGTGTTTAGTTTTTATTTCTAAGAGCCAAGAGGATTTTTCCTTAGTTAAATGTGTCCTTAGTGTACAGTAGAGATATTTTTTGGTTCATAAGGGACTACTTCTAAAAACTATTAAATACTGGATCCTCTTTTATCTTTGATATCCGTGTCCCTGGAAAATTCATTAACTGGAGCGTTCAGTTTTTTCCTAACACCTTATTTTGCATTTACAGATTTTACATAGATGTATAAATTTCTAAGATTATAGGAAAATTGTGTATGGTAAAAAATAATGTGCCATCTCCTTTATGTGTTCTCTAATGTTTTCAAGTTAAACTAGAGGAAATTAAGTGACTATTTGACAGCTGATGGGAAAACTTTTGATTTCCTGTGGGGGAAGAAACATTTCATATTTATCTGCAATAATTACATTTCAGGATACGCTGTTAATGTCAACGTGAACATATATACTGTTTCATTGGAATCAGTATTTTCACAGCTTGGGCCAGGGGCTCATGGACAACCACCATGGAGCTTCTTTTCTAGTGTTTTGAAGGCTGTTACCAGTAGGAGTTCCAAAGAAGAGAGGAAAAAAATATGTCTGACACAATCATATTTTCATGATGGCCTTCTCTGAATAAGGGAGGGAGTATCCGTAGAAGGAATGCCCAAAGAGAAAAAAAGTGCTTGCAGATGCTTTGTAAAATAGCCGTGTGTTCGCTGTTGACTGGCTTTGAAACTCTCGGATCAGAGAAACACAAGTAGGATCAGGGAGGCACAGAATACGCCATCCACGAGACAACTCTGCTCTTCCCTCCCGATTTTGAAATTGTTATGGATGCTACTCTTTGCCAACAACTATCTGTCAACAAAAATGTGAACTTCTTGTCTGTTCACATATTTCTAGCATTCAGGTTATTACCTGAAAATAATTGGTTTCTTTACCTTTTCTTTGTAAAAATAAATAAATATTTATTTGAGTCCCTGCTCTGACGAAGGTTTTGTGCTAGGTCCTGGGAAGATTGTTCTCTTCTTTTCACTTTATATAAGAAGAAAACAGACACGGGCTTCCCCTCAGGGTATTTGCAGCCTGGGTGGTAAAGCAGAATATATGCATTTTATGTTATATTATTCGCTCAGTCACATAATTGACAAATACAAATATAAGGTAGTCTGTGCCAGGGAGAAATAATAATGTACTGGGCTGAATTTAAAGCAAGCAGTATTTTGAATTGGGGTGGTTTACACATTTGGAAACAAAACACCAATAAGCCAAATTGGATTTCAGTATTTGTGCAAACCGAGAATAGCAGAGAACCTAAATAATTTACTCATATTCTACATTAGGAACTCTGTCCCAAAAATCCGTTCAGAAAAAAAGTGTTTTATAATCATCTCTTCTGCTACATCTGTAATAAATTCTTAATTCAAGAGCTGCTACATTGAGTCATAAATTAATCGCAATTGTGATTTAATAGCAAGTGGTAATTTGAACAGACGCCTAGGTAGTACCCACGACACCGACTCGGCCAACGTGCCGGCTTCGCCGGCAGGACAGCTGGGACGGAAACTGCTCAACGTGCATGACACCTCTGCTACGGGAAAATCGTTGCCTTTTTAACCAATTAGATTTTGATAGAACTCTATTTCTCCAATGTGAAAATGTCAAAATTTGATGTCTGATCTTGTTATCACTATTAGCAAGAGGCCAAGTGCATTTTTTCTTCCAGCCTAAAGAAGAAAAATTACCTCTGTGATTTGTAAAATCAAGTATTTCATCATTTCCATATATATATGTGTACACACACACACACACACACACGTATGTATAATTCAAACCTAGATTGAGTAAACCACTAGATTTTGAGTTTTCTAAAGTGTGTTCTTAATTTTAAATAATATAGGTACTATTCTCATTATTCATTTCTATCACAGGGCATACCTTCTGGGCATTCCTAATAATTATTCTGTCTTTCTTGATAAATGAGTTAGTTTTAGCTATGTACTATTTTATCAGTTGTTTGCTCTTTGTGGATTTTTATGAACTGACGCTTTCCTGGTGGTTGTATTAGGTTAGCAGAACTGTCTGCTGCATGTGCTTTTATTGCACATATCAAGGAATATTCTAGGAGATGACTGATCTTCAGTCTAGGTCTCATTAGTCAGTAAGGCAATGAATGAAGCACAACTCTCTCACCCCTTTTTATTTCTTGCTATGTAAAGTTTTATTCACTGACTACTCTAATTATCCAGTGCAAATGCATACTGTGTCATTATTTACATTGCAGTTTGTATTATTATAATTAAATTGCAAATTTCTTTACTTTAACTGAAATGGGACCTTACTTAAGAATAGTACATAACTTAATATTTTCCAGTAGTGAAAGATTATCTTCTGTTAAGCATGTAGTGTATATATTATAACAAAAGGCAATAACACCTTTATTAGGTTTCTTAATACCTGAGTGTTGTAAAATGCTTAAATATTAAATTATAGTGGTTAGTTTTAATAGACACAAACTGAAAAACAGTCTAATTAGGTAAAGTATTTAAAAATATTTTCCATATATCTCCTTGTGTTTTTACTTGACAGTTGGAATATAAATTTCTCAATCATTAAATTGCTAACCATTTTTTAAAATATCTGATTTCAGATTTGAAAGAAATGTATTATGTTTTAGAATTACAGAATACAGTTCTGTACCATAACATCATAAGAATAACGTAAAAAATATCAAGGAACATTTTCTGAACATGAACACATCAAAGTTATATAGAATATTTGCCGATATTCTAGGAGACAAAACAGCCCTTAGTCACCCTCTAAAGTGTCCTGCAGCAGTGATACACCCTGGCCAGTAAACCAGAGCTGCATCTTACAGCTTTATCTTTTATTAAGTGTTAAGGATCTGTTAAATTCAAAGTTCTACAAACTCTAGACAAGTAAAACAGAAGTTACAGCCTTACCAAGTATTTGAAGCTAAACTGGTTTATGTTTTTATCTTTTCCAATTGGATGTTTTATTATATTGGGTTTCCTTCTTTTATCTGTTTTAATTTATTTGGCCATTTAAACTCTTCTGGAAACAATAATAACCACACTTTAAGGTTTTAATACTGGTATGCATAGTTATTAATATTAGATATTAGAATATTATTACCCTAGTTAAAGCTGCTGTTTATTAACATTGTCAGTATAGCTCTTGGTCTTGGATAATTCATGTAACTGAGTTTGCTTTCTTATAAGTAAAACTAAAATAACAGTAGTAGATTTTGTGGATTTTTTCCTGATGATCTCATAAGGCTTTTGTAGAAATCTAATGAATTGATATGTGGAAGAAGAGTAATCATTGCTAAGTCCCATGAAGTAAATATAAGTTGGAATTATTAATTTAGGATCTCGTTCTGAATTTTCAATATAAAATATTGTATATGATAAAGAACAGGGCTAAAACTAACTTGGTTCCAATGCCTTTTTATGATAATCTTCCATTTTTAAGCCACTCAGTGCTTCTAATCTATTCTGAAGCTCAAGTCCCATTTTCTTAAGTCAGCAAGGAAGATGGTACTGGTAGAAATAGCTGGAAATATGAAGAGAATGTCTCCATGTAGTCCATGTGGGATTGTTGTGGCTTCATGTTCAAACACTTAATTTTAAAATTATTTTGGAATTAATCTATAAGGTCAAAACAATTTCCTCTCTAAAATTATATTTATTGCTGAATTATCTCCTCTAGAAATAAGAATTGTTTAAACATAATATTTACGAAGAGTGTAAGGCAATAAAATGTAATGCTTTTTTCTCAAGTCCCGCATGCTAGCTAAGACTTAATTAATGTGGTACAGCCAGCCTAGGGAAGGGTATATACGCTGGCTACAAACATTCTCATTCTATTTCCTGCTTCCTGAGCTGTGCTACCTCCATCAAGGTTCTGACTGCCATTGTCGCTTACTTTCTCTCAGCGATGCTCTACCTTCCCAGAGCTTTAGGTAACTGGGGCTTTTTTTTTCTTTTTTTTTTTTAATATCATTGTGTCCTCCCAACCCCCCAGTCTGTTTCAGTTCTTTTAGAGTAAGGTCCTGGCATTTTTATCAGCCTCCTCAGGGGACATTCTAATATTCAGCTGGGGTTGAGAATTACCACTTTATGTCTAGTATTTATATCCTGAGGATATCTTCCTTTCCCCTCTCATTTAACTTTGAAAACATTTTCCTACCTATTGATTGTCAACTTATTGAAATATAGAATATTAGAAAATTGGTTGAAAATGCCCAGCTCTAGTAGAACAGTGAGTCTCAAACTTAGACCATATGAGAATTGCCTGGGGGCTTATTACAACATATATTGCTGGGCCCCACCCTTGGACATTTGGATTCATGGGCTTTGGGGCAAGGCCCCAGATTGGTGTTTCAAACAAGATCCCAGCTAATGGGAGAGGCTGATGCCACTGGTCCAAGGATTACACTTTGAGAACTCACAATGCAAGAAATGAGCGAGGCATCAGAGCTGTTCGGGTCCTTAAATCTCACAGCTGCTCAAGGAGGCAGCCAACTCCAAACATCTGCACAAGGGGAGAGGGCTGTTGTTTCTCTCATTCATTTACTTTTTTGCCCAACATTTTCACTTAAATCTAAGCAGTGCATTGCTTCTAGAAGGAAACTAATTCCCACTACTGGTTACCCAAAAAGAGTTTACAATGTCCTTTTCCCCCTTTCTTGTTTAATCCAGTAAGACTAGAAAGCATATTTTGTGTCATTTTCACATAGCAGAAGGGGGAAATGGCATTTTTAATTAAGGACTTTAGGATAACTGTTTACAAGGAGAGCCGTTTCTATAAAGCCATTCTTGTGACTTCAGGCAAAGTGACTTTATTATAAGCAGCTGGTGACCTGGCCCCACACCTGAAGGCATTCCGGGGCCAAAGAAAAGACACAGCAGTCCCTGTCCTCCCACCTGATGAGGAGGGAGCCTCCACTTCTTCTGGACCATTTGATCCTCTTACCAAACTTCAGATCACGATGTCCGTGCCAGGAATGCAGTACCTCAACCAAACTAAAGGCATTCATTTATTGCAAGTGGACAAGGAAGCTGATGGTGGCACTTCATTTAAATTGCACTTGTGTACAGGCCTTCTCTACCGAGACTTAAGGAACAAATAATGCTGAGCAGAGGAAACTTCGCTGTTTCTTAGTCCTGCATTGCGAGGCAGCAGGAATTGAAGGGCCTAAGGGTGTCTGACCTGTTCCCTTTCTTCCCATTCGTTCAGTCATAACTGAAGCTAATGACCAGGTAAATGGGACGCTCAGTATCTTTTTAATCCCTGGATGAAGGAGCAGACCATATCTGTCTTTGAACACAAGTTCTAGCCGTCCTCATTACATCTCCGTCCCTCCCTTCCCTCTTTGTCCACGAATCCTGTCAGCCACAGACCAGTTCCGCTGTGCTGCAGATGGGGCAATGGCAGAAAATTGTCATGAGAATGGAGTAAACCAACTGGCCTTTTACTCAACAAAATATTGGTTGCTGAAAAAAAAGTTTTTGTTTGTACTTTCATGAGGTCCTGCATTTTAAGGCTAAATTGCAGCATATGGGTAATCAAAATGCAGAAATTTATCAAAGGTAATGTGTAGCCAATTTAGAAACAGCCTATCTCAAGATTGCTTGCGTCCTTTAAAAATGACTTGAGATATGTGGGAAGTGCGATAAGGGGCCGTCCTCACTCTTTAATTTTCAGCAGATAGAGAGTCTTGGTACAAAACCCCCTGGGACTGGATTGTTAACTGTGGCCACTACTTTCCCCACAACATCCCCACGATTTAAGCAGTTAACACACCAGGAAAATTTTGCTTAAGGACAATTACAGCTATTTGAATGCTGCCAACTCAAATCGGCTTTCATCTCAAGTGTTTCAAATGCACATAACTAGTGTTTCACAGATTCAGCTTTGTTCACACGATTCACACAATTGGTGGCAAATCAGCCTCGGTGATTTGAAATGTATTCTGTGTACAGAACTTAGATTAGGAACCAGCCAGAACACATGATTCTTACAGTGCCCTTACAGGTCAGTAGTGGAATAATCCTTTCAAGGTACTTGCTATCATAGGTTTTTAATGAAACAAGCAGTCTTCCTGTGATTATTCGCAAGACCAGCTCATGTTGTCAGTGTGGGGTAAACCTTTAAAATATCTAATTAACAAAGTTTAATTTAAAGATTTATGAAATCGCTTGAATAGGTTTATGAAAATCAGCTTGGTATCAAGACACTTTTACAGCCCTTGTAATTGTTACTCCTTGTAAATATTAAACTAACTGCATTGAATCTTTGAGTGGGAATTGGAAGGCCAATATAAAATATTTATACCGCAATCAATAATTTTTCAAGACCTCACAATCTCAGTGGATACGCGAGCCACGCCAGGTTTCCAGCTTATGCGGTAATGGCTATAGTTGACCTGATTTGAAAAATGGGATGAGCAATAATTGATTACAGTCTCTTTTATTCATTAGAATAGGAAAAGTGATGGAGCAATAGTAAGAATTAATTATAATTATTAATCTGAAAATTGATGTGCAGCTGGGCATGAGTACAGGCAGGACAGTTCGGTGACTGAGCAGTCATGACAAATTATTTTCATCTGTAAGGCAAAGCGTTGCTAGCTTTTCTTTATTTGACTTTCAGGAACAGACCCAGTTTCAGGAAGGCTATATGAACGCTCTTGTTGCCCTTTTATCCTGGAAATGTCAATTACAGTTTAGCCTTATTAATTAGACCTCACTTTCCCCCTTTGTCATGTCATGCTATAGTTTTTATGGAACATTTATACAAAACAGTGATTACTGGTAATTGACCTGCATATGTTGAATAATCCTAAAATGCTACTGAGAGTTTAATGTACCTTGTAAATTGAGAGGCTTCCAATTAAGTTGAGTTCTTAAGATAATCACTTTCAAAACCAATCAAGTAATAGGACATTAGTAAAGCTCTTATTGACTTAATTGTGACAAATTAATAAACAGACCCAGTGCAATTACTGTAATGGCTTTATCAGTGAACAGTTTTCCAAAATTTATGCATAAATCTCTTCTACCCCCTCGAAGTACAATAAAAGTTACAGAAGTCATTTTAAGATGGATATCATTATTAATAGTTATACATGAGTACATTGTGCAAATAGCGTGGATTTGTGTGTGTGTGTTTCGTTCTCTTTAAATGTGATTACATTTCCTTCAGAGGTCATTGAATCTACTTGCTAAGCCCTTAAGCCACATGATTTTATGAGATCTTCTGTAAGCGTTGGACAAAACTATTACACATTCTTGTGTTTTCTCATCTCTACTTTTTCATACTTGTGCCGTTAGGTTAATGCCCTCTCTTCTCCAAGAGCTATGGAATGTCATGTCCCAAAGAGCTATCAGAATAGTTCCTTTTTATACCTAGTTGGCATTCTGAAATAGATTTTGGAAAACAAATGAATTATAAATTACATATTTATCGTATTGCTTTTATATCTGATAGTGCCAATTGCTGTACCTTTATTGACTGTGTTTAAGAAAATGGCAGCAAAAAGAACAGGAATGTAAGTCCTGTGTCCACTACGTTAAGAATACTGTGACAAGTTTATATATTTCTCAAAATACATCTCTGTGTTTAAAATCCTGTATTTTACTGAATATGATAGCTCTATTAAAAATAATGTGATCACATTTTTTTTTTCTAAAATGCCTTGGCTTTCTTGTTTTTTTCAAGTTGGATTGATAGTATCTGTTTTACATGACAAAACCTGGAAATTCAAGAAATTGGGGGTCTTTTACACCTGGAAGAGTAGATTACTGTGGAATTTCAAGATCCTGAAATCATGGTGGGCATCCATGCAACCTAGGCTTGAGTTAGACCTTAACAAGGAAGAATGGACTTTCAAGTAAAGGTGTGTGTGTGTACACATGTGTGTGTGCATGTGACACACTCTGTAACTCTAGCAAGCCTTTCATCCTGTTCAGTTTATAACACATAGTCTTCCTCAAACAGGGGTAGCATAGAGTCCTCGTAGTAATTGTCCTCATCTGGGACAACAAAGGGAAGAACACAATGAAACTGCCCAGCTGAAGAAGGGTTATTTTTAAATTATTGGAATACCCTAAAATAAGGACTACGAATAGAACTAAAATTGTGGCAGTTTCATTAATTATGAGGTATTTAAACTTATGGTTCTTGAATTTAATAGAAAAAATTAATTTAACACTGTATAAATGCAGCACATTTAGACATTTATTCACATGCAATTACTGTATCTAGTTGCATGATGGAATTTGCACCCCATGGAAATATCAGGACCTTAAAGATAAGCCTGTGGATTGCAAACTTTTTCAATCTCTTTCCAGTAAAATATTTTTGAATACTTACCCCAGAATATACACTCTTCTTTGTAAATGTTATATACATACAGCACTGCTTTACTCTCATGTTCATTTTAAAACACTCAAACAAAAAAAATAAAACAAAAAATAAAATTGTAAAAGGATAAGATATCAATGATGAAAAACTATTTTATTAAGAGAAGATAAATGATATTTTTAATTAAAGCAGCGTGATTCATTATTTTTTTAATTTTAGTGTAATACTTGTAATACAATAAGTGATTCAAAGTTCTCATTATGTGTTATTTTGAAATTTGGTTTTAACTCTGTTCAGGTAGAAAAGATGGAAAGTATATTGATGAGAGAAGTGTGGTATTAACTAACCTTCCTGAAACATAATGTTTGTTTTAAATACCACCCTTTAGTTATGCAAAGGATATTTTTGTAATTCTGCTAGAAAATGTAAATCTTTCCTGATATCATCATTTGTTCTTGCATACTTATAGAAAATTCTTCCTTTGAAAGATTTTAAAGTAGGATACAAAAGTTCTTTCTGAAGCCTCAGAGAAATATGAGTTTAAAGGTGAACCACTTTCACAGATATTTTTATAAACATCCAATTTCAAATGATTTTCCTTAGAGTTTCTTTAAAATTCAGATTTTTTTTTATTCATGTTAAATTGTCATCTTTGTCTTCAAGTGGTAGACTAAGTGTGTTTTTCTTCCTACTTCTTGTACTTTTCTTCTTTTTAAATCATCTGTTAGGTAGCATACTCCTGACAACTTATCCCAGAATACATCAGCAAATAGGGACACATTCTTCATTTTTTTTATTCCCCACCCAAGGGCATGTTTATTGATTCTAGAGAGAGAGGAAGGAAGAGAGAGGGAAAAACATCGATGTGAGAAAGAAACATCAACCGGTTGCCTCCCCATACATGCCCTGAGCAGGGACCACACCCACAACCTTTGGGTGTCCGGACGACGCTCTAGCCACCTAGGCCCGGCCCGAGCAGGGACACATTCTCCATCTAAAATGCCAGCCCTCGCTTAAATACTTTACCTCAAGACAATCAGAAAATCTCTTTCAGTACAAAATATTTTCATGATCACTCTTGATCTCTTTACAAATTAGTGTAATTAATCTCTATAAAGGTCTTGGATTTTAAATTTAACCACGTTGGTGACATTCTATTACTCATAAACCTCAATATATTCGGCCCTCCATCTCTGTGGGTTCCTCATTCATGGAGTCGACCAACCTCAGAGCAAAAATATTCAAAAAAGAAAAGATCTGTTGCTGACATGTGCTATGTAGTTAGACCTACGATGGTTGCTAATGTACTGAACATGTGTAAACTCTTTTTTGTTGTTGTCATTATTCCCTAAACAATACAGTATAGCAAGTATTTATATAGCATTTACAGTGTGTTAGGTATTATAAGTAATTTAAGATTATTTAAACTACATTGGCGAATGTGCACAGGTTATATGCAAACACTACCTCATTTGATAGAAGGGATCTGAGCATCCCTGGGTTTTGGTATTCAAGCAGGGGCCCTGGAACCATCCCCCATAGATATGGAGGGCTGACTGCACAGCAGAAGGCCCTAAAAGCTGTGGGACCGGTGAACATCCCACTGCTGACCTGTCCTCATTCTGCTGTCATCTCTACAAAAGGTGTGTGGGCATCTTTTATATGAAACTTTCCACATATGCATCAAGGGAGGAGAGCAGTGTGTATCTGAAAATTTAATTTAATAAAGCTTTTTTCTTCCTTTTAGATAAAAAAAAAAATTAGAAATAGCAGCTTTGATAGTTTCTTCCTGCACTCTAATTAAGAGCCCGGCATTCTGCTTCAAAGGCCGCTGCCACAAACAATGCCTATTGAAATGTCACGCACCTTTATCAAGCCCAGACTCTGTCTCGTCACCTGGCAGCTTATAATGGGCATATTGTCTCATTATATTATGTGGACTGTGATCCTTTTTAGATTACTCTTGAGAATACTTTTTAAATTGGTTTCTGTGGAAGTTCTAAATTAGTTTTAACCAGATCTAAATATTATAACTCTAAATAATCTTGTGGTACATTCTCCTTTATTTGCATTAAGTTTCTCCACTTTAAAGTGGGCCAGTTGTGGAAGTGTGCCTGAAAAGGTTTCTAATTAGATCAAGAGCTTTTCTTAGGTGAGTTATTAGTTCTAATATGCAGTAGGACAGAACGTGCTTGAAGACATTAATCTTTAATATTGATTTGGTAAGCAATAAAATGACTGAGAATGTCGATCTGTAGTGGAAGAGTGATAGTTTAAAATGAACAACATATTTGGTGCTGGGATTCAAAATTTTTAATAAATTCAGAGGGCTTCAAATTACACAATTTACTAACCTGAGGCCTGTGACCAAGAGAGTAGTGATTTCATATTTATATTTGAAAAAGAAGTTTCAAAAACTGGAATTATAGAGTATAAGCTTTATAGAATGATGTACAAAAATAATAAATTTGTTTTTAGGCTTTTTCTGAAGACAGTAAAGTATAGGTCTCTTTTCAAACTAAAAATGTACTTCAAAATATATTTGTTATCATATTGATTCTAAAGGAAAGGTGTGTAAAGGATAGGAGATGAGAAGCGAGAAAAACTATGAGTGTACAGGCTATAGGCAGGCAGACAAGCTAACGTATTAATGCCTTATGCATCTATAATTCTCTGAAGTCCACAAAGGAGTTCCAAATCTATGTATATTTTTAAAGTTTCATTAATTTGATTTAATCTGGTCTGGCACAGACATAAATATCCAATTCTGTAATTCAAATTTAAAAAAACAGTTTGGAACAAAAAAATAATTTTATGCTTTCAATTTTTCTGATACATGGAAGAAAGACAGGGAAGAGAAAACTGCCCTAATATTTTACTGCCACTATAGGCTAGCACCACATTTGTGCTTTTGTACTATATTGATCATTAAGCACTTCCACATTATTAAAAAAGTGTTCCATGGTCTTGTTGAATTCTACATACCTCCCAGAACTAAATTTCACCAGTAACCCTAGCATTTGATATATACAAACAACCTTTTGTTAAGCTCACTTTCACTGTTTAGGGATAACAATAAATGTAAACAAACAGAATCACCTCTCTAAAGGGCTAAAAATGAGGAATTATATATGTCATCTTTTTTATCTGGATATAAAAGCTAAGGTTGTACAAATCTTCCCTTCATCTTCTGTTCTAGAAAAAAGAAACTAAATTCTTTTAAACCTTGTTAGAACCAATTTTTCTGCTTTCCTGCCATCTCAGTGACTCTTCTACTTCTGTACTTTCTCCTCATCTTTGTGATTATGTGATCAAAATTTGAAACTACGCATTTAAGAGTCTTAGCTAACTAAAATGAGTGAATGCATTTTTCTGTAATTCGACCACTCATACTTTCTTTACAACGTTGGCCAGGCCCTCAGCGCAGTGATGGAGACCTTTGGGTCCTCTTTTCCACCTTGATGTGACTCTTGAAGACATTGGTTCTCTCGCCATCTGGCATGCAACCTACTCAGCAACACCTCATCCTTCCCACTCTGTAGAGATGTGGGAAGATTTTCCCTGTGAGCCTTGTCTATATATATATATATATTTTAAATCTTGGTAGCCTCTTATTAAGTTCTAAATTTGTGCCTGAATCCCCCCTCATTCCCTCTTTTTTCCCCCAGAAGGGAATATCTAAAGCCACCACTGTACTCTTGAACACACTCCCTTGTTTTCTGAGCCCTCTCTTCTTCCCCCTTGCTGATTCCTCATTCATAATGTTTCACTTCAATCTGTTTCTCTATTTCTTTCTGCTCATCTCTTCCTTCTGTTGCCTTCAGAGCCACATCATCACTGACTTCAACCATTGCAATAACCTCTAATGGATCTTCCTGCTGCCAATTTCCCAAGTAAAAATGTTCTAAAGTTCCACACTGTTCACATGATTTCTAAAATGGAAATTTCATCATTTCACTTCCTTGTATCTTCTTCTTTAGTGGTTATTCTTTACTACTACCAATTGGTCTTTTTCATTCTATTCCCTGATTTCACAGACAAGAAACACTAAAAAAAAGGAACCTGTTAATTTAATTGGAAGAAGAGCACATTATGTAAATTATATCAGGTTCAAAATTGCTATATAACTAGAGATGAGTCCATCATAAAAAACTAAAGTCAGCAAGTGCAGGTGTATGGGGTCTGTCCAGAAGGTATCCAGCCATGCAATATACAAAATAGAGACATTTATTGAAGAAGATGCAAGATACAAGAAACATTGTACATCGAACAATAACACCTCAGTCCCCTTCAAAGTAGGCACTCTGAGACTTCACAAAGTTCTCCCAATCGCCATCAGCTGCCGTGTCATGTTTTCTTGAATCTCATCAATGGTCTGAACTCTCTTCCCTTTCAAAGGTGGTTTGAGTTTTGGGAAAAGACAGGAGTTTGGCAGGGTGCCAAATCTGGGCTGTAGAGGGGCTGAGTCACCTGGGATATTTGATGTTTTGCCAAAAAACTCTGCACCAGACATGATATATGAGCAGGCACATTGTCGTGATAAAGCTGCCAATCACCGGTTGCCCATAGCTGTGGCCTTCTGAATCATCCGAATAGTTTCCGCAGAGGAATGTTCAAGCTTAATGCAAAGGATACAGATTTGTTGCTCTACTTGCTCAGCCATTTTGAATGCGACAGCCACATAGTACATATGCTCACTCAACAGCATCTCCCACTTAACTGCCCCCAATGACTAGTACACCGAAGTCATCATTGTTCATGCATGTGCATTTCCAGTCCACTCTTGGCTGCCAGGTTACATCAGTGTTGCACAAACTGATCTCATTATATTAACAATGGCTGGACTTTTTCTGGACAGATCTTGTATATGTAGATCTTTGTCAGTTTATTTTATATTTATTTAGAGAACAAATGATTATATGAGTTGAGAATATGACAAAGGAAGTAGCTTTCAGAAAACAAGGAAAGGTTGATAAAAGATGAAACACTCTACTCTAGTATTATTAAAGCACCTATCCTTGTAGACAGAAAGTGCGTGTTGTTGATTCTCAGTCAAAAATGCTACCTTCCAACTCACCTGCATTTGTGAGATATATTTATGTATTTTAAGCCAGCATAGCAGAATTTATAGGTTAGTAGTTCCCAAATTGTGTTTCACAGAATTTATGTCTATGAAAAATTAGTAGATGATCTATGAAAAGAAAACATGGCTCTATAGGTAAATGCGATCGCCGGGTTAAAGAGCTTTCCTTCCGGTAAGCTTCTCAGAGCCATTAATTGGGTGGTGTGCGGCGTGTGTTGCTCGCCTCTGGAACTGAGCCTTATTAGAACTTTGCTTCCCAGCCTTCTTTTTCCTGAAACCTCTTTTATCCAGAACAGTGCTTGCCATTTTCTGATCTCCATTTCTTGTCTTCAAAACACATTGTCATGCATTGCTGATTCTGATGACTGTGGTTATATGTCCTGCAAAGTAGTTATCTTAGTAAATAAACTTACTGCCCTAAATATATTTGGAAATAATTGAGGCAAGTTATTTATTGTTCATTTATGTTAGCTATTAATACCATGTGTTTCATAACATGAAATCTTAATCTCAAAAAGTACCTGTTCTAGAAAATTGGTGTCATTGCTTATGTTTATGCTTCTTTTTAATCAAAAAGGAGCAAGCTTACACATATTTGCCTTCAGGGGACAGTGTTGAACACTGGGAAGTTAACTATCATGGATACAGTAGAGATACACATAGTTACATATGTGAAGACTTGCTGTGGGCCAATATGAAGTCCCACACTTTTTATTTCTGTATTTCATAATTTTTAAAAGGTTTAAGACTGACACGAACTGTAGCTATTAATTTTCTTCTGTAGGTAGGTAAACTATTTGCATTTTATTTAGAAAGATTTTAATATTTCTTTCCATGTTTTCTAAAGTTCTTCAGATTTATTCTCAATTTCTAATAACCTTGTGACTAAGAAATTAGTTTTTTAACAATTAGTTTCCTAAAAGAGTCTGAACTGTTTGATTTTGTGAGAAATTTTTAAGATGTGTGTAGAAACTCTTATTTTGTTGAATTACAAGTGTCTTTTGTGTGCTAATGACTTATTCTGTAATGCATGTTTGAAAGGCAACTCTAGTGGTCAAGTTTCTCCATTAAAAAGTGTTGAAAACACCATTGAAAGATATTTGAGGACTACCAATATATTTTAAAGAAAACCCTAAATCAGTACCACAATATCATGATATTTTCACAGTGTGATCATTTTTATTGACCAAAGCTTTGGATTCATTGTAAATAATGTGCAATGCCAGTGGGGTTAGAATGAAGTTAATCAGATTCTTTGCTCTTGAAGTAAAGGTAAAACTTTCTTCGGTTAAGTTCCTAAGGACTAAATACGCTGGTGAATAATCAATACATAATTACTGCAAAACTGTACTACAACAGTCTCTCTGAACCACGTCTGAAAAGTTTAGAATTCGAACTTCAACTTTCAGTTAACTATGTTAAACTAAAAGCTAGAAAATCAGGTAATTTTTTGTCTTCTTTTTTAGTCCAATTGGTATTTTCACATACTTACAAAAATTTTGGTTTCCTTAAAAAATAAAAAAAGTGTAGAGTCAAGAGATACTACAGGTATATTTCTATGTAATGTTCTTTTAATCTTAATGAACAAACTAATCTTTTATAAGTTTATTATTTTAATAAATTGTATAGCTTGTTTTTTCTGGTTATAGAATTTGAATCCACTGTAAACATCCTGTTTTTCATTTTTAAAGAGGTAATGATATAAACTTGTCTTTCATTTAAATGTATTGGAGTAACATCAGTTAATAACATTATATAAGTTTCAAGCATACAATTCTATAATATACATCATCTGTTTATTGCCTGTGTGCTCACCACCCATGGTCTATATACATTAGACTGCTTTTCCCCCCACCTCCTCTCCCCTTTGCTCACCTCACGCCAGCCTGCCACCCATTCCCATAGTCAATCCCCATACCGTTGTTTATGCCCATGGGTCATACATATGTTCTTTGTCTAATTGTCTAATCCCTTCACCTTCTTTCAACTAGTCCCCACCTCTGGTTTTTGTCAGCTGTTTTTCTGGTAATCCACTGATGTCTTATTAAGTGGTTCTCCAGGAATTGGGAGCAGAGAATATACTCAGATATTTGGTCCCACCCCTCTATGGCTCCCTCACTTTCAGGATTTTCCCTCACTGCTAGATTTTCAGCTGCTCTGCCAACCTTTAGCTCTGTCGAAAGTAGAACTGCAATTTTGTGAGATCCAGACAAAAGGCACTAACTCGAATTCTAACTCACTGCAGTTGCTGCCTGTCAGTGGTGAACACTCTTAGTTTATGCTTGCTTTTGGTCACTTTCTAGGGTCTTTAAATAACAATTCATTGAGTTTTAAAAATCTGCACACACACAATACAGATTTTATAATTGTTACCTATTGGAGTATTTGCCAACCACTTGCCTTTACTGAGAGCCAGCGGTCCCTACATTTAAAAATATTATATATTATAAGGAATTCTTTGCATTATTAAGCATTTTCTTACATGATCTTTAATGACAGAATACTATTAGATCTTCCAAATAGCCCATAATTTTTCATCTTTCCCTTATTTTTAGATAGCCAAGCTCTTTTCAGTCTTACAACTAGTATAAATAGTACGCTAATGTACAAGATATGTATTCGAGGGTGTAATATTACTTACACTTGAGGATAAAATTATAATTGTTTCTTTAGGGTAAATTTCTAGAAATTGAATTATTATATTAGTCAGTGTGAATTTTATTAATACTTTTGATACATTTTGCCAAACATCCCTGCAGAATAGTTGTCCCAGTTGCCAGTGCCAATTGTCAGTAACCCTATGGGATTAGTCACTTCCCTTCAAGTCACATAAATTTAAATTTATTATGAGGTGGGGCTTTTTTTGCTAAAAGAATTATTCGATAGGTTTTTATAAAGCAAAAATTATTTCTGATATGTTCCATTTTATAAACTGCATAACTATGCTTATATTAACAAAGAAGCAAAATCTTGGAATGTGTAGGAACTTTAGTTTATTTACTTTAATTATTAGGTTTTTTAGTACTAAGAATGCATAGAAAACTTTTATATTCCACTTTAGAAAACAGAAGATATTTCAGAGTAAGTTTTATATTTATTTCCTCCCTTCCCTCTTTTTAAAAACTGCTCTGTTGAGCTATAATTCACATGCCGTTCAATTCACCCATTTAACTCATACAATTCAATGGTTTGTAGCACATTCGCAGAGTCGTGCAGCCTTCACCACAGCTGATTTTCCTGCCTTTTGAACGATACAACAAGAGAACTGGATAGAACACTGGCAAGGTCATCGGGCTGAGACATTATAGGGCAGGGAAAAAGAAAATCCTGCCACAAGGGGAGCTGGTCTTTTTCCTCCCCAATTCCTAACTCAGAGTGTCACCTGTGATTTTATAAACAACGTTTTTAGGCAGTTTTATACACGTCAAACTGTGGAAGTCTAGTCATGGTGAATAAAGTTCCCTATGCTAATGTCAAAATCACATTTAGACAGTATTTTTTATAGAGATGAAAGGCACAAGTAAAAATAAAATAACAATAACCAAAATAAAAAAAAAACACTTTAAACTTTTATTTCTCTCCTGCTAGTAATAAAACAGAAAAAAAAAAAAGAAAAGCTCCGTGACAAGAAATGTTTCTTCACATTTTGAGGTCAGTTAGTTGGTGAAATTTTAATAAGGACTAGGCATTAGATGATCTGAGGAAATTTTTGTTAATGATCTTTGGTGCCTTGTGATATTGTGGTCATATAGGAAAATACTGAAATGATAAATGCTGAAATATTTAATGACGTGATGGCTGTAATTTCTTTAAAATAATTCCCACAAAGATTATTAATATACTTACATATAGATAGGTGAAGCCAATATAGCATTAATATAAATATTAAGAAGCATTAAATTTAGGTGGTAGGCATCGGGTAAATCTAAGTGTTCGTTGAACTTCTGCTTTACTTTGTATAACTGAAACTTTTATTAAAATAAAGTTTCTGAAATGCATCTGAATATTTTAGAAATGAAATAAGATATGTCTTTACAGTGTTTAGTCAACTACTACTTATGTAAAAAGGGGTGGATATTTATTCATCTTCGTTAGTGTATGCAAAAAAATTATCTTTGGAATGTAATTCAGAAAACAATAGTGATTATCTGTGGATGAGAAGAAATAGGAAAAGAGTGGATGGGGGCAAGAATTGGAAGTTAAATTTACTGTTTACTTTGTAATGCTTTTTGATATTTTAAACATTTTATATCTAATAAAAATAAATAATGAGAGAGAGGGAGAGAATACGATCTCAAGTTACTGTTAAGAACTGGATCATAAAAACAGAAAAATAATTTTTTCATGCTCTAAAGACTTCAGATTTTTGTAAAGCATCAGGCTTGTGGATCTAATAACTCCACAAGTTGACCTGGAAATTTAGAATTTGTTTTTGGGGCATTACAAAGCAACTTGTTTAACTTTGTTGCATTATTTATATCAGTATTATATTTCTTTTTTGTCTCCTTACAGCATGTTTGTATTGGGGAGTTTTATTTGAAAGAAAAAAGTATATTATGGGTTAGTTTTGTATATATTATTTTCTTCCTTTTCAAATACCATCTTGTTTCAAACAAATAAATACTGATTGGTAATATCTTAATTTTTCACTGCTAACAAATCCCTTTTGCTCTCCCAGACAGAGGAAGTTGGCTAATTCACCCGTAACATATATAAAAACATAAAAAATTACATGATGTAGTATGTAAAGAGTGGAGCACACATTGTCGAAACAGTCAGTCCTGGTGTGGAAACCTACCACTTCACCAAAGATCATAGGCAAGCACTGAACTTGACTGAGTCCCCGTTTTCTTTAGTAAATAGTAAGAGAATACTACCTACGTGGTGATTCTGGAGATTAATTGAATTATATAAAGAACCTCCTACCTGTCGTGCCCTCCTTTAAAGGAGGCATCCATTGGCTATTTTTAAAGTGTGGACTGCCAATAAGTCTATGAAGGGCTGTTATTTTTAACGTTGGTTACACTTCTTCATTTATTTGTAGGTAATTCTAATAAGAATGAAATTTAAACCATTTAATTGCAAGCAAGGCATTATATGAAGGTAATTTTAATGAAATTTAAAAATTAGTTTAATTTCAAAAATTATTTTGGACCAATGTCTCTTCAAACTTGCCAAGTAAAAATAAATTCCTGAATTATCACATCTTTACCCTTTAGAATTAAGCTTTATGCTTTCGGTTGGTTTAACCCATTGGTTCATTCGTTTGGATCAGCAGCTCTAGAAATTATAATGTCCTGTACAAACGTTACATATTGTTTAAAGTAAAGTACTTGGCATAATGAACAAGTTTGGGCCTAAGAAATATCTCTGTGGTTGGCTTTTGGAAATCATTCTGAAAATGAATGTTGTGATAAAAATCCCCTTCTGGCCAGGGATAATTTACAAGAATAATCTTAACTAATTTCCTGTGCATACGGATATGCATAAGCAGATGGATTTTTAAGCGATGATTCATTAAGGACTCATACTTGATTATTTAGCCACCCAGCAGAAAGAGTTTACTGCATCTGTTTAAAACAGACTAAGATTTCTTACCTTTGTGGGGTGGTGGCGAGGGGCCACTGGACAGGATTTTGGTCCTCTACCTGAGTAGCTCATGGAATATGTCATTGGTCTGTGCAACTGTCTCTACACTAGAAATATTTTTTAGCCCAATTTTTCTGTAAGACTTACAAGACATGAAAGATTTCTTACAGTGCTACGTATTTGGTAGTTGTACAGCAATTAAATTGCTTTAAGTTGGCTAACAGTAGCAATTTGTTAAATTTTTAAATGTTGGGAATGCCTTACTTTGTTTCATTATTACTTGTGTTATAATTTCTATCTCCAAGTGAACATTTGGTGAATTTATTTTTGAGTAGACATCTCTAAAATTGAAGAAAAAAACCTGAAAACAGATTTCTTTTGGTTAGCTAAATGTCAGTTGCTAATGCAAAAGATAAAAATACCTTTCTGGACTAAACTCTTTATAGTTTCAAAGCACTTTCACGTGTATTATCCCATTTGAGCCTGCTAAAATCCTACAAGGTGGTTTTTGCAGGTGTTACTTTGTTTTAAAGATTTTTGCTGCCTTAGAGAGTTTAAGGGACTTGCCCAAAGACACACCTGGAAATTCTCTATGTGCATAAATAAGTTTAAACATGATCTGGCCTATTTACTGATTTACCAATAGCTTCTCCCTTGTCTAAATTCTCTGGATAAAATGTTTTCCATCGTTTTTTCTCCTCTATTAATGGAGAAATATTGATGAAACTACTAAGTCTCTAAAGCAAGGAAACAGGTTAAATTTTGTATTAAGATCAAAAAGAGAAAGAAATACTAAGAGAAATTAACTTTATAATACTTAAATATTCAATAACTATAATTAGCTAAGCTATTGAACAAGTGAGCCTAATACAATTTACGAAAAGGTGTTAAGTGGTATGAGAAACAAAAATATTTATAGTTTCAAAATATAAATTTTATATTTATTTATATACAATGATATCACTGTTAAATGTGACTTAAAAGAAAGAAGTTTTTGCCCATATTTTCTGGATTTTTAAAACATTATCTTGGGTGAGGAGAGACTTTATAAACAGGGCACAAAACTACAACATATGTATGAAAAAAATTGGAAATTGTTACTAAGTAAAAATTAATATAGTGAAAACAATGACTAAAATCAAAAGACAAGTCACAAATTGAGGGGAAAAATTGCAAAGCACAGGATGGATAAAAAGCAAGATTTCTTAATATATAAGAGCTCTTGCTAAAAGCATTAGTATGAATATGGATGGTCAATGTGGCATGATTGTTATATTTAAAAATTAGAACAGATCTATCAATGGAAGATTGGTTTAGTAAATGTGATTATCCATTTTATGAAATATTATCATACAGCTTTTAAAAATGATTGTGCTAGAAAGATGTCTGTGATGAACACCTGAGACAGGTACTTTGCCAAGTAATGTATATAATACAATCCCATTTTATTGAAAAGAACAAATCCTAAACATATATATATGTATGCGGGTAGATAGCATTGTTTAACCAGCATTGACAGGTGGCAGAAATTGCAAGGGGGTAGGGATACAATATTAGCTTTTCTCAATTCATCTTTACATTGTTTCTCTCATAATAATGAGTATGCCTTACCTGTGTAATTTGTAAAGGTATAAAAATAATAGAACTGAGAAAGAGGCAGTAACACCAATACATCAATAATGCAAGTTCATAAACATGTACTTCCCAGAAAAAAAATGTGCATTGGCATTGAATATCGGAAGCTCATATGTAAAGAAATGCAAATTAAAATTGCATTAAGGTGTTGTTTTTTTTACCTAACAGATCCACCAAGTTTTTAAAAATTTGATAAATGCCCAGAGTTAGGAGCTAGAACAGTCTTACACACTAGGAGTATGTATTGGGGCAAACTCTCTTTAGAAGATTAATGGAGAGTTTTTATTAAATTTTAAATACATACATATGATCTGGAAATTCCACTTGCAAGATTTTATCCTGGAACTCTACTCAAGAATCTGCAACATTGTTTATAACAGCAAAACTTGAGACACACTGGCATACTAGGTAGCTGTAATGAGGCAGAGCACCAAGATGCTTTACTTTTTCACAAAACACAGTATAGAGCAGTATGTATAGTACATTTCCATTTTTATTATTTTTAATTTTCTCTAGTGACCATGCACTAAGAAATTTTAGAAGAGACGTCAGTAAATTATTGATTGTTTTTACTCTGAGAAATAATAGTGGGATCTGGAATATAAGGAAGTTCCTTACCATTCCATAATCTTTGTATGTTTGCAATTTTTTTTGCCTTCTGTCTGTTGTTTTCATAACTTAAAAATTATTCCAGAAAAGCCATTGCAAAAAAATTTCCTGGAATTTAATAAATTGATTTTTATAAGAAACTAAAAAAAGGAAAATTAAAATGATCAAATTTGTTTTTTTCCTTGCAGTTGTTAATTATGGTTATTAGACAAAACTCATGCTTTTCCTTATCTAAAAGCAGAACTCATGCTTTTCTTTATCGTGGCCATTCCCATCTCAGCCTTTCCCATCTTCCTAACTGGCACCAGTACCCACCCAGCTGCTAAAGCTGGAAATCTAGAAATCATCCTTAGTTTCTGTCTTTCCTCATCCCCAAATACAATTCTTCCTGACACCCCTTATACCCAGACATAGCCTGAGCCCTTCCACAGCTGCCCATCTCGACTCTTGGTTCCCAGTCCAGACCGCTATCTGTCTCTCACCTGGACACCTGTTTGCTAGCTTACTTTCAGTCTTGCTCTCATGTAAGCAATTCTTCCCACAGTGTCCAGTGAACTTTTAAATGTACAAATCGGATCTCATCGCCTCCTATTTAGAGCTCTTGAGTGACCTCCCATTGCACTTAGAATAAATCCAAATACTTTCTCTGGCCTGTAGGTTCCTATGTGATCTGCCCCTTAATCAGCTCTCCAGCGTTCCTGCCCTTACTAATTGCCCTTCAGCCACACAGCTCGCCTTCCATAGAATTATGTCCACCTTAGGGCACTGGCAGGAACTATTCCCAGGTCTTCACTGATGAGCTCTTTTAAATCTTGCTGATCTCAGCTTGAAGGTCTCCCCTCCAATAAGGTCTTCCCCAGAAGCCCTTCTAAAGCAGCTCCCTGTCATACTCTGTCACATCATCCTGCTTTTTTTTCTTTCTAGCACTTAACGTTACAAGATAATTGTGCCATGTTTCACATTGGCATTCACTATTAACTGAAGTTAGGTAATCTTAATTCTAAGAATGTCCATTTTGCCCGTGGGACCCAAAAGAGCATTTTCATTTTAAATGAGAGGAAAGTAGCCCACAAACATTGTTATTGTTCTTAAATTGACATTTCAGGAAGAAGAAGGCACTCATCAAAGCTGTAAGATTTATTTTGTGCCGAGTAGCCCCAGTTCATAAAACCCTAGACTCCTCCTACCAATTTATTGCTTTATTTCACAGCAGTTCATTTCAGACCAGATCTATGTGGAAACTCTGATCTTACTTACTCTGGTACAGTATAATTTGTCCCAAGTTCAGCCTCTATCCAATTCCAGATTCCTCTGTGTCTCAGAAATTCTTGTCACAGCATCATAAAATCCCATATTCAGCGGGTTAGGAGCAGCGGCATTTGGGGCCTAGTTATTACATACAGTTCTCCGAGCCTGCAGTTTGCACTGGCCCCTTACTGCAGTGTAAAGCCCAAAGCCTCTTAGCAGGAAGGGAAGCATGAAGGGCTTTTTCTCTCTTTCTTTTCCTGAAAGTTAAAATGATTGTGATTATTATTTCTAATTTCAAAATACTATTTTAATGTTTTCATTTTAGCACTATATAATGTTTTCTAGCAAATTAAAGTTACCAAAAGCTACAACTTTTTGTGTGAGCGCTCATTTATCTAAGTATTTCCTTAAAGGTAAAATAGGAATGATTGTATGGTCTCAAGATACTACACTGAGGTTTTCATTTTACAGAGCTAACAGATACTAAATAATAAAGATTTTTAAAAACTACAGTTTTATGTCTGCCAACATATATTTTGAATATGTCTGCTATAAAAGAGATAGTTTTACTACCAAAGTTCTACCAACCATTGACATAGTACAGTTGACCCTTGAATAACATGGGGATTAAGGCCACCCATCCCCCCCACATACAGTTGAAAATCCATGTGTAACTTTTGACTCCCAAAAACTTAACTACTAACAGCCTACTGTTGACCGAAAATCTTACCGATAATATAAACAGTTAATTAACACATATTTTGTATGTTATGTA
The DNA here is from genome assembly GCA_004026545.1 of Mormoops blainvillei. NCBI lineage: Eukaryota > Metazoa > Chordata > Mammalia > Chiroptera > Mormoopidae > Mormoops > Mormoops blainvillei. The sequence continues at coordinate 201,778 of PVJD01000388.1, read as the reverse complement.
TCATCTACTATATTCTCACAATAAAGCAAGCCAGAAAAAAATGAAATGCTGTTAAGAAAATTATAAAGAAGAGAAAATACATTTACAGTATTTCTTGAAAAAAACCCACCTATAAGTGGACCCACACCATTCAAACTCATGTTGAAACACTTTTTGATGTTCATATCAGCAGTAGGAGGCTACCAAAATTTGAGACTGTGAAAACTACCCATTTTTATTATTTTATTTCATAAAAGTTGTTAGGAGTTCAGTTACATTTTTCATCATTGTTCCTATAATATAAGGAATCTTAATTACTAAAAGTATATTAACATGTAAGCTAAAAGTAAACATCAATACATGTAAAATATTTAACTATGAATAATAAACCTTGCTTAGAGTATTTCCTGAGTTTTGTTTAAAATATGCATTCTAGTAATGTTAGAAATGGATTTGTTTCTGCCATATATAAATGCATCAAATTGTGGCATCTACTATGCAAAAATCTATTTGAGGATGCGATGGTGGTAAAAGAAACAGAATTGTATTTCTGCATTTGGGTCTTATTCTCCAGCGAGGGAGATGAGTTTAAGCATGTGGAGAGTTAACTAACAGAGAAGATGTCACGAGGTAGCATATAGCTAATTGTATACAGATCATCCTCTACGTGGACTGTGTTCTATATAAGGCTTTCACTGAGAGCCAGAGCAGAATAGACAATGGTACCACTGTAGTAGTTCATGTTCTGTTGAAGATACCTGCCTATATTGTTGAGTTTCCCTGAACAATTTATTCTTCCTCTGCATTCTTTATTCTCCATTGTCCTTTTTATTCATTTGTCATGATTTTTCTAATCTTTATGTCTTCGAAACTTTAGTTGCCACACTGTTTCATAACACAGTTTTCCACAGCCTCTAAACCATAAGTCTCAGGCAGAAGGCAGGAAAATGAGAATGAAGCAGCATGATGGCTTTATTCTCCAGCATCTGTTCTGAGTAATCCTGAATCTATTTGTTCTAACCACAAGCTATGCACACATTTTTATTTGCATGATATTTCTTATGTAAAAATTCAAAGCCAAGAAAAGCTAGCATTTTAAATTATAAGGTGGTTTAATTAACTATCTAAGTTTCTTTTTGCCGGTTAGATTTCCATTAAATGTTAAGAGAAATATCTGAATTTGCATAATGTAGCGTAAAACAACACACTAATTATCGGCCCTGATTACCTAGACATCAGCTATTTTCTTGAACTTTTATTGCTGTTAATTTATTGTTTGGGAATTTTAATAGCATTTGTAGCATTTAGCAACATTTCCCCACTACAGGTTTCTTAATTTAGCACTTATTTTACTGATCTTGCCTTAAAAGCAGTTTATTGCCTACTCTGAAGTGTGATGATAACTAATTTATTAAACATTAGAGAATTAATCTTTCCCAATTACTCCCAAGTAGTTTAATGTCTGGAAAAAACCTACAGTGAGGATCTGCTAAACTTCATAACAGAATATCAGTGTCCTTCATATACCAGTCAGACAAAGTTCACTTTCTTTTATTAAAAGTTAATTAGACCCACTTGATTTCTTCCCTAAGGACCGCTGAGGAATGCCCAAAGGAAAAACAGACACTGTTCTTTAAAAAACTGTTTTACCTTTACTTAGGTGCCTGAACAAAAATGTAATCGAGTTGCAATTGACACCCTAAAGCTCCCAAATTTCAGAACGGGCTGTCTTGGTCGGTAAAAGGCCTCGGCAGGTTTCCTGCCGCGTCTGATGGTTGGCTTGCACAGCGCCTGGCACATAGTAAGCACCCAATAAATTATGGTTGGCTCACTGACTCGGCCTTACCTGCTGACTAGGGCCAGATACCTGCAAAGTGCTCATCTTTTAATCTGATGAACAAAATCATTTAATACTATTCTTTTTACCTCAGAATTCCTGCCAAACACTTACATTAGTTATAGCAAAATGGATAGTGAGCTGTTCTTTCCATTAGTAATTGCTTCATGGCTTCAGCTGCATCTTAAGATCAGTGGTGCCAGAGTTTTAGTTTTCAGGGACCATGTAAAATTTCCCGTTATTGAGAAACTGGCCTTAGTTGTCAATGTTTAAAGACACCGTAAAAGAAAAACTACCTACTATAATTATTTCATCTTAAAGGAAAAACACAAGCCTGATGTCACAGAAACAGGGAGGACATAGATTCAGAATAAGACAGTCTTTTAAACTGAATAAAAATTAGCCTTCATAAAAATTTACCAGCTTATCTTTATTTTTCCAGTTGTATCATATCTGAACTCTTAGAAATCACAACTTCAGACCACCTCAAGTTTGTGATAGTAACCTACATGAACAGCCTAGAAAGGGCATTTTTCTTAAATTGGCTATAAGAGAGCTATATGGTGATACTAATATAAGATTAAATTATTTAGGTATGTGAGGGGTAGACACCAATGACACAACACTTTCATTATTTTTTTTAAATTTTATTAAATGAAATGTGTATTGAGCACTTCGGTTTCTTGGCACTGCCCTGGACTTAAAGATTACACAGGGGCATAAAACAGAGTCTGTCCCTGCAGATCTTAGCCTCCAGTAGAAGAGAGCAGTCATGTGCACTCCAATCACTGAAAGAGACTGTAGAACTGAATTTGGAGAATTAAAAACCTGGGCTCTGTACTAAGTTCATTCAGCTTGATCCATAGATGACTCATTGACCCATAGAATGAATGGCAGTCAAAGAGATGAGTAAACAGCCCAATTTCATGATAGTCTTGAATCTTAAGTAATGTCTTAGAATGATGATATGGGTTAAACTCCTGCAATAATGAACAATTGTATATAAAACCTAAAACCAAAGGAAAGAGATATCTGGCAAATTAATATTAGTGACCTTTCTTTTCTGAAGGTGGACTCTACTATGCATCCTGAGGTTTATTTTAAAAAGTGTCTGGACAAAAATGCTTGTCTGTAGCTCCTCCTTCCCCAATTTTAAAGGACTTGATGCAGTGATCTGCAGTAGATGGATCTGAGATATCCCAAGAATTCTAGACGCTACCAAATGGAATATAACTGGCCCACCCTGTAAAGAGAAATAAGTTTCTACACAGTGGACATTTTTTACCTCTAGTACACACTCTCAAGTCCATCCTCTTTATAAGTTTAGACAGTTAAACTATAATCTTCCAGCTGGTATCTATGTAGACATTTTTATTAACATGTTTGCTTTTAAAAAACAACTAGACATACCACTAAGTTGTTTATAGTGGCAAAGAATAAAAAATAAATTAGTGTCAATGTCTGTTAGTAGGGGTATGTTTAAATAAATTAGAATTTATTCAATTAGATACTATGCACTCAGCAACAATGATGATATATGTTGATTGGCATGGGAAGTGTTCATGAAAAATATAATGTATATTTAAAAAAACATGTAGAATGATTTGTTAAGTTCAATAGAGTAAAATGTTTGCATGCCCACACACCTTAAATACACCGAAATGCTTTCTCATCAGTACTGCCAGCCTTTCCCCAAGCCTAATAATAGGATACCCCAGTTTGCCTAATAGCTGGGCAGAAGCTACATTCAACCATTGCAGTCTGCTGACAGTGGTAGATATAGAGAGCTTACCCAGGGGACAAGTGGAAAACAGAACTTCGGCATCCTCGAACCTCACTAGCAAATTACTTATGGAATTAGAGAGGACTTCTCGCCATCTCAGCCTGTGTAACTTCTGGCCTCTCCTCCAACCCTCGATAGTCAAATACAAGGACAGCAGTACTGAGGACAAGAATAAACTAAAATAATAAGTATTCCAGTTCAGTTATGTATAAAATAACTACCCATAATATGAAGCAAGATTGGACTAATTTTAAAACCTTATTTTGGTGCTTTGTTAAAAAAATTACGTATGGAAATTCTTTGGAGATTTAACCCACATGCTGCTGTTCAAAAGCAGCAAGCTATAGATCATGAATTAATGTAGTCAAATGTCTGCTTTTACTAGCCTTTTTTTTTTTCCCTGTGGGAAGAAACCTTTGGGAAGTAGTCCTCCCCAGTCTAATTTTCTGTGGATGACCTACAGCAGAATCTTGACTAGTTTTAGAGTGCCAGTCCCTGGAACTGTTGGTTCAACTTTTAGTAAGGTCTTAGCCTACAAACCTGAAAGTGTGGCACTGTGTGAATCTTTTCAGGAAAAAGGCATTTGTAATAATTGAAGATGAAATCACTTAATCTCAAAATCAATAAGCTTTGGGAATTCAGTTAAATGAAACAATCATTCATGAACTTTCTAATTAGTATTTTCTAATTTGTACTAAAATCCAAAAAGAGTAATATTGGATTATCTACTCCTTTGAAATAAATATCCCTGTGTGCCTCTCTATTTGCATATATAAGGCTTTACCATAATATACAGAATGTGGGGAATTTTTTCATCTAAAACTTGTTGACTCCATTACCCCCAAGGAGTAACCAATATTCTGGACTATGACCTTGAAGGGGTTTGTTTATGATCAGCTAATCAGAAATTATTCAGGCATGAACCCTCAAGAAAAAATTTTATGTGCCTGTTTCCCATTTTGCATAGAATAGCAACCATCAAGGAAAAGTGAATTTGAAAGTCATAGCTAATTAAGACTTTGTAACTATTTACTGCTTTGTGTGTATAATCACCTGGCTTTTTAGAATTATTTCAGTTTTGTAAACTTTTTGTTGCATATAATTACACTAAGTAGCCAAATGTATTTATTAATGAAGCAAATTGTACCTGGGTGGTAACTATAACACATAACTTTATGTACTTTAATTTAAGATTATTTTGAAGATATATACCATCAATTTAAAACAACCCTCAGGCTACTTGATCTATTACAAGATCTTCTAGAAAAAGAGTTAGTAGCTCTCCCATGGGATTCAGCCCTGAGTAGAATAGTGTCATTAGTACTCTAATTCCTTTCTCTGGTGCTATTAACCATTCCCAGGAGAGAAAAGGAAAAACATAATGTCCATAGCTTATCAGAACTATGAGGTCTGTAAGTAATTTTACCTTCTTGTTTTGAGTGCAGTAGCTTAAGGAAGGATATTGCCATTGCTAATAAACTACATTAAAATTAAGCCTCTAAAGAATAAAATAGCATTCCCCATTTTCAAAAGAATCATAGTGATTTAAATGTTTAAAGATATAATTCTAACTGCAATTGCCAAAATCAGTTATTTTTGCTTTGATGTTTTATTTTCAAAGAAATATTACCTGTGTAGACTATTGAAAATTTAAATTAAATTAAAAATTGAAACACATTTGAACCTTGAACAGTGAAGAAGTCAGGGATGCCAGCCCCCCATGCATTTGAAAATCCACCTGTATTTTGACTCCCTAAAGCCTTAATTACTGATAACCTACTGTTGACCGGAGGCCTTATGGATAACATAAACAGTTGATTAACACATATTTTGTATGTTTTATGTGTTGCATACTGTGTTCTTACAATGGAGTAAGCAAGAAAAAAGAAAATGTTATTTAAAAAATCATAAGGAAGAGAAAATACATTTACAGTATTTGTTGGGGGAAAATCTGCATACAAGTGGGCCCGTGCAGTTCAAACCCATGTTTTGAAAGTTCAAGTGTCGACTATATATTAAATGATACTTCAATTTAAAATGGAAAACCTGGATACTGGAGGAAACAGAAAGAAATTAAATTAGAGTGATATAAAAGTTTGAAGTTCTATTCCAGGATTCCTTGAACCAAAACAAACATTTGGCTGCTCCCCAAATCATGTTAATTGCCTTTTTGTGTATACATTTCCATATGCTGACTCAAGGTTTTGGCTTAAAATGCAGTCATTGTAACAAAATTGGGAATATTTAAATATTGTTTCCCTTCATGCTTGGCTTGTGGAACTAATAGTTCTGAATACAAGCTGTTATTTTATCTTTGAAATATTGTTTAAATAGCATCAGCATTAGTAAAATAAAGGTAAAATAGATAACACCATGGCTGCCTTTAAAATACCGATCTGAGTTAAAGACATTGTAAACCCCCTCTTCCCACAGATGAGATTGGTTTTGAGCCAGAGGTCTAGAAAACCTAACCACATCATCACATGCACAGGGCACCCTGACTCCCAGGCCAAGGGAGCGAAACTCTCTCTAGACTCATTTCTCTCTATCACAGCTCCACCATTTCGGTATCAAATGCCCACTGTTAATATATATTTTAGATATTAGAGCCATATAAACATATAGATACCTCAGTAAACTCATAGGATTTAAAAATAAAAAAAGATCTTAGAACTCATTCTGTGAGTTCTCACTCATTGCATGTGTGCTGTGCAAGCGGACAGCCATTTCACACACACACACACACACACACACACACACACACACTTTAGCTGTGATGGCCCATAGACTGTGTCCCATGCCCTCCCCTCAGCCAACCTCCAAGTCCTTAAATCTTTGCCTAAGAAAAGGCAAGTGACCAAATTTAATATCTAGATATAATGATGCCTTCCCTGATTTCTTGAAACCCTTCCCTGAACAATACAACTATTGATCTTATAATTTTACTGAAATATGTTAATTCTGTAAGTTGAAAACTTAGTAGCCAAAGCCACCCTTTCCTATAAACATATGTATTCTAAACTCAGCATTCTTTCTGTTAGCATGCCATATTCTTTTCCCGTGCATTCCCGTGTGTTCTGGCTCCCTGTATAATTAAAGTGACAGAAAAGAATGCTGTTTTCCTTTTGATATGAATATGTGCAAAGGAGAGAGTGTATTTGTAATAACCCTTTTAAATCCTAATTGTTTAAAAAACATATTGAAAATTTTCAGTATGTCTCTGGTTTTCTCTTGACTTACCACATTAATAGCAGGAAACAAATGCCTAGATACAAAAGTAGTTTGAGTTTTAGTTTAGTGAGATTATATATATATATATATATATATATATATGGCTTCAGTTTCCCATCTGAGTGTGCCCCCACATTCTCTAATACCCTGAACTGAACAGAACCAGTCCCTGAAGATCCGGAAACTGGGCGGGCTTCCTCCGCATGCCGCCCCCTGCCCTCTGCAGGATGAAGTCATCATTCCCTCCCATCCGGACATTGCCATATGTTGCAGCTTTGTGTTTAAGAGTTTCTCTAGAACAAAGAAACCTGTAGGTTGCTTAATATGCTTATTGACTTTGGTCAGTGATGGAATAGTTGGACTGTAAGAAATAATATGACAACAAAGTAAGGACCAACCACTATGTGCATTTACTCTATGTAAATAAAATTTAAAAGTAGGTGTTCATCCTATTTAGATGATGGGATAGTCCTTTTATCTAAGCCAACAATGAAAATAAAGACTGATTCACATTCTCAGAACTTAATAAATATCAGGCATTTCTTAAATAAATGAATATGATTTTCAGATCTCTTCTGCTTTTTATTAGGTTTACTATCAATCATTGTTTGGGGACAAAATCTAGACTTTGCTCTACAAGGGAATCAGGAACAAGAGTGAGGCCAGCTTAGACATCAGATACCAGTTGTCCTCATTGCTTTTCTTTTCCTCAGCCTACCTCAGAAGCCCTGCAGCAGAAGCAGTGACAGGACTGGGAGGGTTTCCCCAGAGCTGTGAGTAATATAAGGAAAAGACAGAAGAGGGTAACAAATCTAGGGGACACCAAGAGCAGTATTTAAATGGGGCCACCTTGGCAAGAGAGGAAAGTGAAAGTCCACAGACAGACTTGGCCTCCATGGAGCCTGCAGCCCCTCTCCTGCCCCTGCCCTTCCCTCCACTCATCAGCATCAGGAGCTCCCTCCAGCTCTGCTACCTGCTCTCCATGTCAGGAGCCTCCCGCTCACCATTCTTTCCTCACGGCTGCTTCTCTATCCTCCAAGAATCGACTCAAGACTCTCCTCCCTGAAGAAGCCTTCTGTGACCCCCACTGCATTGGATTGCATGTCCTAGCTCTAAGTGCTCACACATTTACCTTGGCATTAACCACATTTAATTGGAATTATTTATACCTAGAACTTTCTCTCCCATTACACTCTAAGGTCTTTGAGAAAAGAGTGAGTTATTCATCACGACCATCTTGTAACCCAGTGTCATGCATAGTCCCGGGCAAACAGTACACATACAATAAATGTGCATCTGAACTAAAACCAAAATGTGGGATTTTAATTTCTGCAAGAGAGTTTAATTTGCTGGTCGGGAGAATCATTGATTTTATTCTATATTTGCATTATCCTGTGTGTCTTGACATTTTAAGTGGCTTTCCAAAAATAAACTGTACCCAAGTATGACCATGTTTCAGTAGCCTCTTTGTGTATATTTATGTGCATGAGTGTGTATATAGGACTCTTTTTAAAAAGCACTTCTCCAAGTTGAGCTATGAATTAGGCAATAAGCTTTGAAGCTCCTGCCTTTGACACCTTTCAAATTTGAATTACATAATTTTGCTGACATTTTTAAGCATGGATTATATATGTCAGGAAATATACTTAGGATAGGTAAAATATTGTGAAGAAAACTTTAAGAAAGGAAGTTCAGTAAATGGAGGGTTTGGAAATGACATAATATGAGTATATTACTAATGAATCTTTGAAACTTATCCAACATCCAAGAAAAAAAATCTGTATACAGTATGAATGTCTATAATAATCCATGGAATCACAGGCTGAAATTAACTAAAATGTTGAAGCACTTGGTTTAGGTAGGATTTGGGGCATGTCTTGGTCTGATTTTGTCTTATATTCTACTTGGAATGGCGTACCTCTTTATACGAATGGCACCTGTACCTTCCAAAATATTTATCTGTTCATCAACAGCAAGCATGTAGTAACTCCTTTGTGACTTAAGTGAACACTAATTTTCAACTTGGGAATACTGGTGAAAGCCTGAAACTGGTAGCCAAAGACAACGATGCTGGATGTTTTTAAATATCCAAGGTGGACTATTAGCTAAGGAGCCATTATTCAAAAGCTGTCTCTTTCAGTTCTACTATTTAGAGCCGAAAAAGAATGGAATTAATCTGACCCATAACTCCTCAATCTCTTCTCTTCTTTAGTGGGATTGGAAGGAACTGGCCCTGGGCCTCAGGAGGCAGCAGTATTTTGGCTGAATTTGGAACTCTGCATTTGGAGTTTATGCACTTGAGCCACTTATCAGGAAACCCTATCTTCGCTGAAAAGGTGAGATTCTCTGCTACACTTTGCATTGCAAAGCATTGCTTGTGAGAAACAACATGCTCTGCTGAGAGATTTGATAATATTGGACGTGGAAAAGAACAACCAAGTTTAATATAGCTCTGTAAGATTTGTTACGTGCAGCATTTCATTTAACCAAACTAAACTCGCAGTCTTTCCATGGCACCACTCTAACTCATTGTAGTAGGCCCTGGCTTGCACAACTGATTCTCTGCACCCCAAGCAAGTCACTAGGCCTCTCTGGATATTTTTTCCATATCTAAAAATAGATAATGTTGTATGGACTGTATAGACCAAGTATGTGAAAGACATTTTAAACTCAAGGTGTTATATAAGTGCAAAGTAGCTATTGAATCAATTTCTGATTTTCAAGAATCAAACTTATAGATTTTGGGATAAATTCACACTCACCCCACCATGCTGCCCACCCTTAGCTTTCACCCCACTTCTTAGCCCCCACTTTCTGCAAAATTCCTTGGAAGAGTTGTCCCTCTCTGTTACCCTCTCTTTTTGCCTCCCACTTTCTCCAATGCCTTCCCACTGGGCTTTCCTCCCAACCACACCTGTCACAGCAGCCAGTTAGCACCACGTTGCCAGATCCACTCATCATTCCTGCCCCTCATCATCCTTGTCCTCTCAGCGTTTGCAGCATATGGTCCTTTCTCTCTACCTGAGATGCTTCGCCCTAGGCAGCAGACACAGGACACCCCCCTAGCTTATCTCCTTCCTTCCTGGGTACTGCTTCTCAGGCTTCTCTCTGGGATCCTCCTCCTCACTCCAAACTCTAAATATTAGAAAGCCCCAGAACTCACCCTGGGTCTCTTCCTTTTATGTTCACTCCCTACATTATTTCATCCGTGAGTTTGCATGCTGTCTACATGCTGTCGATTCCAAGCTGATAATTTCAGTGCCAACCTGTCCACTGAACTCCAGACTCCATATCCAAGTACCTGTGCAACATCTTACTAAGAGATCTAACAGACAGCTCCCACTTAAAATATCTCAGACCCGACCCCAACACCTGCTCCTGCTCCATTCTTCACTGTCTCAGCAACTGGCACCTCAGTTTACGCAGTGGCTCAGGCCAAAACTCTTGAGATCACCCTGTTCTCTTTCTGGTGAACTTCAGGTCCAAAGGGCTCTATGCTGTTACTTCTGCTGCCACCCTGGCACAAGCATCCATCATCTCCCCACGGGACCCAGCAGTAGCCACCTGACTACCACGCCCTCTCTTGCAGCCTAGGCACACCGATTAAACACAAAAGTCTTCAATGGCTTCCCATCACGCTCAGACTAAAGCAAGCCCTCAGGGCCTGCATCTCTCTCCCTTTGCTCCCTGTCCTCCAAACTCATTCTCTTCTCACAGTTTTTGTACTGCTCTTCTCTCTGTTCCAGTTAGTCTTCCTCCAGTTTTCTGCATGGCTTGCTCCTTCGTTTCCTAAAATTTCTGCTCAAACCCTCTTCCATCAGCCCCTGCAGACCACCCTGAATAATACAGCACAGCCTCACCACTTCACATCGCTTTCTGTCCTATTACCATCTTGTGTTTTTTTCCATTGCGTGCATTACCACATGTTATAGTACCTACATTGTGAATATTTTATTTCTTTTTATTACCTCTCTCCTCCCACTAGAATGGACTTTGCTTATCTACTGAAATATCTAGTTGCTTTTATGGAATCTGACATATGGTAGATCAGTGTGACTGTGTTCACTTACTACCTATTATTTTTGTAAACTGGTGGCAACTGTCTTTGTTCCAATTCTGCATCATTTAAACCAGCTTTTTTTTTTCTAACATGGAAAACTATAATGAAGAAAGACAGAAAAGTGGCAACAAGATTGCGTTTCAGATTTTAATAGCAGCATTTTATTTTCTATTATAGGTAATGAATATTCGAACAGTTCTGAACAACCTGGAAAAACCACAAGGCCTTTACCCTAACTATCTGAATCCCAGCAGTGGGCAGTGGGGTCAATGTAAGTCAAAAGATTAACATTGTTTTAGCCCTTTATGGTACCCAGCACTATTCTCCTAACCAAGAGAAAAAGCAGAATGAAGCACAATCTTTTGGGGAAATGTTTAGAAAAGGGCAAAGAAGGCTCACGATTCCATGAATAAAAAGGTATCTGTCATAAGACAGAAAGACTGTAAGTGTTACCAAGAAACTAGAGTGTTTATTTTTCATGCATAACTGTGAGCATGATGACATATAAGCACACTTAAAGCTATTAATCACAAAGGGAAGATCTATTCAGGGTAGTATGAGGACATTAGCCTGTGACAAGCTGGTCAAGTAGATAGGAGGGAAAATTGTTGCTTTGTTTTAATGACTATCATCAGAGTTTCAGACAGAGTAGCTAGATCATTTTACTTCATAACATTTTCTTTCTGCTTGACTACAAGATGAGAGAGGAGCCTGGATCTTTAAGGGTTGGGAAATTGAAAGAACAAACTAGGTATTTTCTCTACTTAATTTTAAGCCCAGCAGATAAGGGTTTCTTGCCAGGAGAATTACTTTTAGGGCAGGAGGAAGTATTATGCCAGAAGCCCTCACTTGAGATCCTTACAGAGTCTGACCAGTGGTATGATGATTCAGAGGAGTTGAAAGAAATGTTCTCAAGCTGATTTGGAAAAACAGCGGTAGATCAAGCAGCAACTGAAAGCAAGTGAAGAATACTAAGTGAGAGGCCTAGCTGTGCGGAGTGTTAGCATGCCTTAAAATTTTGCTCTAATTTGAGTTTTTTCATTATATTTAAATACCATATATTCTTAGATGGCTATGCCTCACTTACTTTAGAAGTACTTTGCTTAAAGAATAATTTAGTACAAAAAAATGCTAAAAATCTATGCCTGTGTGTTAGTAATGGCAAGAGAAGGCCTAGCTGTTGAGGTCATTAAGCCATAATCAAAGTTGCCACTTAACAGAAGTGTGGTCCACAGATCACTTGACATCCCCGAGACCTTTCGAGGCGCCCACAAGGTCAAAGCTGTTTTTATAATAATGCTAAGACTTTCTGCCACTTACGTGCTAAGACATTTGCACTTACGTTACAGAAGTGCTGGTGGGCAAAACTACTAAAGCCACAGTGAAAACCATGGCAGAGGCTCCAAATAGTACTAATAATCACATTCTAAATCTTCATGGTGGGCTAAAAAGAAAGAAAGAAAGAAAAGCCAGTTTCACTTACGAACGTTCTTAATGAAGCAAAAAAATAAATTATTGATTCTAGTAAATCTCAGCCAAATAAACATCGTCGTAATATTCTGTGTGGTTACATTGAAGGTACACGTAAAACACTTCTGCTGCGTAATGAAGAACAGTGGTCACCGCATAGAAAGGCACTTGTGCTTTTGTCTGATCTGTGAGCTGAACTGGCCACTACTCCTCTATGGTCACCAGTTTCACTTGAAAGAACAACTGAAAACGAAATGTTTTTTCTGAGTTGGGTTAATTGGTAGATGAGTTCTTGAAAATGAGCCTGTCACTTCAAGAAAAACTGACTTTATCTGTGTCGATGAAATTTGAACTTCTAAATAAAAATTTAAATTTTGGAAAACTTGTATATGCCACCATGAATGAGCCTATTGCCCTTAACCATCATTTAAAGACTGTTCTAATATTACTGTGGTGATATTAACAAATATGGTTTTTTGATACTGTATAATAAAATGTATCAACATTTGGAAGATCTGCATAATTCAGTGAGTAACATTTTCCGAATGACCAATGCTTGCTTTTACAAAATCATGTATGAGAGAAGATCCATTCAAAGTGCAAGATAGACCAATGACTTTTACTGGGACAAAAATTCATTGATGTAGTTTCTAATTCTGCATTGCAATTAACTTTTTAAAAACTTTAACCTTTAAAGATATCCACTTGCCAAGTTTTGTTTTAGTATTAAAGAAAAATATCCATGATAATCTGAAAAGGCTATTAAAATACTCTTCCCTTTTCCAACTGTATAACCATGAGGCTGAATTTTCTTCATCTGTTTCAGCCAGGACAGGACAGTGTGGATGGAATGTAGAGCAGATACGAAAATCCAGCTGTCCTCTGCTATAGGAAACATTCAAGTGATTTACAAAAATGTAAAATAGTCTCACTCTTCCAACTCATTATTTTTGTTTTATAAAATACAATATATTTTATGAGAAAAAAACTATATAAGGGGTGTATTATTCTTTTAAATAAATTAATAAAAACATATTAAATTCTGCTTTAATTTCCAATATAGTAAACATTGCTGATATTATATAAATAAGTTTTGGGGGGCATTTATTCATTTTTAAAAGTGTATAAAGGTGTTCTAAGACTCTAAAAAGTTTGAGGGACACTAGAGCATAGGGATAAAACAGAGCTTGAGTAGCTTTCTAAGGACAAGATGACTAAGTATGATTCTCTGAAAGGACAAGGGTTTTTAGAGTTCCCCTTCTCATGAAAGATTCAAAAGTGTAAGAAAAGTCTCTAGCTAGGATTTACGGTTTTCTTCCTATGATTTAGGATTTAGGAGTCACTATGAAAAGGGACAAAAGAGTCGATTGTACTGGAACATCCCGGCTTCACCTTCTGGGTCACAAATATACTGTGTATTTGGCCATGTTTCCCCACACAAAGAGCCCTTTATATTTGGGTTGCTTATGGGTCGGTTTCCTGATGGAAACCCAAACAGAGTCGACGAGTCCCAGGTCTCTCCTCTCCCAGCCCCATCCTGTGTTCCAGCCACAAGGAAGACACAGTTGTTGTTGTTTTTTTATTCTTTAATCAAGACCTGCTTGACCACGCTCAGACCTGGGCCCGTTCTCTTTCCTCAGCCCTTTCACCATTCTTCTGACTCCACCAAGGCCCAGATCAATTGCCATTTCTTCTGGGAGGCCTTCTTCTTTTAGACCCAGTTTGGAATTTGTTAGTACCCACTCTTCCTTTACTCATCCTCTTCTTCTTCCCCTTCCCAACACTTTGGGTACTCTCCTGTCACAATCCTTTTCCTAACGATTTACATACGTAACTATCAACCTAGGGTTCCAAAACTTTTGGGGTGGTGACTTTGTCTTAGTGGTTTTTGTTAACCTGACACATGACATCGTGAACCTCGTAGGTGTTTATGTACTTGAAATTTATGAACCCTCGTGCAGCCTGTATCCAGTCTGAGTATCTTTCCGCCTCTGCTTTGCACAGTGGTTCTATTTACTCTTTTTGAACAGTTTGCCCCTGCTCCTCAGTTGTCGCTGAGAGGCAGCATCTAGTCCTGGTCACTGATAATGTAAAGAGATCTTATGGCTGCTGAGGCTGATGTGAGGCTCCATGTCAGTAAACAGAGTACTTATCTCAGAGTGTCACCAGCATCACTGAGGGATTGCTCTGAGCAGAGAAGTTTGAATTCAGATGAAATGTACAAAATTAAAAAATGAAGATTTTAGTATGTAATTCTTTTTGTCTTGATTCTTTTGCTATTTTTTTGTTTTTCTCCATCTAAGTACTAGGAATCCTTTATGGGACCTGTTTCTATTGGGAAGAAAAGAATAAATTACCCCCTTTAGAAATGAACATAATATTTGAGTGACTGTAGTACACATTACCTTTAGAGCGTTTGGGGATAAAAATAGCACATATGTTCTTTCTAGAAATAGGAGGCCCTTTCCTGCTAACAAAATCAGGCATGTTCTCTTCTACATCCACTAAGATATTTATTTACACAGGACTCTGTTGCCAACGCAAATAGTCATCCAGACATGGGGGAATCTTAGGAAGTGACTTGCTAAAATCTCAAAAAGGACTTTCTCTTGTTTCTCCTCCATGGTCCTTTATTTTGATTCCTTCCAAATATGAAAATTTTATAGGCACAAAATAAAGGAATAGAAAATTAACTACTACTTACCAAAACTAATTAAAATACATGTATCAATATGTAATCCTTTCCCCCTTTTTAAAAATCACCAAATGCCCAAACTTGGCTCTCTCATTTATTATAGATTCATAACCCGAAGAGGAAGAAAATGAACCTGCTTCTGGCTGTTAGTTTTTAGCTCTCATTGCTTTAACTCTGAAGGACTTGTCTGGACCACGGCCCTCATTTCCTATCACTTCATTTAGCCCTTGTTATTTTGACAGGAACCGGACAGCGATTTGCTTTACTATGCATAACTTGCATTTGTCTCCTGCAATCATGTGCAATCATGTTTATAACAACAAGGCTTATTATTGATGAGCTAGGTCTCAGCCTATTTAATTTTTAAATGTCAGAGGTTTCTGTGGTGATTTAGTTAGGAAACTATAAAGGTCACTTCAAACATTGCTATTTTAAGAACCAGCTCTACAATTGTAAAAAACACTAATTTTACATGAAAATTAAAACTACAATATAATTTTGGAGTTTACTAATAAAATCACATATTTAATCATTTAAAAAATATGGCTCTTCTAGCTTGAATAGATGTAGTCCTTACTAAGACTAACTTAGAAGAATTTTGCATTGTTCAGTGGTTTACCAAGTAGCCAGTCAATGCAGTTTTTCAAAATAAGTGCATCTTTATTAATGCTCAAGTTCTCTATGAATTCTGGGAATGATACTTCAAATAGATTACATCTGTTCTCATAGGTAAACATGCTTAAAAAATAAAAGTATTAATTCAAACAGATCCAAATGACTCTGTGAGACTCTGTGTGGGTCAAATCAAATGACAATTACCAAGGTTGTAGTCTCATTTAGAGTCTGTAGTCAGTTTTCTCACTTTTTAAAAAAATTTTTATTTTTTTTTTTAACCTTTACCAGAGGACATTTTTTCAATTCTTCCAGAGAAAGAGGAAAGAAAGCAAAGAGCAAGAAACATCGATGAGAGAGAGAAGCATTGATTAGTTGCCTCCCACATGAGGCTGAACCTACAGTTTAGGCGCCTGCCCTCACCGGAAATTGAGCCCACAACCCTTGGTTACGGAGACAATGCTCCAACCAACTGAGCCACACCGGCCAGAGCAGTTTTCTCACTTTGAGTGAGGATACTTACCCTACAATTTGCAAGGTTGTTGGTAATGTAGGTAGTGAACCTGGCATAATGAATGACAGCAGACTAGGACAATTGAACTGGTGTTTAAGGAAGAAGGGCTGCCCTATCTTGTTTCTTACTGCCCCAGCCAAGAATGTTAACTCTCCAGACTGATAACACTAGAAAACCCACCTAATAATAATAGTCATAATAGTGAACCACAAGAAGCTGCAGAGCTTCTTGTTTTATTGCGAGCCACTCTTTAAGGAGATTTGCTGATAGTCATAACTTTGACATGGCTTGTATTATTGAGAGCTAAAGCAATTAAAAATCTACTTGGATATATACTGTGAAATATTTTATTTTGGTATTTTTACTAGAGAGCTTCATTTGGGGAGTTAGGGGGATTATATTTTTTTTATCCTCATGATTACAAAATAATATAAATAATTACCCTGGTAATTACCAGGGTAATTATTTATAGTATATTGCATTACTTAATAGCACATCTGCTCATTTTAGAACATCTTTCTGAAAACGGGAGATTTGTTGGAATTTAAATGTAACAGTGAGTTGCAGTTGTGGGGTTTTGCATCCTGGCTTGCTAATGTGATTTTGCTGCATTATCTGAATTAAAGGCTGAATCACTCTAAAATGCATTTCCCTCTCTTGCAGATCATGTATCTGTTGGAGGACTCGGAGACAGCTTTTATGAATATTTGCTAAAGGCATGGTTAATGTCTGACAAGACAGATCTAGAAGCTAAGAAGATGTATTTTGATGCTGTTCAGGTAAACCCAATAGTGAAATCACCTTTGCCACTCAACTCTAACTTTTAACTTACATATTAATCAAGCTTTAATGGAAAAAAAAATGGAATACCACATGAGTGGGTTCCAAATTATTTCCAGTTAGGTAGAGTAAAATATCTGCTAACACAGCTATAAGTATACTTGATGTATTTAGTTCTAAGAGGGCAGTTAAGTTTTTTACATGATTGAAACCTCAGTGAAGATTTACATATCTAAAAAAAAGTAGGCTCATATATCTGGGGAAAAAAAGGTATTTTTCTTCAGTGAGCATGAGTTCTCTGCTTAGAGTCAATTAAAATTATGAAGAGGGAAAAATCCTGAATTTATGTTCTGAAAATTGACTAAGTTAAAATTTTCCAAGATTATAGATAATCTTAATGCCTACCTCCTTTTGAAGTAAACCTATCCCCAGAGCTCAAATAAACTTCTGAACTAAGCAAACTAATATTTAAGAAAAGATGATTAATGGCTTTCAAAGGTCCTTTAAAATGGAGGACTGACAGCTAGTGGAGGGGGTGGGGTGAGGGGATGGAGGGATTGAGCAAAAAGGAGAAAGGACTCATGGACATGACAACAATGCAGTAATTGCTGCATAGGGGGAGGGGGTATAAAAGGATTAATGGTAATGGGGAAAAAATGCAGTAGAGATTAACTCAAAAAAATAAAAAAGAAATAAAATAAGGAAAATAAAATTGATGACCAATGAGAGGGGAAAAATACTTGTTGGATTGCATACTGTGTGCGAAGTAGTATGTTAGGTACATAGTTTAAAATATTAGTTTGTTTCCTCACAGTAGTTTAGATATTATTCACCTTATATTACAAATTGTATTGCAGTTGTATTATAGATAAGACAACTGAACTTCAAAGAGGTTGAGTGTGAAACCAAAATTCAAACTAAAATTTGTGTCAAGCCTGCTCCTTTATTCCTCACCACTATGGATTTATTTGTGAATAGAATTTCCATAGTACATGTAAGTATTTCTTTATGGGCAGTAAGTTAGCAAGATAAGTTAGAAAATGCTTAGGAGGTGGCCAGTGTAAGAATAAATTAAGCCTCAATCAAAAATGAAAATAAAATTTAAAAATAAGTAAAGTAAAAAAGAAAATTTATTTTATATAAAATACTTGAACTTATACCCAACTTTTCACAACAAATTTTGTAACAGTCACTTACCCTTATGATTAATAAAAGTAGTTTATATATGTATTTTAATATTAATTATTATCAAGACATCTCAAATAGTGTTGTAAAATTATGGCTAAGTCATCAGAAAATTGACCTTTGTTGATGGTTTAAAAAAATTTTTTTTAATTCAGAGTAGTAATTTATAGAAGGAAAAAAATGGAAATTTGGAATTCGAATAACATAGCCCTTGTTCTAAAATTGGTCTCCCTAGAAGAGGTCTGGCTGATTTCGACATAGGCTGATTTATTTATTTAAATATAAATGCAACTTGCTCGGTCTGGTTGACCAGGTTAAATATCACATTGGTCCCCTCCCAAGGTCAATAGGGACCTTCATTAATAGAGCAGGTATAACTCTTCCACTTCACATATAGGAACCAAAACACCTTAGTTAGAACATTGGCCTTCATTTAGCATAGCCTTTATTAAGGAATGTGATGAACATCAGAAGTCTACTAAGGTATAGTCCACATGGCCTTTTCCAAGTCCCCCCGCCCCCATTTCTGTGAGGTTTAGGTTTTAACCTAGGGAGTTCCCCATACAGTATGGTTTCCATTACATCATTTTTTAATTAATATCCTGGCAGACATTTTAATTATTCTGATCTTGGTCCTCTAAGACCTGATGTTCCAGAAAAGACAACTTTAGAATATTCTTTGAAATATTATTCTCCCTCAGTTTTTAGAACTATGAGAGGTAAACCCACACGGCTTTTAACATATTGTATTTAGGCAAACCATTGACAGGAAAATCCATTAAGAACAATTGAAGTCAAAGTGTTTCCTGTTTCTCTTAATGGTAAAAACATTTTCAATCCATTGTGTTTTCTACTTAGAAAATAAAGCTAAAAAACTTAAACTTCTGATGGGGAGAAGTAGCCATGTCTTAGATAGCGAAGTTTCTTTTTCTAGTTATACTTACAGGGATCATTATTACCAAGGAAAGAATCCCTTACATTACTGTTCTGGACAGTTGAGTTACTGGAGATACATAGTTCATCAGTTTTAGCTTTAAGTGGATTTTAGAAAGTGTTTAATCCCAGAGTGGTGTGTTTTCTTTGGCTGTTTTAACAATAAAATATCTTGAGCTTTTAATTGTCTATCATGGCCTTTTCTGGAGACCACACTAAAAATCCACAGCAGTGGATGCTCACCCTGCCAAAGGTCAATTGGAGTGAATGGTACCTAGGCAAGCAATGTACATATTAGACAATAAGGATTCTATAGGCTTCATCAAATTAACTTTTTTCAAATATACAAGGATAAAAATCACAAAATATATAATACACTTTTTCCTAATCAAGTCTCTATAGACTTGACACAACATTTTTTTAGAACTATTAAAAACTGTTTTTCCTCACTTCTGGCCAAGATGGAGGCATAGGCAGATACATTTTGACTCCTTGCACAACCAAAAGAAGGACAATGACAAATTTAAAAACAAAAAATAAACAGAACAGCCAGAAAATAGAACTGTATGGAAGTCCAACAACCAAGGAGTTAAAGAAGAAACATTTATTCAGGCTGGTAGGAGGGACAGAGACCCACAGCTGGCGGGGAGAGGACGTGTGGCAAGTCAGCAGCTGGCAGACCAGGGCAGGAAAGTCAGTGGCTAGCAGACCAGGCAGTCCCACATTTGTATGCGGATAAACTTGGAGGAACAAGTGGGGAATGAGAGAGACCACGCAACCCAGGGTTCTGGTGCAGGAAAAGAATGCCTCAGAACTTCTACTGGTAAAAACCTGTGGGGCTTGCAGCAAGTGAAACTGCCAGTCTCACAGAGAGTTCATATGAGAGACCCACAGGGTTCTAGAACATACACAAACCCACCCACCAGGGAATCAGCACCAGTAGGACCCAATTTGCTTGTGGGTAGCAAGGGAAGTGACTGAAAGCCAGCCAAAAGCCAAGCAAGCAGCATTATTCACTCTCTGGCCCCTTTCCCTACATACAGTGCCACAAGGCAGTGATGTGGTTGCCCCCTAGTAAATAACTAAGGCTCCACCCCTCACAACAAAATAGGAGCGCCAAGACAAAGAAATATAGCCCAAATGAAAGAACAGATCAAAGCTCCAAAAACAGATCTAAGTGATGAAGACAGCCAACCTAACAGATGCAGAGTTCAAAACACTGGTAATCAGGATGCTCACAGAAATGGTCGAGTATGGTCACAAAATGGAGGAAAAACAAGCCTATGCAAAGTGAAATAAAGCAAAATATACAAGGAACCAACAGTGAAGGGAAGGAAACCATGACTCGAATCAATGATTTGGAGCAGAAGGAAGAAATAAACATTCAACCAGAACAGAATAAAGAAACAAGAATTCAAAAAAATGAGGAGGGGCTGAGGAACCTCTGGGACAACTTTAAATGCTCCAACATCCAAATCATAGGGGTGCCAGAAGAAGAGGAAGAGCAAGAAACCGAAAACTTATTTGGAAAAATAGTGAAGGAGAACTTCCCCAATCTGGCAAAGGAAATAGACTTTCAGGAAGTCCAGGAAGCTCAGATAGTCCCAAAGAAGTTGGACCCAAGGAAACACACACCACGGCACATCATCGTTACATTACCCAAGATTAAAGATAAGGAGAGAATCTTCAAAGCAGCAAGAGAAAAGGAGAGTTACCTACAAAGGAGCTCCCATAAGACTAGCAGCTGATTTCTCAAAAGAAAGCTTACAGGCAACAAGGGGCTGGAAAAAGTATTCAAAGTCATGAAAGACGAGGGCCTACATCCAAGATTACTCTACCTGGCAAAGCAATTAGTTAGAAGACAGATAAAGTGCTTCCCAGATAAAGTAAAGTTAAAAGACTTCATCATCACCAAGCCCTTATTAAATGAAATGTTAAGAGAATTAATCCAAGAAAAAGATCAAAAATATGAACAGTAAAATGACAACAAACTCACAGCTATCAACAACTGAACCTAAAAAACAAAAACTAAGGAAACAACTAGAACAAGAACAGAATCACAGAAATAGAGAACTCATGGAGGATTATCAGTGGGGAGGGGGAGGGTGGAGAATGGGGGTAAAAGTACAGGGAATAAGAAGTATAATTGGTAGGTACAAAATAGACAGGGGGAGGTTAATAACAGTATAGGAAATGGAGAAGCCAAAGAACTTATATGTACAACCCATGGACATGAACTAAGTGGGGGAAAACTGGTGAGAGGGGTGGTGCAGGGCAGAGGGGAATAAAGGGGAGAAAAAAATGGGACAACTGTAATAGCATAATCAATAAAACATATTTTTTAAAAAGACTTTTTCCTTCTCTGTATTTATTTACATTTTTCAGTTGCCACACAGACATTTCTTTGAAGGTCTTAGAACTTTGCTGTCTATATTATTTTGAGAAGTAGCACCTTGGTCAGAATAATGCTGAAAATAATACAGTAGTTTATGCAGGACCCAAACAGAGTAATAATGTTTCTGTACTCCATCCTCAAAAACTATTACTCCTGCTCTGTAGAAAGAATAATTTCTGGAGTGATGAACAGGTATCTGCTTAAATGACTTTATCGCAGTTTCTGCTAGGAGAAGTATAAATAGCTAAGATGTTCAGTTGCATTAAATAAGAATGAAATATTAATGTAATAACTAAATTATCAATGAAATTAGCATAACTACAGTTAATGAGCACAGTAGTGTATTTATTTCTTACATCTTGGTTTCATTTGTTTACTTCTAATAAGGTTAGGGAAAGTTTCATATGCCTGCGCATTCATTTTAATTTATTCTTCTCTATCACAAGTTTTATCTGTGCCTACTATTCCCAAATTCCTAAAAAAAAAAAATCCTCTTTTTTGATAATAGTGTAGCAAGTATAGACATTGTCGTAGCTCTTGTCCCTCTATGAAGTAATTGGGGGAGGGGGCAGGCATTTCCTGTTAGAGTAATTCAAAATTAGTAACTCTGTACTTCATTTTTGCCTTTTAAAATATAAGGCTTATTTTATTTTCTCTATCTACTTTAAAAGAATATCAGTAGTCCTGGGGCAGGAATAAAAGGTGTTTTATAAATAATTTTTGTAAATGTTATCTCTCCCAAATTTACAGATCTGTATTCTTTTTTAAAATATTTATTCATTGTATACTAGTATACTTTGTAATAGAATTATTAGGGGAGGACTTGATTCTAGTGTCACCACAGTGGAGATGTGAATGATGTAATAAATGACCTTTATGAAGTGCTATTCACATACTGACCACTTAATAAACAAAATGTTGCAGAGTTTTCTCAGCAGATACTACTATTTCCATTTTATGAATAAGAATACTGAGATTTAGGCATATAGTAAGCAAATTACTCACAAAGTTCACAAATAGAAAAAGCTTCTCAAAGCTGGGATTTGCAGCCAAGCAACCCGGCTGGAGAGCAGGCCCTTCCCCCGCTCTGCTTTGTTCCTGCTTCAAACCCGAGGGAGCGGGAGGGAAGAGCGGCACCACCAGCCTGGATCTCACACGCAGATCTGCTCTGCTCTTCACTCACGGTAGGGCCTGCGCTCTGTGTTGTTTTCCCATTTCTGAAAATGGAAATGCACTAAATCAACTATTACTACTCCCGCAGTAACCTGTCTTTGAGAAGGGGGCAGCTTTTTAGGCATGTGGACTACAAGCCTTTGATCATGGAACCAAGCAAAACTGACTGGACTGGACTGGCCCGGCAATGTTAATTCTAACTCGCCAAACTGCTAAGGCAGAGAGAGAGAAAGAATACAGAAAGAAATAGAATAAAATTTCAGGCTGAATTGGATTTATAACATGAAATTCAAATTATGGGTGACTTTTTTTTTAAGGTTGGGGGTGTTTTAGTATAAATTTGAAGAGAGATTACAAATGCTGAAAATAAGTGTTATTTTCAGGCGATCGAGACTCACT
Organism: Mormoops blainvillei; assembly: GCA_004026545.1. Taxonomy (NCBI): domain Eukaryota; kingdom Metazoa; phylum Chordata; class Mammalia; order Chiroptera; family Mormoopidae; genus Mormoops; species Mormoops blainvillei. The sequence continues at coordinate 178,732 of PVJD01000388.1, read as the reverse complement.
TGATCCGCAAGTCTAGCAAGGGACTAACGTACATCGCAGAATGGAAAGGGGGCCTCCTAGAACACAAGATGGGCCACCTGACCTGCTTTGCTGGAGGCATGTTTGCACTTGGGGCCGATGACGCTCCCACAGGCCTGACCCAGCACTACCTTCAACTGGGGGCCGAGATTGCTCGTACCTGTCATGAATCTTATAATCGCACATGTAAGTACACATTATTCTTCATTTACAATCTAGGGCCACGTGCTTTTATTTCATTCCATAAGGAACTTTGCTGTTGCTGCCCTCAAAAAGATATCCACTGTACCAAAGCATGATAAATATCTTAAAGGAATTTATACTTTCATATTAAAAGACACTGGTTTTCTACATGAACATTTTTACTCTTAGTTTGCCAAGAAACAGAAATCCAGACCATAAAATATTAAGCCAGTCTAATTTATTTACCTTACTTTAGGTAAGAAACATTGAATAACAGTTTCTGTCCCCATGCAAAAGAAACTTAGTGCATTTGTGTGTAAACCATTATTAATCTTTCCTGTGTCTCCATGAAATAGGTTTTTAGTCTGGCTTCCTCCTTTTAAAGTAGGGTTTGAAGCACAAAGATTAAGTAGCCTTTCATGATGTAATGACTTAAAATTTACAACTGATTTTTTTAGCTAGCTTATACGGTATTTGGTGGTGTCTTGCACCTATCCAGTGGGTGCTCAGTAAATGGCGATTAAATGAAGGAAAATAATCATTACCATTTTCTCAAATGGACTCTTTTAGATGACTAAACTTTAAAAGTATATTGAATGTTATTTACTATCTGATGTTTATAACTATTCCTTGAAATGATTTGGCATCATTCTTGAGTGTTGTGAGACACTTTCTAGTTTCAGTTAAGTAGTAGACACTAAACATTGCCCAGGACAATAACCTCTGTCAACCATTGCTTATTCTTTAGATGTGAAACTGGGACCAGAAGCCTTCAGGTTCGATGGTGGGGTCGAAGCCATTGCTACAAGGCAAAATGAGAAATACTACATCCTGCGGCCAGAAGTTGTTGAGACTTACATGTACATGTGGCGACTGACACATGATCCAAAGTACAGGAAATGGGCCTGGGAAGCTGTGGAGGTGACATTTTAATTTGCTTATGTTTCTTATAAATAAATGTTTCAGGAAAAAATGTTCAGTAGTACCTATAAATCTATCATATCAACTTTTCTATAATTTTTAAAGCTTTGACCAGACTCTTTTTTCATTCAAGACTGAGTGTTTTTAGTTAAGTCATCCTGTGTCTCTGGCTTCAGCTTTGCTTAATATAAATACATCCCTGTACATCTATATATAGATGTAGACATAGATACACACACACACTTTGATACTGAAGGAGGTGTCTAGAATGGCATATTATAAAGTTAAGTTCCCACAAATGTAGAAGCGATGACCACTTAATTCCTCAAAGGGTTATAGGCAACTTGGAGATATTCACCCCTGCCTGTTGTTAGTTTTAAGAAACCACTATGTATTTTTTTTCTTTTAGTCCTTGGCCATGGAAATGATAATACAGTTTATGCTTTTACTTAGATTAAATTAGCAACTTAGTTTTTAAAAGAACCTATAGAAAAACTACTTCCCGCAGGAATATTCCTTCACTAACCTCAGATTTCTCTGAATATCTGTAAGTATACTGTTGTAATTTTTTGCCGCCTCTTGGGCCGCTTCCTGCCGAATATGGCGTATCATCTTCCTAAACTAATCCAGCATGTGCTGGATGCCAGTGGAGGCGCTCTCCAGGATATGCACCAAACGATGTCTAATTTGAAGAGCTATTATTCAGAAAGGAGTGGGATGGAATTCAGGGGCTAAAAACAAGCAAACGCTTTAATTATACTCTCTTATACTCTAGCACTCTTTGTTAGAAAAGTTAGCTGTCTTTAAAAACAGTCTATTAGGAGTAACATCTCTCGGGAAATCTGAGATGAATATCACCTTTGTGTAAAATTTAATATCTTAGGAAGCCGTTGATGAATCTCACTTATTGCCTTGTTCATTTAGAGCATCTTATCGCCAGTCAGCAGTCATTTGAAGTAGTAGGGATTCTTTAGGCCTCTTCTTTTTCTTTTCGCAGTTTTCTAATTATGTTTAGTCAGTAAGAATTTCAACTGCTTTAAATTTCTTTTCTCTGAAAAAATGTATTAAAATTACAATTCATCAAAGTTCTGGTGATAGGGAATTATTTTGGTTTTCAATAGGCCAGCAAAGGAATTAAGGCTAGTACTCACTTTGCAAATATCGGTTTAAATTAAAAATAGCAGGAATAGTGTATTTCATCAAATCTAAAATACCATAATTGATAAGAAACACCATTACTTTATATACCACTAAGAAAGTGCAACGCTGCCAACTAAATTATGACATGACAATTTTAGAGATATTAAAATGTGAAAAATGTATGACAGAATTGATCAAAAATGGGAAGTAAGTAAATCTCTATTGCATATGGGCAGGAAGCTTTGATTTGCTTGGTCCTTCAGGCGAGTCTGTGAAGCAGTAAGGTTGACTTGACGAGTTAGGAATTTATCTGCTGCCAACTTATAGTGTAGACTATGATGTGAAATTGTTTCACTATGTCACAACACAGGGATCCCCCTGTTTCTGCCACTAGTAGCTTCCTCTAGGACTGAGATGTAGTGGAGAGGGAGAAGTGCTGGGGCCTCTTACATTTTCTGAAGCACAAAAATCACAGACTTGGAAGGCGTGGCAACACTCTTCCTGCTGTGCCGCATCCCTTCAGCCCATGTTGGTGCTGCAGCTGCAGCTGCAGTGGGTGATGCCCTCGCATGCTGGCACCATTATCTCCAGTGCCTGTGCTTCTCAGCTGCCGTGACTCAGAGCTTCTTCCCTGGCAGCTGGCGATGGCCTGGGAAGTGTGGGAGAGTTCATGGTCCCAGGAGGCAGCCCTCAGCCGATGAGATATTGGAACTGAATGGATAATTATCCTAGTCTCCCTTTGAGGAATAATTCTGAGATGTGTTCTGCACAGCCCCTTAGAGGGTTCCCAGCAGCAATGAGCCCCCGTTGTGCACAGCTGCAACCTGCTCAGCATACTTCACTGGCTCTTCTCCTTCCTTGTTTCACTCTCCCCACTTCCTGACATCACCTTCTCCCCAAACTCCCTACATCCAGCCCTTGGGTCATGTTCTGTTTGTAGGAGAAACCAAACTAAAACACAAGGGACCTTTAAAATTACCTAACCCAGATTCAACTCAAAGAAAAGACTCCTACATAATTTTGCTGGGTGACTATTTTTCATCAATTCAAGGACTTTGTAGCAAAAAGGAATATGCTACTAATAACATAATTCATGCTGTTTTTTTAATTGTCAAAAGTGTTAGAAAGTTACTCCTTTGAAAACCAGAATTTATGGTGTTCTGTGCTCCAGGGCAACTGAAAAAAATAATTCCCTCTCTCTTGCACACTCAGTTAGCTGAAGGCAGCACCTTCTGCCAACTGTTTCTTCCCTCATTCATCCCTTTCCTCCACCTTTTCAAGACATGGCTTCCAGCTGTGTTCTTTCAGGGCTGGGCATGTGACTCAAGAAGCTCTCTTCTGAGTGCTATTTCCCACAGCCTATGGCCAAACTGGTTCTTTTAGTAGGTGTATAAAGCCCCTGGCTTACACTGACATGATGGTCAAATGATGTTAACTACTAGATTAACTACTTTCGAGACATCTCTTTTGTTCCCTGCTTGTTATACCCATACTTACAGTTTATAAAGGATTAGTCAGCCATCTTCCCATCTCCTGACAAGCAGTCCCTTCCCAGCCTTCTTTCAATGATAGGCTTGATAAACCTGCTTTCCATGTCTTAACTACATTTCTTAACAGTGCCAGAAAAGATGTGAAGGTATAGAATCCAGCATGCAGCACTGGAGACCTCCTCTGCAGGTCACCAGCAAGCCATTAATCACAGGTGTTCAAGCACGTGGGAAAAAACACCTACCTGCATAGCTCTGTTGCTTTTGCTCAATAATGTCATGAATAACTGTATTAAATTCCTCCCAGTTAAACATGTATAATTAATATTTTGATAAAACTCATACTATAACTTATACATATGTGTGCAGGTAAATATAGATTGCATAATGTCTACAAATGTAGGTTAGTTATGTGTAGGTTACATAGTGTCTCTGTTACTGGACAGGGCCCTGGCCCTGAGTGGGTCTGCCTAGGGCCAGCTGTAGTGTGTGGGCTCTTGACTTCGTGTGGGAAAGATGTCACAACACAAGGCCAGGTGACTGTGAGGATGTGTTTATTAAAGTCGGGGTCAGTGAAACAAGGAAGGGCTTAGCACCGAAGAAGCAGCGGGAAGGCCTAGTCTGGCCTGAGCTCACTGGGCAGTCAGAGAAAAGGGGGCCTTGGGGGCAGATTCGGGGGATTAACCTGGGACAAGGTGCCAGCTCCCCATTGCCTTAGAGTTTGGGAGACACATGCCTGTGGGGGAAGAAGTGGAGGAAGAAGAAGGGGAAGGGAATGGCTGGGGCTCTGGGGAGAGGCGGGCTGGGTCCTTTGTCTTGAGGCTTTTATCTCTCTCTTGTCTAAGGGAACCTTAGGGCAGGTCTCTGGGAGGGGTTGGTGCAGAATATTCATCAGTTTTCTCGGTGTGTCCTTTGAGGTTTGTGGTCTTTACTGATTGGTCAGTGCCAGGGAAGGGGATCATTAGTCATTGCATTTGAGCCTGATGTTACCCGCCTGGTTTTGCTGCTTTTCTGGGCTTGGAGCAGAAATACGCCTGAGGCCCAGATGTTATCTCTAGAAAGGCGACCTTTTGTATCTGTCTGTGACCTTCTGTATTTGTCTGTAAATTGCTCCGCCAGTTTGTTCAGCTCTCTGTCTCAGTTTCCCTATTCCACTTGCCAAGGAATTTTCTTAGCTTCTTACTATCCTGTCTCATCTCCACCAGGCCACAGTTGTGAATAAGCCTGATGTGGCTCCTTTTTCTCTCTCTGACTGCCCAATGAGCTCAGGCAGTCCACACTAGGTTCTCCTGTTGCTTCTTCTGTGCTAAACCCTTCCGTGATTCACTGTCCCCGACTTTAATAAACACATCCTCACAGTCACCTGGCCTTTGTTGTGACATCTTTCCTACACGAAGTCTGTTCACTTCTTTATCTGCACAGGCATTTTTCTCTAGTGCCTTGAAGCTAACCTTTTCCTCGTGGACATTCTGAGTCTCGGAGAATGATTTGTCTTCCCAGTTCCTGCATCTTCCTCCCTAGGATTGACCCCTGTTCTCAGACTCTTTGATATATTCATTTAGCCTCATGCTCAGACCACACTCAGCCAGTTAGCCTTATCATTAGTGCTGTTCTCGGGATCCACTTTGGAAACCCTTGTTGATCAGCTGTTTATCTAACCCAGTGGGTAGAGAATGCTTTTCTATTCTTGCAGTGATGCTTTCTGATGTACGATTTAACTCATGCTGCCCACTATTCCTTTACCTTTCTCCCCACCCCCAAAAAAGGTACGGTCACTTAGAGTCAGGTTTGTTTTTTCCTCTGTTGTTTAGAACTCCAGTCACTCACTGTAAACATTCTCCTATCCTTTTCTTTGCCATCAGCACATCCCAGTCACATATAGTCACTTATAATAAGTAAAGCACATATTTACTAAAATCAAGGTGAGCTCTGTGCCCGGAGGCCGAGTCCCGAGAACAGACTGCAGTAAAATGGTGCTCTGATCAGTCTCTGCTATGTAGGTGCACCCTCCCACTGCCGAGATTCTGTAAAATGACGGCCTGTTATGGGGGCCCAGGAGAGCTGCACACCGCCAGCTTTACATACCTGAAGTCTTAAAATTTGGACTTGACATGAACATTTTTCATATTTTAAAAATTTAAAATGCATCTTTGGCATTGTTCCTTTTGTTTTATTTTGTTTTGTTTTTAATTTACCAAAAACCTGAAGAAAACAAAAGAAGCTGGCCTCTCTCAACCTCTGACAGGCCCCAGTACTATGCTAACTGTGTCTTCATCTTGTTTTATTGTCATGGCAACCCCGTATTGACCAAAGAAACACGGCCTGGCTCCAGGAACCACTGAGCCCACAGTTAACAAGTCTAGGTTGTGTTCTGAACTACTGTGGCTCACCACATTAGAGGGAGGAAAAGAACAAATGGGATGAACTTAAAAGAGGAAAAACTTTAGGCATGGCCAACCCCCCAAAGTAACCATTTTTCTGTAACAAACGGAGGAGCTATAGAAATTTCTATGAGAAGGAGGATGGCCTGGCGTTCTCATTAGCTTATCTCCAAAGAACCTCAAGAGAAAAACCAAGAAAAAATTTTGTAGTTAAATTGTTTTTTAGGAAATGTCTGGAATAGGATTTCATTATGTTCCATAATAATAAATTTGCCCATTTCTTCTAAATCTCGATTTTTTTCTTTCTTTTTTCACAAATAGTTTTTAACCTACTCCAATGTGTCTAGTATTCGATTTTTTATCAAAAGGAACTTGGATCAAAAAAAAAGAGAAAAACATTTGGACCTGAAAGTTCCTTTTGTAGGCTTTCCTGCAATTGGCTCATTGTCTGCAACTAAGAATATAATCAAAGCTCTTTTTTTTTAAGTTGATCTTATTTTCCCTGAGGCCTTTTAAAAAGTACCAAATCATGAGACATTTTCTTTATTCATGTAGCCTGACAGTTAGATTTTCTTTAACCTGGTAATTAAATGCTTCACCTTGTGGCCCCAAGCTCTGTCCCTTCTGCCCTCCAGCCCTAGTGTGCAAAATCAATGCCCTCATTATCAGTATCGGCAGATGGAAGCTGAGTACTGAGCTGTGTCCCTACGCACGGGAGTTGCCTTCTCTCTTTTCTGGGCTCCGAACTCTTAGAGGCATATTTTCCTCTAAAACATTTTTCTAGCCAATAAAGATTTTTCTCAGCTAATATGGCAAGGTCTGTGTTCTCCATCTTTTTGATAGTTTGGCTAAGTGGCAGAATATAATTATGCACCTTAAAAAGGGGCAGGGTTATGAGTCATAAGAGTAAACTGAAAAATTTTAAATGACATGAGAACCTAAGAATAACTTTATCTTGCTAACATTTTCTGTATTTTCTTTATTTCATTATAAATATTAGATTTTGTAGCCTTGAAGTTTATTTTCTTGGTCCACTTTCTATGAATTAGAACCAGATTTCAGATGATGATTTTTATGTGACCATGTGGTTAATAGGATTAATAGGAGACAGTGAGTAGGAAATAACTGTTTCATAGACGACTAGGCCCAGTAACTAGCAAAGTCACCGATGTAATTTCAAAATACAAAAAGCAGTCAACTTAGTGGCAACAGACAATGTAGAAGGCAAGTTATTTTAGGTTGTCACCTAAAAATTTATGCCCACATTGCCCAATTCATCTCTTTTCCTAATACTCCTTATAGTCAGACAACTACAGGAATGTAGGACCCTTTCTTTATACATAGTTACCAGTGGATTCATCCCACCTGCTTCCATCCCAGACTAAAGAAAAGGAAAACACTTTAGAAATAGATACCAGCCACATTTTTCTCACTGCTTTCCAACTTCTTCACACACCTCTGTCACCCATATTACTAATTAGTATCCCACAATCAATTTTTAAGCAATAAGATGTTCTGATTATAGCAGCAGCTGGTTTTGGTCCAGCACACTCTCTTTGCCAGTGACCTGTAACCCCATTTGACATGAGTAATCCTCCAAGACCAGGGTTCAGCAAGTGTTTTCTGTAAGGGCTGAAGACAATTAGGTTTGGGGACCATACACAGTTACCCAGCTGCCCTTGTAGCAAAGGAACAGCCATAGACAACATGTAAACAAATGAGTACAGCCGTGCTTCAGCAATACTTTATTTACCAAAATAGACAGCGGACAGGATTTAGCCTGTGGTCCATAGTTTGATGAACCCTGCTCCAGATTATAGGAGGAAATGGTAAAAATTACTGAAAAATTCTTGTAAAACTCAATGTAGAAGTGTACCCAATTAGATGAGAAGATGTATTATCCATCTATCCTTTAATTTTTCATACTTTATTTGCATTCACACTTTATAGGTTTCTTAATTTCCACCTAAAACTGTTATAATCTATCGATTCAATTTGAACCCTTATTTTATTTGAACCTGACAATCTAATAATTAAAATTAATGACAATCAGCTGACTGACTTGCGACCACTTTTTTCGCTCTCCTTTGTATCCAGGCCCTGGAAAACCACTGCAGGGTGAACGGGGGCTATTCGGGCCTCAGGGACGTTTACCTCAAACATGACAGTTATGATGACGTGCAGCAGAGTTTCTTCTTGGCAGAGACACTAAAGTAAGTAAAAATTATTCTAAAAGTATGCAGCTGGGGTAGCTGGACAGATCTTCATAGATGTCCTTATCTTGAATAGATTCAAATACTATCAAGTATGACTGCCTCTGAATGCCATTCTACATGTGTGGCAATAATTGCATGTTTGTTTCCGGTCGTTGTGTAAGTCTGATAACTTGGGACCACTTTAACATTCTCACACACTAGTAACAAAGCATGGAGCCCCTTCGGCACTCTGCATTAAGTGTATTTCCTCAGGGTTTTGCTCTACTTGACTGTTGTCCGTGGTTCTCTGTAAGATGAATGGAGAGACATTGATGTCGTTTTTGCTGTATCTTTCTGGTGTTACTGCCTCATATACCCATGTTTCTCTCTCTAGATATTTGTACTTAATATTTTCGGATGACGATCTACTTCCACTGGAACACTGGATCTTCAATACTGAGGCACATCTTCTCCCTATACTCCGTACAAATAAAAAGGAAGTTGAAGTCAATGAAAAATAAAAGGGCATTTTACATTTTGCTCTGCTCCATTCCTGTCACTACATACCTTAATAGTTCCTTTTCTGGTATTCAGGCACATGATGAATTTTTATTACTAGGTCTGTGATTATTCTAAGTTCTAAAATTGTTTTGCAGTCTTTTTATGTTTATTATCATAGGCTTAGATGGACTCCAATTCCTTTTCATATCCTTTATTATTCAGTCAGTAGATCACAGATTTTTTATTTTATGTAATCTGTTATCTCTGGAGTTCATGAAGGTGTAGTATCGTTTTTATTAAACTGAATAGATTGATATACCAGTGACCTCTTAATTACAATTTTGATCTGACTGCAAAACTTTATCCTCCTCTATGAGGAGATGATGTCTGCTTTAAGCTGTAATGTTTTGCCATGTTGCAAAAAGCCATAATAAATTAATATTAAAAAAGCTTTTTTCTTTTCAATTTCATGTTAATATGGTTTGTCTATCCACCAGAGACAGATCTTATAACTGTGACAGCCTCCTTATGCGGGTCTATCATTATTTGATAGAATGTCTTCTAAAATAATTCATTCACATTTTAATTCAAAATAGAATCATCCCAAAAGGATCATCTCATACTGACCTCATTTCATTGGAACCACAGTGCATTTTCGTTGGTGAATTATATTAGTGTTTACTAATTTGTGAAATAGTTCTCAAACTCTAAATGTCCTGTGTCCTTTCTAGATCACGTACTGGTTAATTTCTTCCATTCCCCATCACACAGCAAAGTGAGCTTCCAAGTTTTCCAGATTTCTACTATTACTGAATTATCTTTTGTAAAGGAAAATAGTATCACTCTTAGTATGTTAGCTTCCGCCTTTTACTGAATATATGAAGAACTGGGTCTCTCTAAAGAGAAGGTGAATATTTCACATGGTTTTTAATTTGCATTTCATCTTTAACTTTTCTTGAAGTAAAGGAAGTATTTCATGTGGATCAGATTTTTCAGATTTGGAAAGGGCCCTTTCTCAAATGTAGTAAATTATTTCATTTCAGTTTATGAAAGCAGAATTTAACTCTGAAAGAAGCTTTACCAATGTATCTATTCATGATTAATTGAGAAAATCTAATAAACTTTTAGATCAAATAAGAACATAGTCTATCTTGTCTGGTTAAATTCAACATAGATATCTCAGCTTAGAAGGAATATATAGGAATGGATGCTGGCGATTCCCCGCAGTCCTGTAGGAGGTCAAAATGATTACGTGGCTCTTCAAGGTGTTGTTCGGAGATATGAGTGGTTTCCCCACTTATATAGAATAGATTTGATAGATTTGGTGATACCTTGTGTTTTCTTATCATATTGGATCATTATATATATATATATTTTTCCCATGAAAGGGCTAATATGACGATGTATATTCTGAGGTACAAAGACTTTAACCACCTGTTATTCAACCTACAGTGACCAAATAGATCAGTGCAACCCCATGGATTAAGGTGAAACATATGAAGCTGCTGCATTTATAGTTTTAAAACTATCCAGTTTCAGCAATTTCATATGGTTCAACCTAATATTTTTAAGACAGTTATTTTCTGGGATCTCTACATACTTAATTGTTTTAGCTATTTCAGCTTTTAAAAGTGTTTCAAAAGATTTCCTTTGTTTGAAAGGAACACCATGTGTAACCCGTTCTTGTGTTGTACATTGGTATACAAAAAAAAAAAAGTCAAAGAATAAATTAATAAAATTAGTAAATGAGAAATACCCTTTAAAATATCGTGATGGCCATGCTAATATGTTTTGAGACCCAGAATATCTTCCACTCATATCTTCGGCTCCCCCTATGAAGTGAATGGATAGTGAAAGTTCTTTTATCCCAGGACTTAAAACAAAATATAAAAGATTATTGCCAAATTGGGCCATATGTATTTAGATTATAATTTTTACAAAAATGTCCTTGGACTAACAACTTAAGTTCAGTGTTTTCCTTTGCTTTTAAATTTGATTTGAAAGAACACAAAGCTGATACTTATTTCTGCAGCATATAGGATCTTAATATCAGGCTCACGCACATGCTGCACATACTGCATCCCGGTATAAACAGGCAAAAGACTGTACGACATGCGGTTCTGCCCACAGAAAGGATAAAGTTTTTTCAGTCCTAGAATCTGGATTTTTTAACCTAAGTCCCAAACACCAAAAATGTGAACAAGATAAGAGATTAATATTATGGTGATGTAATTTAAAGTTATATTTTATGTTATTTTAAACAACTGAAGTCATTAGGTAGACACTCTTTCATTCATTTTCAGCAATTTCACCTGAAAGGTGAATAATTAAAATAGCACTTAATTTTCTGTTTCTGTATATGTTTTTGGTATACTTTGTGCAATTAACATTACACATATAAGTTGTATGGCAACGTACAGGACTCGGTGGCTGTCATAACTCCTCCATCTGTATTACCCATTCTTTACAATGATTGTTTCTGATTTGTGCGTAAATCCATTCTGCCATTTCCAACTTTATATAAATCTTTAATGTTATGGGGAACATAATAGATTGACACGTAATTTTTAAAAACTATATTTGTAAAATTTCTCTATTGTGAATAAAGCCTTTTAATATATCTCCTTATTTGTTATGTTTTTCTCCTTTCAAGTAAGTTTTTGTATATGTAGGGGTAAGTGCATACAGTTGCTAGCGAAAATATTAAATCCTAATAGTGATTCCATATCACACCTAGAGCATCACAACAAGGAAACAGTTCCCATTAAAAACTTTATTCTGTGAATAATTTTGCATACACAGCCTTCGGTTAATCAAATACCTTTATTAAGACTCTAACATGTTCAACACCAGAGCATGTAGGTTGGAGGTGGGGAGTTGTTGTCAAAAATAACACGAAGTATGACCCTTGTTCTTAAGTTTACAGTCGAGGGTATCGGACTCTCCCTACCACCAAAACAAAGCAGAGCAGCACTTGGTTGTGTTAAATGACAAGTTAAATTCTTCTGTTCAGAGAGCAGGTCACTAGGATTTGAGTAGTCAAAGAGGCTTAGCAGAAAAGAGAGAACTTAAGCTATAGGAGAGCTTCCAATATATTTTTAAAAGCCTAGGTTTTTCAAATTCATGTTCTCCTTATTGGAATGTTTTAGACATTTCGGTTTTTCTTCTCACTGCCTGGACCTGTCTTTCCTCAATGTTTTTATAAATTCATTCCTCAGTTCATAAGCACCATTGGCACTTACCAGAGGTACTGTTTTGACAAATCAATATGACATTTCTTACTACCCTTTGCCCCTTAGTCTTATTGTAGTTTCTACTTAGCATTTGTTAGATAACATATTAACTTCCTTATTTGTTTATTGTCCTTCTGACCCTTCAGAATTTAAACCTCATGAGAACAGAAGTTACTTTAGCAGGTGCTCCCCCTGCCCCATCTCCAGTGTCTAAAGTGGCATCTAGCACTTGGCAGCACACAGTGAGCATTTGGTGAACAGGTGAATGAACGAATGAGATTCATGCAGTTTGCTACATCTATTTGCAGATGTTTTTTAATAAGCTGGACATTTTTTTAAATATTAAGTACCAATATTATATGACATGCTATTGTTTAAAATAATTAATTATAAGAAGGGACAATTCCTTTTATTGCTACTTGTAATAGTTTTAAGAAAATACAGAGTAAATTTGTGTTTGCGACCAAAATTAACTCTTGAAGAACAGATTTTAAAAAATCACTTATATCATGTATGGCCCTCTGTAAAATAACACACAAAAAAAAATAAGTCGTAATTTCTCCAACATTGAGTGTTTTCAGTGTTACTATTTGAATAGCCTAACTATTGTTTTCTGACTTAATCTCACAGTCCTTGTCTCTTATTTAAAAAAAAAACTTTCTACAGCATCAAGCAAAACAATTGTTTTTTCATTTAAAATAGGGCTACTCAAATGAGAACTTTCTGAATTCAGTTACTTGAAACACAAATGATGTTGGTTGCGTTTACTTTGGTGGTGACCAAATTATTAAGCAGTATTCTAAACATAATATTTATTTATACTAATCGTCAACCATCCACACAGAGATGGCAGCTTGGCAATCGATGCACCCAATTTCTTATAATTATATGTAGACAGTTCCTTAAAATTTTAAGAAAACAAGATAAATCTTTTTTCATTTAAGATAAAATCTATATATCTAATAGCCAATCCAGCTCCCTGGGCTGTGGCTGAAATGTGAGAGTGGGAAATGGAATCTTACTTAATCTTGATTTAATGACCCAACAACTGATTTCTATTTTTCCTAGCTTATTCCATCCATACTGGCCAACACATGAGTCATTATCTTCAAGAACCATCTGCCAGGCATCAGATATGCATGTAAAGTATTAGAACTACATAGGAGTCTAGACAACATTTAGTCCGACTCTTATTTAAAATATGAGGAAATGGGATTTTCCCAAGGTCAGAAACTGTTTTGTATCCTGGATCTATGCAGCCAGACACAGGGATTTGGTAAGATTTATGAAAAAGAACAATATATGAGAGCACCTGTTATATCCAAACACTCCAAAATAAAGGTGTAAATTTAGAGCCCACCCTTAGAAATTGGTCCAAGGCCCTATTACTCAAAGCGTGGGCTACAGTTCACCCATATCAGAATCTCTTCTAAGTCTTGTAAAAATGCAGGTGCCGGAGCATACCCCAAATTTAACAAATCAAAACTGTGGTAGGACAGAATACTAAAGTTGAGAAGCACAATTCTAAGTTATAGGGAGGTGGAAGTCCCAGGCTAACAAAGGAAATAAGGAATTAATTAGCAAGTCATGACAAGTATATGCACCTTTTTTTCTGTACTTTTGTTTCTATTTCAAGGTTTAAGCACAACAACAACTTGACACATAATTTGGATCACATGGGAAATGTAGATTCGTCCTTTTACAAAAGTAATCCTGAGCAATAAGCCACATAACCTAAATCTTTTAGAAACAGATTCACAGTGGATTTTTAAATATAATTCTTATTGTGCAAACTCAAAATTATTAACTTCAATCACCACCGTTCTTATTCAGTGACTGTCTAATTTGCTTTCTTTTCCCAATAGCTGCCTTTAAAGTCAGTTCTCAAATTTTTTCTTCTGTTCTTGTTGAATTTTAACATGACCGTCATTTGCACAGACAACACAAGTATTCCTAGTTTGTCCATGTGTCCTCTAAATATGTAAGATATTCTTGGAAATGACCTCTGAAAAGCACCTTAAATTCTACCCCCTCTCCCCTGTGTTTTTGCATTCATTGCAATGCTAATTGTCTAAATTTGTTGGCCTGCCATTATTATGATCACTTTGAATGCTCTTAAAACATGCCATTACTTACTGAATCAATTAACGTAAATTTGTGTCACAGATCCATTTAATTCCCTAGTGCATGCAAATTACCATGAAAGCTTAGGAAGCAATAGTAGATACATAGCTTTGTAACAAACTTTTCCACATACCTGGGATGTTTTGGCCTTAGGCTATGAGCACATATTAATTCATAATTTTCCAAACAAGCCCTTAAAATGTACTACTTTTCAAATCATATTTTTCAAAATGACTGGCACCTGAGAGTTTTTTGTTTTATTTTATTCTGTTTTTAATTCTCTCGGGGGAACAAATAAATGACTCTAATTCACAAAATCTTTGGGAACTTTGTTCCTGACCTTCCAACTCTATTGGAGTTCTTTGTGGCAAGTAGAAACACAGCTCAGAATCATCTTCTAGAACCAGGATGGCAGACCACCACATCGACTTCTCAAAGCAGGCACCATGTCATGGACATGACCTCTTGACTTGTTGTGACCTCTATTTAGTAAATAATGGAAGGAGAACAAACTAGGTCTCCCTTCTGTGTGCAAAATATCCCCGCTCTACCATTCAGTACAACACTTTAACCTCAGTGGTTAAACAAACCCTGGGTATATTTCATTGCTACTCACACTTCTAGCTTGGTAGTGTCAAACTGATAACTTTGTGACTTACATAGTCTTCACCAGGAGCTGCAAAATTATGTTTTGAATGCCACCATTATAATAAATTAAATCCTTCTAGTTTCTTTTCTTTATGTGGTATATAAAGTATATAAGGGGTAGGAAGTACAGCTGCATTTGGACCAATGGTAAGCAGACTTCACAAGTAATCGAGGCAACTGAGATCCAAACTGAGTGCTGTTATTAACTTCCTGTGTGATTTGGAACAAGCTCCCCAGTCTTCACATCTCAGTTTCCCCATCTGTAAAATGAGAGGAGCGATTAGTCGAGAGAGAGCCACTAGGCTCTGCCCAGAACAATGTCTATTGTGAGATGCTGGGGCAGAAAAAAGCAGTCCATGACCCAGGAATTCTACACCCCTGGACTAGAGACCACTACACCCAAATTATAAGACATCAAAACCTTAGCTTCCTCATCTATAAAGTGGGATGAGTAATTCCTACCCCCTGAGGATTAAAATTGCTAATGTACGTGAAAGTTCTTAGCTCTCTACCTGGCAGGGTCGTGCCTTCAACCCCTGAATTCCAGTCCCTATTTCCAGCTCTTCTGTCCTGTGAAAGAATCCTCTCTCCTCCACATTAGGAAGCTGCCAGGTAGTTTTGCTATGACAACACATTTGCTATTATTTTGCTTGCTGTTTCCAGCTACCCTCAGGTTTTTGGATGGCGTCCTTAAATCAGTCTGTTTCAAACACGTTATTACTCATCTTCCGAGGTCAGAGTTTAGCACTTATTTTCTGACATGAGAAGACAGAAATATTCAGCTCTTTCTTCACACCTGTATTGTGCACTAATTGAAGACATTTTCACTTAATTTTTTAACTGAAGAATACAGGCTTTCTTTTAGCATTTGTAGAACTGAGAATCAACCTGCATGATTGTTGTGCTGGTAAGAACACTATTATCAGTTGTGTCATTGATCTATTGAGATAATCCTGTGAAAATAAAACAATGACTGCAAGTTAAGAACTCCTTTCAAATTTTAGTTTTATTTGCATGTCAGAGTATCTTTAAAAACCAACCAAATCAATTTTATGAACTGGGAAGGACTGTGGAGATAATTTCTGAAAGAGTCAGTACTGCTTCCAAAATCAGTTTATGTGTTTGAAAATCTCTTGTAGTGACTGAAAACTATTCACATCCAAAGAAAAACCCATAAAGTAATTTTAATTGAGAGTCTACTCAACCTGTCCCTACCCACCCAACTCACACCCCCCAAAAACCCTTAGTTCTTACAGCACTGGGGACACAAATTCTGTGAGAGTAACACCTCCTTTTCTTCTGGTCCTCCTCCCATGGGAATGTAAGGCTTAGCTTCTGAAGAGGGGCTTGCAGTTCTGCCCCGAGGTTCTGCGTAACTAAGTACTCCGGGTCCCCCTTTCCTCCCCTGGAATGCCACCCTCTTGATGCCATTCACTCTTCTGCACTCTGCCTGAAATGGCCCTCCCAGTCTTTTCCTCCTCTTCTTGGAAAACACTGTCTCCTTTAAGTCTCAATTTATCTGTCTTCCACTCTGTTCCCCCAATTTATTCTTGCTTCTAGGACTCCCAAGGACTTTATGCAAACTCCCATTCACATGTGTTGCACTATACTATTTATACTGTCACTATTTTTAGTTTTCATTCACTCATTCATTTCACAAATATTTACTAAGCACCAAGAATGTTCCAGACCGTATCCTAGGCCCTAGGGATTCAGCAGGGAGCAAGTTAGACTTGCTTCTTGTTTTCAAAGAACTGAAGACTAGGAAAAAGACAAATATGCATCAAAAAATTAGATAAAATTTAAAAAAGAAGGTACAATGGCTTGTTCATGCATATAAATACAAGATTTTTTTCCTTAATCAAAATTTTTATTGTATTTTTTCTGTTACCATTTATCCCCTTTATACCCGTTTACCACCCAGCAATTACCACACTGTTGTTCAAGTCCATGAATACTTTTTCCTTTTTGCTCAGTCCCTCCACCCTATAACCCACCTCCCAGAGCTGTCAGCCTGCTCTCTACCTATGACTCTTTCTCTATTTTGCTTGTTCAGTTTGTTCATTAGATTTCATATATGAATGAAATCATATGGTAATTGTCTTTCTCTGCCTGGCTGACTGGCCTATTTCACTTAGCCTAATGTTCTCCAGGTCCATCTATGCTGTGGGAAAGTGTAAAATTTCCTTCTTTTTTATGGCCAAGTAGTTTTCAGTAATTATTTCTTCAAATAGGTTCTCGATCCCTTGCTTGCTCTCTTCTCCTTCTGGTATTCCGATGAGGCAAATATTGTCACATTTTATGTTGTCCCAAAGTTTTCTTAAATTCTCCCCATTTTTTTTAAATTATTTTTTCGCTGCTCTACTTGTGTATTTTTTCTATCTTGTCTTCCAAATCACTGATTCAATCTTCTGCTTCATCTAACCTACTGTTTATTCCTTCCAGTGTGTTATTTATTTCAGATACTGCACTCTTTCTTTGTGACTGGTCCTTTTTTATGGCTTCTATGTCTTTTTTTCATGCTGTGGAGTAGCCTTATAATCATTACTCTAAACTCTATTTCAGGTAAATTGCTTACCTCCATTTCATTTAGTTCTTCTTCTGAAGAATTCTCTTGTTCTTTGACTTGGGGACCGTTTCTTTGTCTCCCCATTTTGGCTGCCTCTTTGTGTTTGTTTCTATGTATTGGGTAGATCTGCAAAAACTATGGTGCAGACCTATGTCAGACGCTGCCTGGGAGTGGCCTGGAAAACCTGTTTGGAACCATCATTGATCCACAGTTTGTGGCTCTTCTTCTGGACCTGGGTATGTGTGGAAAGAACCAAGCTGTGCACCAAGGCTGTCTTTTACCACTACTGGGCCTGCAGGAGGGTCACTAAAGTCTCAGAGCTCCCATAGATCTCTTGTATCCTACAGATGTTCTGTTAGGATTTGTCACTAAAATAGCCTCCAGCTATACTCCTCAGCAGCCCTGCATAAGACCCACAGGATGGGGTGAAAGGGATTTTTGCAGGAGGGGCTATTGCTTCCCCTCAGGCTGATGCCACTTGGAAGAAAGTTCTCTGACCAAGAAAGGTGACTTCTACAGTATGGGGAATGATTGAGCACAGGGATCCTGGTGGCTGACCCTTCAGCTCGCCCCCTAGAGCCACCAACACCAGACTCTCTTCATGTGTCTCTAGTCCATTCTGCACTCCCTCTGCCAGAGCACGGGGTAAGTGGCTGCAAAAGAAATTTTGTGCATTGGCCCTTTAAGAGACTCTGCACCTCCAGCCATCTCTCCTGGCAGACAACAAGCGTGCTGCTTTTCACAGCCTGATGTTATTTGGGTTCCTTTCTTGCTTCTGGTGCTCTAGGCTGAGAAACTCAGTTTGGGATTTAGACCCTACACTTCTCGGAGGGAACCCCCGAGCCACTGAAATATTCCTCCAGAACTTCATCTGCAGCCCAGAGGAGCCCAGACAGCCCTCTTGCACCTCCTCTATGCTCCCTACCAGTCTTTTTGTGGTGGTGTTGTTTCTTCATTAAGTCCTTGGTTATAAGGCCTCTCTCCAGCTAGTATTCAGTTGGTTATTCAGGATGATTTTTCTATAATTTGGTTGTAATCCCAGTTTGGTCCTGGAAGAATGTTAGTGTAGCTCCCACCTACTCCACTGCCATCTTGGGTTTAATATGGCATTTGGTACATATTTTCAACCCAGTTGTGTCCTTTTGTCCTGTATATAGGAGGCATTCAGAGAGCATTTGTTAAGAGTGAAAAATTGTTTAAAAATGAAAAAAAAGTCACAAACTTTTGTTCAAAAAATATAAATACTGTTTTCACCTTAAGTTTTCCTTCAAGAGGACAGAACCTCTGCTGGGCCCTACTAACTCAGCGGTACATCTAACTGCAAAGTTGTGTACAGATTTTATCTTTAGGGGATAATCTAGTGCTTACCTTAACTGCGAGATACCTAATTATATGCTGTCATTAGAAAATGTTCATCACTATACTTGCAAAAGTAAATACACCAAAAATAGGACACTTTTCTCATCTTCTAGTATGTTCAAAATTTATCAGTTTTCTCAGAGAAAATCCACAGGAGTCCAAGGTGTAGCCCTCCATTTAAGTTTCTTCTGGACTCCAGACCGGTGGTAAAAATTGCATCACATACTCTCAGGGCCATTGGGGTTTGACTGCTTTTGTTTGCAGGGGTTGAGGTATTGCTTGTTTGTTTGTAGTAACCATCCTAGGTAAAGGCTGCCCACTGGCATGTCCCCACACCAGGGGTTCCCTTCTTCTGGTCAGTGAGAGACTTAAGAGACACTTGTAGTAATGTAAAGAAAAACAGAACTCCTCTAAAGTGACTGCAGCCCTTCTGTAATCCTTTCTGGTAGTAGGACAAGGGATTCTAGGACTAAAGCAAATCCATTACTAATTATATTGTTACATTCTTTCTAATAAGTTCAGCTCACTTTTCTCAAGGGACCTTTCTTTAACCATTCTAACAATGACAAAAATGACTGATTAGAATTTTCACCCTCCTCCACCTTATCTTCTTTCCTCCACCTTATCTTTTTGTCTCTAACATCTAGGGGAAGTGCTAATATAAATGAGCACATGACAGAGAGGGAGAAAAACAAAGGATCTGAGAACAATGAATCAGTCCCTGAAAAATTTGAAAGTGACATTTGTCACAATTATAAATCAATATGCAGGATTTCTTTGAACACTGGATAAAAAACTATCTAGTGTGTCAAACCCATGATTAAAAGGTAAACAAATACAATAGTGAATTCTAACAAGAGTTTAGATTTATTTTGCAGCTTTAAAAAACAGTGTAGGATAGATTGTTCTCTGCTTTCTGGTCCCCTTCACACAATGATGACTACATTAAGGAGAGGTTTCAAAATTTCCACATTGTATATCTGGGCTTTTAACCTCTCCCAAAGATCAGATAAAGACTGCCAAACCAAAAAGCATTCTTGGCTCCTGTACACAGCTTATTCTTTAAATAGGAGTTTCAACATGTCCAGGCAGGAGCAAAGACTTCTCAAGAGTCTTTATCTATTGATTAATTGTAGAAGAGCTTTTGTTTAAAATGATTCATGAATATTCTCTAACATAAATGTTTTATTCTGTTTTAGAATAAAGAGTGTAAAGGGAAAACTGGGACATACATATCCCTCCTCTACCCTGCATATATGTTACATTACTTTTATGCCCATGATATTTCTATTAAGAACTAGAAGCAGAAAAAAAAAAAAACATCCGTTTGGCAATGAGATTGTATTTTTCCTCCTGAGATGGGAATCTAAGACCAAGTGCCAATTACGACTCCACTGGGCAGAGGTCATTTGGCCTCTCCCCAGTACACATGGGGAACTTCTCTGAGACCTTTGGTTAAACTACGATGTGTCCCACTTCTCAGAGAGAAGCCAGGGAAACCTTCCTTTATCTGTATGGTGAAGATACCAAGATTCCTAGATAGAAACTTCAGAAGCAGGCATCACATTGTGAAAAAAAATAAAGCAAGAATTTTTTGTGTTCTTTTGTGGTCATTGTCTTTGTGATTATTACAAGTAGTGTATCTGTCACAAAAAGAGAAATCATTCCTTCTCAAAAAGAACAAATTTAATACAGGGACTTAGTTACATGGGTAAATAGGAGAGCTGAGAAGCCAAAGAGGATGGTGAATTCTCATGGAAATTCAGAAATTAGTAACTGTAAGACGTCACTATCTGGAGCATGGGCTGGAAAGACACAAGGTGGCTGTAATGTTACCAGAGACCAGAAATGGCCAGAGCATGAACTAGATCAATGCTGAAGGACTTCCCAGCAGGAACTGAGATCAAGAGGGGAGAAACAGTCCAACAAGAGCAAGAATCGTGAAGGTGATGTAGCTGCTGCTTGCGACACTACTAGAAACACCATCAATGAGAGAAATACCCTGGCTTCTCTGCCTCCCTACTTTCCAATCTTCTATAAATGCCTCCCATTGGTCAAGACTACCAGAAAACAGGGCAAGGGAGTCTGGGAAATGTAGTTCCCTGAGATGCAGAGCCAAGCTGAGGAGTTTAGGAAATAATTTATGAAAGAAAACAGATAAATCACTGGCAAAAGTAACAAAAGCTAGATCCACCATTTAGGACCTCTGCTTAGCTTGAGAGGCCCTTACTGAAAAAACAAGCCTTACGTCTACCAGGTGCTTCAACTGACAGAGAGTTTTGATTACAATGATCTGTGCTTCATCCCTGGGCTATACAGAAAAATATTAGACATATTTCTGAGCTTTCTTACCTCAGTAGTTAATATGCTAGAGAGAAGCCACATCTGCCCATCCACAAAAGTTCAAAAAAGGTTTAACAAGGTCCTTTCAGGAAAAGAATAGGCTTTAGAGAAGGAAATCTGTGAGTCCATGAAGCAATTGCTGTCAGGGAATGGAAAGACAGGTAGGCCTAAAATAAAACCTGCAGAAGGTGTGACCATCAAAATGATCGTCTTTAGGTGTCAGCGATTAAACTTTGACCAAGCTGCTTTGGATCACAATTGATTTTAATTGCAAATTTTCACATGACTGATAGTAACACTTTCTAAGGCTTTATCCACCAGCCCAAATACATCACACTAGTTTTATATCCTGCTTAGTGAAGCATACAAATGATGAAAGCTAAACGGTCATACAAGGCAGAGAGCGCAGGCTTTTTTTTTTTTTTGTAAGATTCTGACTCTATTCATTTCATAGTACTACTCACCAGCACAGAACCCCGTGACTTTGGGTTTTTTAATTACTTAAAGAAAAGAGATTTTTAGTCATTTTGTTTTGCATCCCTCACTGGGTTTAGATTGCAAAGCCTACCCTTCTAAACTCAGTTCGAACGTCAACCTTTGAACCATTTTCTGTCTTCCTCCTCTTTGCTCTGTTAGCACCTTGGATAAGCTTAAACATGTATGCTTGTTACATTATATTGGGATTATTTGTTACCATTCTAGCTCTCTCTACTAATGATTTAGACCAAAACAACCTATCGAAAGTAATTTAACTTTACAGATTGGACAAATATAAACCCGTCTACACTATAATTTGATGAGAAATTGATACCCCCGGTCACTGTTGCCAAGTTTGATAATTTTGTTGTGGAATGAGGTTGTTTTGCAATGCATTGTGGGTCCAGAATTTAATCTTTTTTGTCATTTTTACAGAAATGGGAGGGAAGCTTTCCTCATTTTTGCTAATTTATTTTCGGCTAACCATTGCTACTCTCTGTTTTTTGCAAAAGTTGAAACAACCATAATATCCAATTTAAGAGATTGGTTGGAACAAATTTTCAGTATGAGGACAAACTGAGACAACCTTAAAATCCAAAACTGATTGGCTGAACAATAATATGTAACTTGTAATTTTTTATAGAACAATATTATAATCATGCCTATTAATACTTAACTTTAGCTCATAGTCCAAAATAAGCAACTAATAGGTGAGTATATGCTATAGACCAAATGTTTGTGCCCCCACAAAAAATTCATATGTTGAAACCTAATTCCCAAGTGATGGTATCTGGAGAGGGGGATTTTGGGAGGTGATTAGGACATGAGGGTGGTGCGCTCGTGAAAGATACCCCAAAGAGCTTCCTCACCCCTCTTACCATGTGAGGACCTGGGAAAAAGACTATGAACCAGAAACAGTACTTTCACAAGAAACTGAATCTGCCCGCACCTTGATCTTAACTTCCCAGTCTGCAGAACTGTGAGAAGTTTCTGTTGTTCTAAGCCACCCAGTCTATGATACTCTGTTAGAGCAGCCTGAATGGACTAAGACAATGTGAATAAAATGTTTGTTCTTTTTCTGTCTAAGCTCAAGCCATCTCAACTGATGGCCCTCCTTCTCTCAAGCATTCAACAGGTGTGTATATATTGAGAGTTCTTTCTTTATTGAAGATTTTGCATAAATGCACTGGTTCAGATTTAATTTTACTGAGCTAAGATGTTATTTTTCTAAATGGGAAGTAAACATCATTTCTCTCCTTACCCTTCTCTCACACAGAAGCCTGTTTCTCCAGTTTCCAGTTCCTCCCCTGCCCTACTCCTCCTCCCCAAATGTTAAGCAAAACACTCACAATCTATAAGCCATATGCTAGGACGAAGTTATCCCTTCCCTAAGTTATTTTCCGCCCAACTTTAAGAATTTCATTTAGATAACACTCCTAAGGGCTCTCTACATCAGAATTGTATATTACCACTTAAGGCACAAGGGGAAAAAAGAATTAGCAAACTCATAAATTATTCTTGAGTGGTTATCCACTTCCAAAATCATACATGAGTGTGATTGCAGCAGGCATCCTTTATAAGCGATCCTGGCAAAGTGTTGACTGGTGTTATTTCCCGGATATGGAACAGGAAATATGAGATTGAATTCAGTATATTAATGAACATTAATGGTGTATAATCAGTTTATAACAGGAAATCAGTCAAAGAAAAAATTAATCGGCTTACTTAAAATGTAATTAATAAAATGACTAATTCAGGTCAGATCTGAATTGCTTTTGGCAAGTCCTTTGTTGGAGTTACAGTAAGATGCAAGCCCATCAGAGTACTGCAGAGAAGTGGGCTTGTTTGTTTGTTTGTTTGTTTGTTTTACAAAATGCAAAGGGGCTCTCATGCACTATACAACCAAAAGTACCTGTCCTACAAAGTTGGAGTGTAGACCTGTGGTGATTTTTTTCAAACAAAGTATTAGAATGAAGCAAGAATAAAGATGTATTTTGGATTATGAGATGGAAAGGTCCTATTTTAGAGCAGTTTCCATAAAACAAATTACTTGCTTCAACAACATCAACCAACAGTTTTAGTGCTGAATTTTTAAATGGCCAATGGAAATAATAATAAATAATAATATCAACACTCATATTTGACTTATTATGACATATCTTCACATACATTATTTCATTTAATCATTCTACTGGAGAAAATGTCTCTCATGTGTGTATGTATTGTGTGCGCATGTTTCAATGTAAACAGCAAATTTTGGCACATTTCCAGAGTGCACATCAAAGAACATAAACACAAGAAATTCCTGCCGTGATAGCAGATAAGCAATTGTTGACCAAGGTGTCCACACATGGGGTCTGTGAGTGTGTGGCCTTTTTCAGGGAAGAGGATCTAAAACCTTAATCAGATTCTCAAAGTGAGAGTAGGGGGAGGAGAGTCTCTGACCTAAAAAAGAAAAAGATTGAAGCTGCTGTTTTAGAGAGATGCTACAGTTAACAAATATAGTTGGTTCCATTAATCTCAGGGCTCTCGAAAGGTACGTTTGCTGCACTCTTTGGATCTGGAGGTTTCTGCTGAAATTGCTCATTTTACCTTGGTGATCCTAGTTGATATAAGGTGAAGAGATGAGGTTCATTTTACTCATCTGGTAGCTTTTTTAATAAAGATTTTATTTATTTCCTTTTAGAGAGGGGAAGGGAGGGAGAAAAAGAGGGAGAGAAACGTCAAAATGAGAGAGAAACTGATCAGTTGCCTCCCCCATGCGCCCCAACTGGGGCTGAACCTGCAACCTGGGTACGTGTCCTGACCAGGAGTTGAACCGACGACCTTTTGCTTTGCAGGACAACACTCAACCAACTGAGCCACCCAGGTCAGGACTCATTTGCCAGCTTTTACTAGAATACCAAGGAAGAGATGCACATGTATATGAGGAAGTTTCTACTGTGTGTGACACTCCGTACATTTTCTGCCAGACAAGGCAACCTGGGGTGAGAGCCAAACTACATCCTGGTAAACCGTACACTTCAGGAAACTATATACAGTCTCTCAAGTCACCAGGGTGCTGATTAAAAGATTTGTTGTATTTATTTGTTAGGTGATAAAAAAAATCACAATCTGAATCTGACATACTTTGAGATCTTCTGTTACAAAGCAACTCATGAAGAAAAAATATATTCACTGGGAGCAAAACTAAACCACGCAGGATTAACTAAATGCCACACTCATTCCAAGTACTGAGATTAACTGCAGGTACTAGCTTCTTGCAACAGGAAGGCATATAGAGGTGATTTATTTTCATTAAGTTCATTTTCTTCTTTTTAATTTTTATTGTATTTATTGGGGTGATATTGGTTAATAAAATCATATAGATTTCAGCTATACAATTCTATAATGCATCATCTGTGTATTGTATTGTGTGTTTACCACCCGAAGTCAAGTCTCCTTCCATCACCATTTATCCTCCCTTTCCCCTCTTCTACCCCCCATAACCCCCTTACCCTCTGGTAGTCAGCATACTGTTGTTTGTGTCTATGAGGTTTGGGGGTTTTTTGCTTAATCCCTTCATCTTTTTCACCCAGCCCTCCAAGCCCCTCCCCCCGCCAGTGCTGTCCCCAAGAATGTGCACTGGCGTCCCTGTATGTCATCAGCCAAGGAGTGATTTGTGCTTGTGTTCTGATTTTCCTCATCATAATATTTTCCCAAATACTCTATTTTATACTTATATGTGCAATTGATCTCTGTATAGAGATTTATGTCAAAATAGATGCCACAAGCTAGGAAATGCTAAATTAATCCCATTACTCTCTTTTGTGGGGAAGAAATGCTGTTTCTTCTCCACATACCAGCCTCACTGGCTGCTCTCTGACTGGGTTAATATGTTCCAGAATTGTATTCTTAAGCAGTTGGAGTGTTCATTAAAACATTAATTCCAGGGCTATCCTAGAAATACAAACAGTGTGCCAGTAAGTATGAGAATAAATATGACTGTTCCCTTTAACCTGAAATCCATATAATGTGTAACTTTCTATTACCAAGCTATTGAGATTTGGATGAAAATTGTCCTTAATGCCAACATAAACAAGGTCAGCTAATCACAGGAACAAAACCAAGAAAAACAAAACAGAAACCAGAACCACGAGCATAACAAGGAAAAGCCTCCCGTGAATGAGAGTTCAGGAAAGGATCTATTTTGAGGAAACTGATTACAGGACGAGCAGTACAGTGCTTGCATCCTTAAAGCCAGTGGACTCCCGTTGGCCAATCTCTGCCCTCACATTATAGAGTTTCTTTACAGTAATTAGGGTTTATATTTAGACCCTAATTAAAAACGAAAATGACGAAGCCACTGTAGCAACCCCACCCTCAGGTGCTCAGCTGCATTTCTGCCCAGAGAGCAGCCAACCAGGTAAGGCCCCACGTCCCTGCTCCAGGGGTCTCTCCTCACACCCTCTCAGGCTCTGTCCTGCTCCAGCCCCTCCAGCTCATGCCGTACAAGCCCCAGCTGTTTTCCTCCTTCATTTCCTAGAGAGCAGATCCTTTGCACAGGGCCAATTCTGGATCTGACAGGTGCCTGACTTGGAGAGATCTCAAACATATGTCTTGAGTGCTCAGCATGGGCCCAACAGCTTGTGTTGTTTTCAGAGACGATTCATTCAGGACACTCCCAAGGGCCCTAGGGTTCAGTGCTCTGTGACCAGGAACATGCCATCTCATCAAGACATGCAGGATGCCAGCAAACCTGTCACCCAGGAAGAACAAGGCAAGGCCTTGTGTTCACACATGTAACTCTAGTGGCTCCGCTCTGAGGGAGTGGTCTAATGGGGAAAGGTACTTAGCAGGCAGCTCTTGAGCAGCCAGTGCGGTGCTCTCCATCAGGACAGGCCATGGGTTCTAAGGTGGGAAAGCAGGACGACAAGCTTCGGAGCTCAGACCCAGCTCTGCCTCCCGCTAGATCGATGCGAGGGTCGCCTTTCATTGCACTGATTTCTTAGCTATCGATGGCATGCCTACCAGGTGTCAGTCACTATTCCACGTGCTTTGGGAACAGCGATGGGCAAACGGACAAAACTCCTTTCCCAGGCAGCGTACATTCTAGAAGAAGACAAAAAACAACTTCATAAATAAGGAAATTACATAAATGTTAGAAGATTAGAACTACAGGAAAATGTAAATGTGGAACAAGGGGAGACAATCGAGAGCGCTGAGGACGGCCCACACTGTACACGTTGTAGCATGAAGATCAGGTGGCCGATGTGGGTCTCACAGAGAACTGATTGGAGCATTAGCCAAGGACTTATTTGGGTTATCCAGGGGAAGAGTCTTACAGGCTGAGGGGCTGACTGGAGCAAAGGACTTTAGAGATTATGGGGCACGAGGATGGGTAGGGAAGGCTGAGGAACAACGGCGCCATAGGAGTGGAGTGAGGGAGGTGGGGAGGGCATGGACGAGAGAAGAGGACAGCAGAAACGGGGCACAGAGACCACAGTCAGGAGCAAGTCACCTGCTCTCGGCCCTCATTTTTTCACACATATGGTACATATAAACACGCCTCTGCAGGTGGCCGTGGGGACATGACGACAGGTGTGAAGGGCTCAGCACAGCACAAAGTAGAGCTTCACAAAGCCCAGAGGACTTTGTTTCTACTTCCTTCCCCTCAGATGGTATAATTAGTACAAATGAGCCTAAAATTAGGCCTTGGAAATGGGGGTTGTGCCCTACAACAGAGTAGCAGGAGGCAAACATTTTAAATATGGTATTTTTTTCCCAACAAATTTGAATGTTGCCAGTACCCTCCACTCCTACCCTTTCCCACCAACCAGCAGTCCAAGCTCACGGCCACCCCAGTCCCTGGCAGCAGGCGGAAACTGCACGGCATAGAGACCCAAGGTCGAGGGAAAGAGTCTGAGATGGAGGAACTTTGGTTCTCAAGGGAATTTCCTTCCCTTCCCTTGTCCTCCCTCACCCTCCTACCCGCCCCACCCAGGGAATTGACCAGGCCCTAAACAGGGTGGGAGGGGGGAATCTTATCCTGTGGGCCCCCCTGGTCGTGTGCCACGGGACACAATAAAGAGTTCCCCACTTACTCCTTCAAGGAATGAAGTGGGTGTGGACCAGCAGGTTCTTGGGAAGGAGGAAGGCACAGTGGAGAAGGAAAAGGGAGCAGGCTGGGGGCCTTCCCCAGGGGGGATGCTTAGAACCAGAGAATCTAAAGGGCCGCCCCCCTCTGCACACCTTGGAGGTAGGAGACGCTAGTTGCAACTGCCCAGGCTGGGGCTCCGCCCACTTCTCTTACAGCCAATACGAGGGAGTGAAATGCTGACAGAACTGAAATTCTGACATGAAGGGAAAGAAGTTTCACCTTCCTACCTTAGAGCTATAGGTGCTTAGGTGGGTGTCTACTGCAGCCAGACCCCCAAAAGCACAATTTCTTGTGGCAAATGCCTCTTTCCTTAACACAAAACCTCCCCACTCAGGGAGGAGCCCAGCACAGGGAGGTGGTGTGAACTACTGGCAGGGCCATATGCTGTGGCTTCTTTTTCAGTCCAACCTTCTCCTGGAGGGTGAAGAGAAGAGAAGAGACAGAACGAAAAGCAGAAGCAGTAGCCCTTGTAGCCATCCGAAGCCTCTTCCACTTCCACGCGTTTGGCTTCCAGGAACTGTTCATCCTGGTTATTAACTGGCGGCTGCCCCACTCCTCCTCTGCTTCCAAGAACTGTCTGTCCCTCCTGTTCCATATCAGGTCACAGCTGAAAGCTCTCAATCTCAGGTAGGAGACCCAAGACCTAAACCCCAGGGAAAGCTCTGCCCTTGTCTGTATTTACCAAGACAGGGCTCCAAAGGGAAGAGTCAGGCTGTGACTCGGAACTCGATGCATTTTTAAATGAGTTGGGGGAGACAAAGCTGACACTGAGTTTTGGGAGAGAGTGCATAATCAATGTGTGATGAGCAGCACCAGTGATCAGAAAGGGAGAGAGCCAGGAGACCTGGAAGATTCTATGAAAGATGAGGAATTCGTAAATAAGGCCAACGGGGCAACCGGACTGAGGATGAGTTAGTTGTTGAGGGATGAGGACAAAACAAGTTTCATAAGCAGGGCGGGTGAGGTCAGACTAAGGAGAGCGTTGAAAGCAAGGAAGGAAATTTGGAATTCTCTGTGAAGAAATCATCCATGAGGAAACATGGGGTCATTGAAGGGCTCACGCTGACGTTGCTGATGAAAGGGCAGCTGCACAGCCCACATGAGGCCTCCTCCAGACAGCACGTCACACGCTCAGTGCATCGCCGGGAGGGAGAGCCGCCCAGGCCCCAGCGAGCGGGCAGCCGCAGAGAACTTCTTCTCGAGGGGATCGGGTCTCTGGGGAAGCTTTTCGACCCTGATAACTCTACTTCTGGCAGCCAAGGAAGGCTGCCAGCACAAGGGAAGCCCTGCCTATGAAAATAATGTCAGCTGCCTCTGGAGGGGAGGTTGGAAGCAAAGTCACTCAGAAAACTCACAGAAGACAAGCTCAGACTTCACTGTTTTGGTGCCATCCATTTTCGTTCTTTTATTTTGCATTTTCCAGTTCTAACCACAGTGACCCAGGAAACACTTTATGACAGAGCTGAGTTGGGTGGGTGGTAAGGGACAGTGAGGAGGGCTCCAGGCTCTGTCAGTACTTGACAGAATCTGCCCCTTGAGCTGTTGCCATACCTCACCTGACCGCAGCAGATGGACAGGACGCTCACAGCTGACTCCTTGCCCTTCACTTCCTGTCCCCTGTCATCTCATTTTTATAGCCACACATGAAGAAAAGAGCATTCTCCTCTCCCTTTTCCCAGCTGGCAAGGACTCCCCTTCTTTCCTACTCATCATGGCTTAGTTTTGATGGCAGAGAAACTGCAGGGGAGGAAACGAAGAGATAAATGTATCCCTAGTACATGTTCCATATTATCCTTCATTCAAAGGGTGGAGGTTGGGGTGGGGAGGGTGGCTGCTGCCAGGAAAAAATCGAGTTATCTACACTTCCTAGTATAAAAAAAAAATTTCCTCTTTCTCTCTCTCACAATGTTATCCATGGTGGAAATTATTGATTTCTTCATGTGGTAAATAGTTACGGCACGCTTACTCCATGCTCCGTGGTATGTCTTAGAGGCTTCCGCTGATGGCCTGCGTGGTTGCTGTACCCCAGTAACTCATCGCCTTCACCCGGCACACACCTGCCTGTCTCCACCAAGGCCGTGGGAGATCACACAATACACAGCAAGGCCAGGGCCAACTGGGCAGACGACCTCTGGAAAAAGCCAGATGTAAGGACTTCATCTGCCCCCCTCAGTGGGCTTTCAGCTCTACTCCGCTTTAGATATCAGTTAATCTTAGTCAAACTCCCAGGCCTGTGCATCTCCTGATACTGAAGTACGTACTGAGAGCTTACTAATCATATAATTTGGCTAAGCTGTCAGGAAAGAAAGAGGAACGTCAGTAAGGCAGGAAGGACGTCCCGCTGGGAGTGGCGGGGAGCAGCCCTGGCCGGGAGGGCATCTGCTAAGGCAGGCAGCAGGCCTGGCCTGGCCACAGACGCCATGAGCATTTGATGGATGCTGGGCGTGCTTCGACGGTAATGAGCTCAAGACCTGCTCCAGGCTTCTGCAAGCTGAGTTCCAGCCACTGCTGAGATCTGCTCTGAGAAAAGATCATTGGCACTTTATAGGGCAACACACGCTGAGGCAGAGGTTAAGCCAGGAGAAGTTCCCAACTCTAGTGGTGAGTGATATTCTCAGGTTTTAAAAGACAAGCCCCAGGCCTTGGCTTCCCTGCTTCCTCATAAGATATCCCACTAGGTCTAACTCTACGTCCACATGCCATCAAAGGTACGGAGGTTAGAGCCTCAATCCTGAGGGCTGGCTCCCACCAATACTTCGTGGCACCCATGGCATATTCATGAGCTATGTAGATTGCTCTGCTGGTATCTTGAGTCTTTCACAAAAACCACCGTGTTGTTCTCTCTACCAAGATATTCCAGAGTAATTTGGCTCCACATCAGAGAGTGTTGGCAGTACTTAACAGCCTTGTAAAAATATATTGGCAACAGTTGTTGGCCATGTAATATTTTTTTAAACCACAGTGTTTGGGCTGCAGCTAAGTGTGTGCATCACTTATTTAAGGTTTATGCTGTTAATTAATAAATGTCTGCTTTAATCCTGCCTGTCATTTATTTCCTGACCCAATGTTACTTTTGTTCTAAAACAAAACAAAACAAAAATGTCTGAGGAGCAGAATGAACTAGCTGGCTGTGAACTTGGGCACATTAACAGCTACCTGCACCCTCCCTCTACCCTCTGCTCACCCTCTCCTTGCTCTGTGCTTATCTCAGATCTGAGATACGCAGCTGTGCAACACAGGACTGCAACTCCCCTGGTTTTCAAGGACTTCCTTTCATCTCTCAGGGAACTGAAGTCCATAAATTTTGGCATCCTGACCCTCTTGACCCTCTTCTGGGCCACATGACCAGCTCGAGCACCATCCTGTCGTCTCAGCTATGGCGTCTTGTGCAGGCCACTCAGCCTCTGTCCCAGGTGCAGCTAGACACCACAGGCCAGCAGCTGCAGAGATGTACACGAATGCGTCCTTGGTGCATGCAGAGCTCGTGACCGGGACCGGTTCTTTGTCTTCAGCCTTGTGGCAATTTCTTTTCAGCCTTGTTTGAAATCTGTAGCCACTTAGATCTTAGCAGGGAAAGCACCACCTCTGTCAAGGTAAGCTCTCCCTCCTGCAGTGGAGGCCACATTGCTGAAGCAATCTGCTGAGCTAAAGGATATTTACCTCCTCTTCTAATGGGATATTTTAGGTGGAAAGAAGCAAAAATGACCGACTGCTGCAGCCGGCGTTAGAATCAGCATGCCCTTGAGTTTGTATAGTCCAGAGTGCTCTTCGGAGAGTTACAAGGGGTATAAACTCAAGGGGTTTGTTAGGTCAATAGGTGTTCAGGATGACTGAAAGCTATCATAAAAATGCACTTACCTTTTATCCTTTCCACCTAAAGAGCACACTCCTGAATGGACCTCATCAGTCTCTGCTGCTTCGAAACCCTTCTTCGGATGTCAGTGAAACGCCCAGACTACCAGACTACCCTAGAGGGAACAGGGCCATTGTAAGCCTGGCTGAGATAATGGTGCAATTTTGCAGGTAGTCACAAGGCTAGCGTAGTAGAAATTATTGGGTCACTAGCTTCAAATAAGGACAATTAACAAACTAATGGCTGGTAACCATGTTTACCTTCTCTCAGAGTCACTAAGGAAAGGCAGAAAGTACCAGGGTTTTCCTGTACATATTGCTGTAGGTACAAGAAGATATTTATGAATCTATTCTAAGCACAAAATCAGAAATGTAGATAGAAATTTAGATGCAAATTTTCACTCCAGTATTATTTATAATATTGAAAAATCAAAACCAACCTATAATAGAAAAAGAGAAATAGCTAGGTAAAATTAAGGCACATCAATAAGTGAGAATATTGCAAAGTCATTAAAAAGGTTGTTACCCAAAAGATTTAACAATGTAGGAAAATATTCACGATTAAGTAAAAAGCAGGATAAAATTGAATGTGCCATGTAAGACTATAATAGTTCTTAATTTTATGTGGGAGAATTCTGTATCATTTTTATTTTCTTGTGTGTTTTCCAGATTTTCTGCAAGAAACATGTATTATTTGTATACTCAGAAAGCCTAAAGAGAGGACTAGAGATTTGCAGTAGATAAGGTACTCACCTTACATAGGATATATTAAAGGTTTCTCAAAATTCTTAACTCCCGATCGCATAAAATATGACTTCATTTTAAGCACAATTCCTTAATTGAACAAATACTTATTAAGTGTCTACAATTTACTGGGCAATTTACTTATTCATGAAACAAATATTTACTGGAGACTGAGCAGGAGGTACAGAAAATAACAGAATGGATTCCCTGCCCCCTTGGAGCTAAGAATCTGAGATAAAAGACAAAAAGAAACTCTCCTTTCAAGCAACGCCAGAATCCAGAGAGACAGACGCGTCTGCTGAGGGCACACAGGGCGGGTGCGGGCGGAGGGCGGGTGCGGGCGGAGGAAATCTGCCGAGAAAGGACGGAGGGCAGTGTAATGGGCTGCTGGTCAGGAGCCCCGGCCTCAGTCCAAACACAGGTAAACAAACTCCTCATGGCTTCCTCCTTGTGGCTTAGACTAGCTCACTACGTGTTGCTTTATCCCTCTAGCTCGAGGCATTTAACTGTGTTCAAAATGGGCAACTGTTTAAAAAAGAATTCATTTTTAATTGAAAAAAAGAAAAAACTGTTGTGAGTTTTCCATGACCATAGCCACCCTACTGTTAAACAGAGGGATCTGCCCCCACCTCAGATGGAATGTTTGTGCCGCCCCAACCCCTGCAAATTTGTGTGTCGGCAACCAGTGAGATGGTATTAGGAGGCAAAGACTCTGGGAGGTACTTAGGTCATGAGGGTGGAAACTTCATGAATGGAATTAGTGACCTTATGAAAGAAACCCCCAGAGCTCCCGTATTCCTTCCACCATGTGAGAACGCAGACATTGAGATCCACATGTCATCTCTTAGGAGCCTTATTCTCCTCTCTGAAAATGAAAACCATGTAACTGACCCTTAACCCTTGAACTTTCAAGAATCTGAATCATATTTAAAGCTTAATTATGGAAACCATGTAGTCACTCAGCATCTGAACATGTATTCCCTTAGTCTTAACTTTCTACCATTGTGTATAAGCTCCTCGTTCCTGATTCCTTAACTTTATTTCACCA
The DNA here is from genome assembly GCA_004026545.1 of Mormoops blainvillei. Classification (NCBI taxonomy): domain Eukaryota; kingdom Metazoa; phylum Chordata; class Mammalia; order Chiroptera; family Mormoopidae; genus Mormoops; species Mormoops blainvillei. The sequence goes on along the minus strand of PVJD01000388.1, from coordinate 145,370 downwards.
ATATTTTTCTTGTATATCTGTGGTCATCAGATAAAAGTCTTAGTTGGTGGGAAACTGAGTATTAACAAGCACATGAAAATATAATTCCCAACGATAGCTCCATGAAACAATTAGCCTCACTCTATGGCTCAGCCTTTCTGGACCAGGAAACAAAGGTAAAGCTGTGTCAGGTTGTGTAGAATTGTGTTATCTTGGGTATTTGCATGTTGAAAGAGATAAATCACGTGATGGAATTTCTAACATCAGTGGGGAGAGCTTTGTCTTGTTCATGTACTAATGAGCCTAGTCCTATCAACTGACGTAACCACCCTTCTTATGAAACCATTACCTGTGGAGTTAAAGTGACTTTTTTTTAAATGTAGAAAAAAAATTGTCAGATGACGTAGAAAGTAGAGCTCATTTTCCTAGGGAAGGACTGGGAACACAAGCAAGAAGACTATCTACTGGAAGAAAAGAAAGAAAAAGGGGTGAGGGAGAGCTAAGCAATTTCAAGTGAAAAATTAAATTAATTTAAAAATCTAATTTAAAGCAAAACAGAGCAGCAGATGTGGAGGGAGTTGAAACTCGTCCTTGAACTGTATCCCCTAAACTTTTCTGTCCTTTCATTCAGCCTGAATATCATCCTATTTATACCAAATAGCAAAACTGGATTAATTAAGAAATCCAATACTCCAGGACATGTTGTTTCTAGGGATTGTGTTTATACACAGCATGAAAAAGAGGAAAGAAATGCTTATAATTTTAATTTCTCCAAAAAGAAAGACTACCAATGCTTTCTAACTGAAACTTTTAAAGATTATTTCCCTGTAAGTCTGTCTTAGTGATCTTTAAGGCCCGGAATTAAGCATTAGTAAAATACATACTTATTTTTGCAGTTCATTTATTCTTACAACACATGCTTATTATGGGACACCTTGTGTGAGACAGAAGCCATGTGACCTTTTCTGTTGTGCAAGTGGTTTTACAGACAGTTTGGATACCAAGATCCAAAATCAAGTCACCGGCCAGATTTGTCAAGACTTCTATAAAGTTGTCATCGGCAAGACAGGTCATATCAAAAAATGAAAAAATAACACTGTTTCCTTTGTGCTGTCACAGGACAAGTGTAAAATAAAACAGCCACCACGGAGCCTTGCCAGGAAACTTGTACTTTTCATGGGATGAATTTCCACTCCCTGGAGATGTGTGAATAGCAAATCAGGATGCATGCGGCTGGTTTGTCTCATGCTAGCCATGGGTCTGGCACCTGCTAGAACACCTCGAAATTTAATCACAGAAGTTGCCTGGTCCTCCCCTCACCTGATATAAAAATCATTCTACTGGGCTTTCTACTTAGTGATGCTCTGCTCACGGTGTTTGTATTTTTTAAAAATCTATCAACAGCTCGGTTGAAATCTGCATTTGTATATGCCTTTCTGCGTGTGTTTAAGTATCTCAATAGAGCGCAGGTTCTAGTGACCAGGCAAGAGAAACCAGAAGGGAATATTCATGTGCAAAGGAGCTGATGTTAGAAAAGGTGAGAAATCTCACTAGCCCACAGCGCCAGAAACACTATCTAACGTTTATTGAATGCTTACCAGGTGCCCAGCACAGGGTCAGTGCATCCATGCCGTTTGAGTTTCCTGGCTACCACACAAAGCCCCACAAGCTGGGTGGCTTCGCACAAAGTTATTGCCTTGCCGTTCTGGAGGCTAGAAGTTGGGGATCAGGGTGTTGGCGGGGTCACCTCTCTCTGAAGGTATACAAAAGAATCTGTCCCATTCTCTCTCCTAGCTCCTGGTGGTTTGTTGGAATCTTTGGCATTCCTTGGTTTATAGATCCGTCACTCTGATCTCTCGCTTTCTCGTCACACAGTGTTCTCTCTGTGTCAGTGTCCCCCTCTCTCTCCAAATTTCCTCTTGTCATAAGGACACTAGCTGTATTGTATTAGGGCCCACCCTAATGACCTCATCTTAACCTGACCATCGGCAAAGACCCTATTGCTAAACAAGGTCACCTTCCCAGGCCCTGGGGATTAGGATTTCATTACCTTTGGGGGGAACGCAGTTCAACCCACAACATGTGTGTTAGCTCACTCAGTGTGGAGGCAAGGACCATGATCATTGCCCTTATCAGCCGGGACACTGAGGCTTAGAAAGCCCTGCTTGCCTTTCCTGAATTCACCTACTGCCCAATCGCAGAGCCAGGTTCTGGAGCCAAACAGCTTGACTCAAAAGATCATGTTCTTAATCACCACTGGGGGTTTCCAAAGGAACCTGAGGAACTTTCCTGAACTTTCAGCTGCTTGACACTGGTTATGCTCTGTAATCATCCAGTCTACTCACAGGAATACTAGCTGCCAATGATTGTGCACCTAAGGTGAATATTTGCATAATCTCATTTAACTCCCTTCCTCAAGGGGGAAAAAAAGACATCAGGAGCCAAATACTGTTTACACCAGTTCACAGGTAAGCAAATTAAAGGTCAAAGAAGTTGAGAATATATGGTCAAGGTCATAAATAAAGTAAGGATTGAGGCAGGATTCGCACCGCCCCCTCCCCTATCTCGACCCTGAAGGTGCACTTCTCCCCACTGTGCTTGGAATATCGGGCTACCATTTAGTCACGTTAAAAAACAAGATCCATGTAAATCTCTCCAGTGCTGTTTTTAAAAGTGTGCCCAAAACAAACCTTAATTCCTAAGAATTTAAATCAGACAGCAGAGGTGTGGGAAAATATCAAATGTTTGCAGGATTACCTGGGCAACCTTGCCTGTGCTCAGTCAATATGTAAAGGCTAATCAACCAAGGCAGCTGAGGGATTGTCCTAGACGAGGTCGGTCTTCCTTTGCGCACGTGATTTGCTCAGCTGGATATGTGGAAGGGAAAAGACATCCATTTATTTAGCAGAATGATGTTCCAAAACAAAAGGAGAAATCAATTTACTCATGCTTAGGGAAGATATTTTCATCCTTCTTCAGTCTCTCTGTGTGCTTGGGGGTTCACAGCAACTGACAGATAATTTAGGGCAGAAAGTGCATGTGCCGAGAGCAAAGAGAAGAGGGCTCTGGGCGGTGGTGGGGACACGTGCTGAGGAAGGAGAGCTGATGTTGGCAAGTGTCAAACACCGATGGCCATTGATTAGGGAGAGTCCTTGGCAGAATATATTAAGATCTCCTGGGGGTTGTTGACCATCATCAATTTTTATTTTCTGACATTCACAAACACAGAAGAACACAGATCTCAACTCCCAGGAGCTTTGCCATTTGCCAAATTCTTTCTGAGGGCATTGGTGGCTTTATAGTGCCATCATGTGGTCATGTCCCAATCTGTTCAAAAATTCCACTAGAGCCGAACCTGGCAGGGAAACCAAATGGTTCAGATATGATTGTGTCGGGCGGCTTGTGAGAACGGTGCTGGCTAGTCCTGCATCTGATACAGGCAGCAACCGTGTGTGTGCCGGGGGAGAGGGAAAGAAAGGGCTGAGATCCCTGGAGGAGAGCAGGGGTGGGACGAGGAAAGTGCAGGCAGCTGGACTTGGCCACAGAGACAGGCAGCTGGCAGAGAGGAGATTTATCCACTGGGGATTTGGGCCACACTAGTAGGCTTGGGTTCGTTGGCAAGAGCGCAGACAGGCCCCAACCCTCATGGGGTGGATGGGACTGGAAAATAATGTAGGATTCAGAGTTAAACTTCGGTTATGGTCTTGCTTGATCCCTGAGTCTTAAAAGAATCCAGGTGTCCCAGGTGTCTCGTTCAGGAGAGCACTGTACGTCCGGCCAAGCCCTGCCCGGGTCCTTCGCCAGGGAAGTGCTCAGGCTGGTACCCCACTGGCCACATGCTTCTCCCCAGAGGAAGGGAGGCAAAACCACAGAGGAGCATCTGGGGTCTGAGTCTCATCATCCTTGGTCTGGACACTAGGAGGATGAGAAGGTTGCTGGCTCTCTGGAAATAAATGAAGATCAACCAAATGAGAAAAGCAAAGGTCGCTAAAGCGAGGGAGTCAGCCACCATCACTGTCTTTTTGTCAGAGATCCCAGGCAGGCAGAGGAGTGGGACAGCTTTACAGAGCAAAACAGAGGAGGCTTCAGGTGTTGGCCTGGGGGAGATGCAGGAGGGATTAACTAGAAGTGAGGTGTCCTGTATAACTGGTTAGGGGGACATATGAGAAGGGACCCAAAAAAACTGGAATTATCTTCTGGAGGGTGGGCCCCTTGTAGTGCAGGCTTCCCCCGCTAGGTGGGTGTTCTAGGAAGCCACCTGTATCAGTGCACCAGCTGATGCTGTTGTGAGAGACTGTGTTCAGCTTCAGTGATTTTTTTTAAGACTCTTGCAAAGCATTTACCCATTTCGTGATGAGTGATTTATGAGCACACCTGCCCACACAGCACTGAGTGTTCAGCAGTTTTTGACCAAAAATGGCATGACCCCCATGCCCCACCCTCCCTGTTCACCCAGTCTCACCGAGTGACTTTTTTTGTTCCACCGAATGAAAGAAGTCCCTAAAGAGAAACACTTTGCCAATGCGAAAGAGGTGAAAACAAAAAAACCACAGAGGCACTAAAAGGTATCGAAATCGATGAGTTCAAAAAACTGTTTTGAGCAGTGGAAAAAACTCCTCGATAGGTGTATTGCATCACATAGAGAGCACTTTGAAGGCGACCGAAGTTTAAACATGGAAGAATAAATACACAGATTTTATAAATAAATTCTGGGGATTTGCGGGGGTGGGGGGGTCCCTCCTCATATGTGGCTTTCTCTGGCTAGTCCCAAATTGGAAGCGGAGACATAAATTAGGAAAGCTGTCAGTTATTAATCAAGTCTTGGCCAATTGTTACAGGAATTATTGTTTAGCTTCCTGGATTGTCAACAGAGATAGCAATCAGGCTTCCTATAAGTCTGACTGACTTACAGCTGGCTGGCTTTCTGGGCTGTTTATTGTGGGGAAGAGGGTTGGTTTCCTGGGAAGGTTGCTGCAAACTGGGGCCTTGGAGACAGCAGGGAGGGAGTAGCTTCCGTGGGTGGATTCTCCTCCTGTCTAATGTCCCCTGCCAGTGCCTCCAGGGGATGAACCTAACTGGAAGCCAGAGGACAGGGGAGCACTAAACATGTCATCCTTCGATGGGCCAAGAATGGATCGAGAGGGGCCAGATGGCGAATAAAACCAACACATTCACATAACATTTTGATGCTCATGTATCTGTGATGCCCCTTTGCACCCCTTAAACTCAGTAAAATGAGTTGTAAACGTCAAGTGAATAGACGGCAAATGTGTGCATCGGTGACTCAGAGGAGTTGGGAGGCGGGGGCAAACAAAATAGAGGCATGGACCACCCACCCAAACCCCGGGAACAGCATCCCGTGCGGGCCCGGAGCCACAGCCCTCAGCTCCCATCCAGGAAACAGTACCGAAACCATTTCTCAGCCAGAGCTCTGCCACCAAGGAGCATGGCTTTGGAGGGGAAGGGAGTAGTGCCTAGGAGAGGCCCTCGTGACTCTCATCTTCACCATAAGCTGGCAAATTCCGGAAGCAGCACAGTTGAAATCGCTCTCTGTTAACAAAGAAAGAGCACCCTGTCAGGTCTGCTGAGAGAACGTAGGACTGTAAGTCCCGGCGGCCGACGCTAAAGGCCTGAGCCAAGTTGCCTCAAACAGCAAAGCCAGCACCTGTCCGCGTGGGCTCCCAGGCCTCACCAGCGGAAGGCAGGTGGCAGGGTGCAAGTCCCAGGCTGCCAGAAACAGTGTTTTCTTGAACGAGGAAGCCGGCCTGTCCAACCTGACTGCTTCCTCCTGGCGAGGCCGAGCTCGCCGTCTGCCATCAGACCAAGCTCCATCCATATCTCTGCTTCATTTTAAATTGTGGTAAATACACATAAAACTTACCGGTTAACTGTTTTTAAGTGTACAGTTCAGTAGTAAGCACATTTACGTTGTTGTAAAACCAAGAATTCTTTTATGTGGTTATAAAACCAAGAACTCTTCTCATCTTGTAAAACGGAACTCTATACCTATTAAACAACAGTCCCCCACTGCCCTCCCCTCCCAGGCCCTGGCGACCACATTTCTACTTTCAGTCTCAATGAATTCAGCTACTCCAGGTGCCTCATATAAGCGGGAGCACACAATATTTGTCTTTTTGTGACTGGCTTATTTTAGTTAGTGTAATGTCTTCCAGGTTCATCCGTGTTGTAGCATGTGTCAGAATTTCTTTCCTTTCCTTCCTTATTTTGTTTATCCATCCACCCGTTGATAAACATTTGGGTTACTCCCACCTTTTGGACACTGTAAATAATGCTGCTATAAAGGTGGGTATACGAACATCTCTTTGAGACTCTGCTTGCAACTCTTTTAAGTATAGACCCAGAAATGAAATTGTGGCACCTCTCGTTTGTATTCATCTCTGTACCAACTGTTCCCAGTGGTCATGGGGGGACAGGGCTAGGATTTGAAGTCACAGCCCTGGCTTTTAAGTCTCCATGTTAACCTTCTGCTGCCTATGTACTCTTGGGCAAGTTTCTTAACATCTCTAAAACCTGTGCCTTTCTCCTATAAAATGAAAATATAATACACAAAGTATAAGTTTCCTAAGGATACTGTAACAAAGAGCTGCAAATTATGTAGCTTCAAACAATGGAAATGTGTTTCCTCATGAAAATCTTGAGCTAAAAGTCCAAAATCAAGGCGTCACCAGTATTGGTTCCTTCTTGGCAGCTCAGAACCTGTCCGCGCCTCTCTCGTAGCTCCTGGTGGTGTGTGCCCTGCTTGGCCTCCTTGGCTTGCAGCTGCCTAACTCTAGTGTCCACCTTCGAAGATAACGCTAATGGCTATCTTCCTTGTGTGTCTGGGTCTTCATGTGGCATTCTCCTCTCTCGAGGTGTCTAAATTTTTCTCATTTTATAAGAACACCAGCACAGGCTGAAGGCCCATTCTAATCCAGTATGACCTCATCCTAACTTGATTATGCCTGCAAAGACCTTATTTCCAAATAAGGTCACACCACAGGTGCGGGAATTAGGACCTAACCTTTACTTTCGGGGAGACATAATTCAACCCACGCCTACCCTCCAGGATCCCTGTGAGCATTAAATGCATTTTGTAAAAGCGGAGGCAGCAATACTGAATGGGAGGAATGATCACCACTAAACTGACATTTAGCTTATGCGTCTTTTGACCGCAAGAACTTCTCTCTCCCTGAGCTGCTTGGTTTGTTTGAGAGTCTTAAGTCCACTCTTGTTTACTGTATCCCCCCGGTCCCAACTGGGACTACAGTCACTGTGTATTATTAAATGTTCAATGTCATTTTTATCCCTGGGAGAAGAAAGAACACTAAGTGTGGACTTTAGGAGATAAAGTCGGCTCCTTACGCTATTTCTTGTCGTTTTCAGTGTCTAAAGAACACACTTTCTGCGGCTTTGCAGGGTCCTCTTTTCCCAGAGGACAGGCAGAAGCAAACGGCGTGCCCAGGACGCTCTCGGGAAGCGAATCGGGGCTGCGGGCCACCGCATCCTGTCCCGCCCTTCAATGGTCGCCACCCCCATAAATACCACACCCTAAAGAGGCAAGGGCTGCCTTGCTGATACGTCATCTTCAGATGCTCACCCTTGTTTCTAGAGTCTTCTGCAAACTGGGACACACAAAACAGATTTACTGGCAGCAGGAACAGAAATGATTAACTCTCAGCGCTTTAACTATATCGCTGCTAAATGGCTTACTTACTCACATGTCCTGTTCTCTAGAGGAATAACCATTTCCCAACATATGAAATCAGTATTTCCAGAAGAAAGAAAATTAAGGGAGGATTATTTGTGTTTAAAAGGGACTTGTTAAGTGATTCCTTAAAAAAGAAGACTATAATAACAATAATAACAGGATGTCACGTAAACTTTGTCCAGGTTCATCTCTTGGAAAAGGCACTACTGATTATCTATTGCACAGCCTCTTTCTGAGATATGCAGCTCTTGGGCCCTGAGATGACTTTTAAGGCATTCAGCTGATCTCCCCATTCAGGGGCTCGGCAACCCTACAAACTGGCCACTCGGACTGAGATGCCAACCCTGCATCCGACTGTTGAAACTGCATACAGCCAGAGGGAGAAGTGACAGACCAGGGGACCAAAACTTCACAGAGGCTTGGACAGGGCCACCTGGTGATTTATTTACAGAGGCAGCTTTGCTTTAAAATCAACACTAGGGCAATCCAGCCAGGCAGATCACTAAACCCTAAGGCAAAGTCAGAGTTTAAGTGTTGTTACTTTATGCTCGCTGTGTCTTGATCGTTTTAATGAGCTGTGGCTTTCTCGTGGAAGAATTAAAGAGCAACCCGTCATAGGAACAAATCCAAGAACTCCAGACACCAAAGGCCACATTTTCCTCTGGCCCCGCCTCCTAGCTGCGGCAGTATGAAGTAGCCCTGGGTTTCACACATCCGGACACACAGAACAACAAGGAAGCTTATCTGCAGTTGTAAAAGCCCGCTAACTGCTACTAATAGCAGAAGTAACTTTGCTGGAAAGCCTGGGGAAGATTCTTCCATTTATTAACTCGTGAATCAATTCTAACTGTAATAGAAAGAGATTGGCTATAGACAACAAGGCACAGTGAAGTCGAGCACGTAAATCTCAGCGGGGTTTTGATGTCAGGATTCTGAAAGGGAAACAGAGACCTCCCCCCAGCCCACCCCATCACCTTCCTTTCACCCATTTTCTTGCTTGCAGTGTGGGAAAGGAGACTCAATTTTGGAAGCAGCCTCTGTTCTGCCGGTGCCCTTAAGGCTTGAGGCTGCAGCGGCCGAGAGCCAAGGTGGGCGAACCGGGTTGCAGGCATTGTGGCTGAAAGAAAAGCAGGAGGAAAGGCCCTGTCGAGTCCAGGAAAGTGGAAATTGTGAGTTGGGTACCCCCAATACATTTTTCCTTCGAAGATGAGGCCCGTCCCCACCTGTAGTTAGTTTGGCAGCATCTCCTGAGGACGTGTTCATGTGGCCCAAGAAAATGGAGAATCACCGTCACTGAAGAAGCAAATCTGACCAGATGACCCATTAGTGGGCAAATGGTAAACAATAAGACACACGGCCAGAAACGTCACTCTCCTGCCCCCCTTTTCAGCTCTCCTTTACATTGTCAACTCCTGTCCTGTCACACGGGAGGCAATTCATGAGGGCAGACGGTAGTGTTTCTCAGAAAACGGCCTTGCTTTCTTGAACATGCCTGTACCCAGACTTCCTCTCAGGCCCATTTTCACCCACACATTTAAACTATTGCCCACGGCCAGTCTTTAAGTCCTTTGCCCACGGGGACTTGGTGGTCCCAGCAAAGGGCAGCTGCCGAGGGCTGAGGAGCAGCACGGCATTGCAGCAACACGGCATTGCAGCAACACGGACTCACAAGCATCTCACACAGCTGTGCGTCTGCAGGCAGCCAGTTGTCACCTGCTGTTACTGAGTCGGCTGTTCCTCACCTGGAATCGGAAACCCTAGTCATTTGATCGAAGGCAAAAAGAGGACCTGAACACAGCCTTTTGCTTCCTTCTCTGAGCAACTCCTCTAAAGCAGTCACAGGAGAGATTTATTAAACTGCAGCCTGGTCCCTGATGGTGAAATGCCAATTAATTTAGTTTTAAATGGGTCACTAAAAATCCCCAGTGGTAGATTTTCTCACACTTTAATAGCAGTATTATAAGAAAGTTTAATACTTTAAGGACTTGCTTAGAATCTTTTTCTCCAAAAAAGGATACGAGTTCAGTATCTTCTCTTATTCACCTGAATATTTTCCTGCCTCTGTGCTATAAAATGTGTCAGGAAATATTCTTTACATGTCTTTTGTTCCCCACTGGTAGCCCTGTAGGTAGGAAATCTTCCCCAACAGAGCCCTCACAGTTAAAGATTTCCAGACACTGAACAGAACATTCTGCGAACAGTGAGTCAGCCGTGACAACCAGAAACAAACCTCCGAGCGTGTCTGCCTAGCAGCACTGGGAGAGGCCCGTGGCTCTGACACTTGGCCCCGCTCATCAAGGAGAAGCTCTCTGGGATTCTCTTAAAACCTCTCAGACACAGGAAAAAGAGACAGATTCAACTTAGTCGTCCCTGTGTTTCAGTCACTTTACTGCTCCGTAACACACTGGGAACAAAACCAAAAGGAAAGAAGGAGAAAACCTGATCAGATTTCATGATTGGACCTAGAAAAACTGCACTTGGCAGTGTGGTAGGCAGAATAATGCCCCACCCTTGAAGAGGTCGGTGTCCTAACCCCACACCTGTGAACATGTTACATGGCAAAAGGGACTTCGCTGGTGTGATTGAGTGAAGGATCTTCAGATGGAGTGCCCTGAATTATCCAGATGGGCCTAATATAATCACAAGAATCCTTGTAAGTGAAAGAGAAAGGGAGGAAGAAGAGTAAGACTCAGAGTGAGATGGTATGAGAAAGGCTCCCCTGGCCAACGCTGGCTTAAAAGATGCAAGAGCCCTGAGCCCAGAATGCTAGTGGCCTCTAGAATCTGGGGGAAAAAATAATAACAAGGGAGAGATTCTCCCCGAGAACCTCCCGAAGGAACGCAGCCCTGCCAACACCCTGGCTTTAGCCCAGTGAGACCCATTTTGGACTTCCGAACTACAAAACTAAAGGTAATATATTTGAACCTTTTAAACCACTGTCTCTGTGGTAATGTGCTACCACAACCACTGGAAATTAATACAGGAAGGAAGCTGGAAACAGTATTCTGTGGAAATAAGAGAACTACAGATCCCAAAGTAACTGTTCACGTTTGGGTAGCTTTCACATGAGATATTCGATCCTACAACAACCGTGTTAGAATGTAAACCATGTTACTAGAACGTAAGCTCTCTGAGGGCCGGGTCTGTGTTTTGTTCACTGCTGTATCCGCAGCACCCAGAAATGTTGTCCGGTTCAAGAAATGTTGTTGAATTGCAGTCCTCAGTCAATAACACCCTGGGCCAATCAGGTGGGTATGAAACCACCTGCAGGCATTGTAATCCTGGTTAGAAACGACTAACATGTTTGTTTCTCTCTACTCTCCCCATCCTGTTCCAAACCGCTGTCCTCCTGGGCCACTTCACTACCCTCTCCATAGCCGTCCCAGGTCTCTCCCGGACACCTCCACGTTCTAGTCAGAGTGATCTTTCGAAAGCATACTGGAGCTTGTTTCTCTCCTTCTCCCACCACAGGTCCTGGAACAAGGAACGAAATCTTTAACAGGGCTTCACGTGCTCTCGCCCCTGCCTGCCTGCCCAGCTTCATCTCAGATCACTCTTCCCGCGCTCTTTGATCCAACCAGAAGCTCAAAGTGCCATATCCTCCTGCCTCTGGGCTGTGCGCATGCCGTTCCCTCTGTCTTGGGTGTGTTTCTTCCCCCATTACTCCTAGGTAACTCCTGCTCAATTCTCCAAGGCCATTTCCTCTGGAAAGACCTACGCCACCAGGTGAGTTAAAGGCTCCCTACACGCCCCACATAGCATCCTACATTTTTTCTTCACAGTATGTGTCACTGACTTCTCAACAGCTAGCCCCCAACTTGTGAGTAAGAAAGTAACATACATTTGTGGCGTAAGTGAACTTACTGAAGTTCAATGGTTTTCCTAAAGTCACGCAGCTGGTAGTGCTGGAGTTAGGATAGAACACAGGTGTTCTGACTTCCCCATCTTTTCACGATTCCACATGGCCTCTCTAACTAATTCCTGTTGAGGTGTCTGGAAAACAGAAGAGGAAACACTACCAAGACTGAAGCAGTGATGACTGTCGAGCGGAACTGCAGAAAATTAACAGATTCAGGAAAGCCAGCCCAGCACCCAGGCAAGCCAGCCCGGCGCGTGGACACTGGGGACAGGGCCTCTGGCTTTCAGAACAGTGGTTCTCAGTCCAGCGGGAGGACAGGCAGGGCTCCGCATAGACCTTGACAAGCCCCTGACAGATTACTTAGGAAATGGCACACAGTCACCAGAATTTGCAATCAAATTGGCACATGAAGTCAAGAAGACTATTATACAAAGTGAGTTAGCAAATTGAAAGTCCCATAGTGGATACCCACCCACCATGGATTAAACTGTGTCCCCACAAATCTTATGTTGAATCCTTCAACCTCAATGTTATTGTATTTGGAGTTTTAAGACATAATTAAAGTTAAGTGAGGTAATAAGTGTGGGGTCCTACTCTGAAAGAATTGGCAGCCGTATAAGAAGAGAGAGGGAGAGGGAGAGAGAGGGAGAGGAGAGGAGAGGCCATGTGAAGTTGTAGGGAGAAGGTAGCTATCTGAAAACAGGAACCCAACCGTGCTGGCGCCCTGCTCTTAGGCTACTAAGCTTCAGAACTACGAGAACATAAATGTCTTTTTTAAATTCGCCCATGGCATGTTAAACCTATGGCATTTTATTATGGCAGCCCAAGAATACTGTTTGTAGCCCAAATGTTTGTAGCATTATTTAAACAATGCAATGGTTATAGATAAGAAGAGCACAGAAAAATTAACTTCTGCTAAAAAGGGTTACAGTGGATATTGGCCGTTTTGCTAGCCCAACATCAATTCCTCCATCTTTTAGTAACAGCACCTGATTTTCCTTCAGAAAATACTGAATCGCCTATCATCACCATGCAAACCTATATCACTGTAGCAATCTGGGCGGGGTTGTCGATTAAGTCTTCCTTCTGCCAAGCAGGGGTCACCTGACCCAGTCTTTAGCAGGCATTTCAGAGTTGGGCACAATGATACAACAACGGAAAAAATATTGGAACCAATTTATTTTGATGATAGTACCTAGGAAAAAATACTACCCAATAATTCCTACTTTCTAGATTCCTGGAGCTACTCTAATTCCTGCCCTTTTCAAAGCCTTGTCTGCCAGTTGCTTTTTCACTTCAGTGAGACACTTCATTTCATTCCAATAAATAGTTTGAATCAGTCAGATTTGGTTTGGGTTGCTTACAAAGAACACTGGCTGACATGTGGGTCTGTCAGATCTGTATTACTGGTCTTATTTATGCCAGTGGATGATTTTTATATAATTACACAACTAAAATGAATATACATTATTGAAAGATATATATGATTTGGAAAGAATTTGATTTAAAAATTTAGTGATCATATATACATTAGAAAAAATGTATTCCATTTTTGGAAATATTCTTTCAGCTGATACTTTATTAACAAGAGAACCCTGTTGATAAAACAGGGCATCTGGGTAACTCATCTAGAGTTAATGAGGCTTCTATTCTAAAACTTTTACAGAACAATGGGAAGAATGAAGAGGGTGCTATGCATTTTAACATTAAAGTGGCATGGATGGCCCTGGATGGTTGGCTCAGTGGGTTGGAGCGTCCTCCCATGCACCAAAAAGGTTGCATATTCAATTACCTGTTGAGGCACTTACAGGAGACAACCAATCGATCTCTCTCTCGCTCTCTCTCTCTTTCTCTCTCTCTCTCTCTCTGCCCCTCCCTTTCCCCTCCCCCCTTTCTAAAATCAATAAGCATATCCTTAGGTGAGGATTTTTTTTTTTTAATGGCATGGATACCACAGACCTGAAAAATAGTAGAATTCCCCTAGCAAACCAATTTCAATTGCATTCTAATCTTTCTTTTGCATGAAGTTTGGATTTGGGCTTATTATTCTTAATCTGTTTTAGCAGTTCTCCTGAAAATCTGCATCAAAGATCTGGAGCCAGACAATGAATCAAAGGGAGCTCTGAGGGCAAAGTACCATGACTTTCATGGTAACATTTATGAATTGAGGAAACTCAGCTCTCTTGTCCAGGCTTGGTACTTTTATGCTTTTCTATCTTGATGAAGAGAAATGGAGGACGGGATGACACTTGGTACACAATGATGAACATTTAAGCATGATCCGTCTGCTCACCGAAATAGCCCTGACATTTAAAATGGCCTTTAAAAATAAAAACAACACTTTAATTTGCAATGTTTTGTTGTAAAGCTTATCCTTTTTACAAAAGGACTGTATATAATGTATCTGTAGAGTTGAAAGAATCATAATAAGCTGCCAGACGTTTGAGAAGCAGAGCATGGCCAGTGCCGCGGAGCCCCCGTGCACCCCTCTCCGGCTCCTCCCTGATCCCGTGCCCACAGCAGTGGCTACGGTCCTATGTTTTGTATTAATCATTCTCTTACTTTTCTTTATCGTTTTATCTTCTATATATGGACTTTAAATAATATAACGTGCATAATCTTTTGTGTCTTGCACCTTTTGTTCAACATTGGTTTTTAGGCTACTTAAGATTTTGCGTGGCTAAGACAGTATTTATGTCGCTTGATAAATATTAGTTGATCCATTTATGAATTATTTATGAATTTTTCTCTTAAAAGTAAAGCTTCCGTGAACTTGTTTTCTATTTCACATGTGCAAAACTATCTTTAAAGTACATCCTGGGAGTGGAATTATTACAATAGACTACAGATTGTGCAGAAGTTTAACTCTCCTAGGAAATGCAAATATTTTTTGAGATGGTTGTGCCAGTTTATATTCCCCTCATGCAGGTGACAGTTTCCATTGCTCTATATTCCTGGGTTGAGGAGCAACAATATGGCGTAATGGCCCTGGTACCTCTCTCCAGAAAAATAACAAGAGAATACGGGACCCATAAAAGGCATAACTCTTCTGCCTTGAGTTTTTCCCCATGTGGTCCTAATGAGTGTAATTGTGTCTCTTTCATGACAGGGAGTGGTGGACTTTTAAATTTTTGTCAGTCTGTTAGATGTGCAATGGTATCTGTGGTAGCTCCCACCCAAGACTGTTCGCAATGAACCTTGCCTCTTGGTATTCACCTCCTTACGGAATACACTCCCACAGTAAGAACGGCTGATCTGCATAAATGATAAGATATTGCAGAAATGACAGACTATGATTTCCGAGGCGCAATCATAAAGGGTGTCATAGCTTTGCCTGGGTTTCTTTGGAATCACTTGCTCTGGCAGAAGCCAGCCGCTATGTTGTAAGGACACTCAAGCAGTTCCTCTGCATGGCAACAGCTAAGAGCAACGTGCAAGGCCCATGTGTGAGTCATCTCAGAAGCAGACCTTCCGGGCCTAGGGAAGCATTTAGAAGACTAGAACCCTCCTAACCGCTGGGAGTTAGCAAGCACCAACTGAGTGAAAACAAGCACAGTCAAACAGGATTTATCAGGACCCAGTCTTCGAGTTTGTGAGAGGTCTCACACCAGTAATATTTATGGACAAATCCTGTCTTTATTGCCAGGCTTAGCTCTTTATCACCTGGTATCTTCAGCTCTAAGTGTTGATTAGAAGGAAGGGAGTGTTTGCAATTAGTTGTGTCCCTTCTTAGGAAGCAGGTCATTGCAGCCCCAGCCACACCTGCTCTCTTCACACTGTCTTCCAGCTCAGGCTAGATCTGAAGCAAACACTTTCCTCAGTGGAAGTAAATTTTGTTGGCGCTTAGCTTTTGTCTTGTCAGCTTTCTATTACGCTCTCATAAAACTTCAGTTGTTCAACCACCCAGACCACCAATGTGAGCCATTTAAACCACCTTTTTTGGCTCAGCCACACAAGTTCACTTTTTTGACTTTGGTCTGGCCCTGCTGATTAATTCAGAATAATCTGCAAATGTTAGTTGTATTAACTGAGACACAGCAAGGAGAATTCAGTTGCCAACACCCTCAGTTCCTCTGAACTGAGGTGTCCAACCTTTTGGCATCTCTGGGCCACACATTAAATACACAAGCACTAACGAAAACTGATGAGCCAAGAAAAAGGTCTTTAAATAAATTTACGATTTTGTGTAGGACCACATCATAGCCATGCTAGGCTACATGCGGGCTGTGGGCTGCAGGTTGGACGCCCCTTCATCTACTTCATCAGTGTTCCATGTCCCTGACTCCCTTGTGGCCTTTGGAGGAGACTCCACTCTCGTCTCCAAGGACACCAGCACCCTTAGGAGACATCACCATCATTTCCTGGGAGAGTGACCACAGAGCCCCAAGGAAGGAGCATTTTTCTGTTCTTATCTGACATTGATTGTCTTATGTGAGTATATGGATCACAGTTCAACCCATCCTCTAAGCTTCTTACTACCAAGGACAAAGTTAATTGTAATCTAATGCTTCTGAAAGGTATGACTTACAGCCAAGGTAGGAAATAGATTTCACCTCAAGTGCCATCTTCCAACGATTGGTAGGAACGATTTGGATCATTATGCTACAAATGACTAGAGGGCTGCATCCCTATGCCAAGGAAAAGAGAGACGTAAACCATTAGGGATATCTCTCGCTGTCTGGGACAGACAGGGTACAACGGGAAGGGGCTAATGTGTGAAAAACTCAGAGTTCAAGTAAGTGAGAGAAGCAATCTGCAAATGAATGAGAAACGGCATTTACAATTGGGAAACTTTTCTCTTCTAAAATGTAGGTTTGGAGTGTAGGAATTTTTGAAACTGGGATTCAGGCAGCTGTTGCAGCTCCAGCTGACAATTTCGACGATCTTGTGATGTTGGAGCTGTATCAGAGCCTCAAGAAGGGCTGTTGTCTTCTAGCCAAGCCGACCCAGTAGGAGTTACCGAGGTTTACAGCCAACTGACTTATTGCAAGTCGTATTTCATTTGCAACCATAGGCTGAAAGGAGAAAAATACTTATCAGATAGGAATGGACAAAGGACTAAAATTGATTCTGCTGGCTAACTGTAAATTTATTCTTATGAGAGAAATACATTCTTTTTTATTTTTTAATTACAGTTTACATTCACTATTATTTTGTATTAGTTTCAGGCATACGGCATAGTGCTGAAACAATCATATACTTTACAAAGTAGTCCCCTGATATTTAAGTACCCACCTGGCACCATGCATAGTTACTATAATATTACTGACTGTATTCCCTAGGCTGTACTTTACATCACCGTGACTATTTTGTAACTACCAATCTGTAGTTCTTAATCCCTTCACCTTTTTCACCCAGCCCTCCAATGCCCCTCCCATCTGGCATCCATCAGTCTGAGAGAGAAATTTATTCAGATACTCAGGATCATTAAAATCTATAGGAAACTTGCCATCTGCTGTTTCAAAACAGAAAATAATATTAATCGAATACTTTTATTGGAAAACACTTTTAACAATTTTAGTCTCAAACTGGGACATGGTTACTTAGGAAAGGATATAGTCATGTGCTTCATGATGACGTTTTTGTCAATGAAGGACACATATAGAACGGGGGTGCCACAGATTACAATGGAGCTGAAAAATTCCCCATTTCCTAGTGATGTCATAGCCATTGGAGCATCACGGGGCAATGCGTTACTCATGTCTTTGTGATGTGGCTGGTGTGAAGGAGCCTGCTGTGCTGCTCGTTGTAGAAAAGTGCAGCACACACAATTATGTATAGTACACAATACTTGATAATGATAAACAACTGGATTGTTGGTTTATGCTTTTACTCTTAATGTTATTTTTGAATGTACCCTTTCCGCTTATTAAAAAAATGTTTGCTGTAAGACAGCGTGTCCTGTTACTCCAGCAGCGGCCTCATATATCACCTGTCTACTTCATCTCTTGATTGCATCATTCCTTTTGCTTGATCTAGTTCATCTTGAGTTGTTTTGTTTATCATGGCTCCTAAACACACAAAAACTGCTGCTAAAGTGGACAGTAAGAGGTCAAATCTAGTGACTGGCCTGGAAATGAAATTAAAGTGATTAAAGACTACAGAAGTGAAAAATCAGTGATGGTTATTTTTTGCCAGTCAGGCACGCCCCCTTCCACCATATCTAAGATCTCGAGGAACAAGATCAAAGTGACAGTCACTGTGAAAGCATCCACTTCATTAAAACCAAAGAGACTAACAAATTCGAGAAGAGCCTGTGTCAGACATGGAGAAACTTCTGATAACCTGCACTGACAACCAGGCGCAGAACTGTGTCCCTCTCAATCCATTACAATCACTGTCAAAGCAGAAATTTGGTGCAATGCTGAAAGAAAAGCCTGGGCCCAACCACGACGTTGAATTTACCACTAGCCCTGGAATTGTTATTCATTACATAATATGAAAGAGAGGGGTGAGTCTGCAAGCCCTGATGTGAAAGCAGCCAAAGAATTTTTGGAAGCCCTGAGTAAGCTGATTGTGGAGGGAAGTTACTTGCCAGAGAAGATATTCAATATGGGTGAAAACTCCCTATTCTGGAAAGGGATGCCTGAGGGGACTTTATCTGTAAGAAAGCCAAGTCAATGACACGTTTCAAAGCTTTTAAGGACAGAATAACAATCACTCTTGGGGGCAATATTGCAGGCTACGCATGGAAGCCCTTTGTGATCAGGCCGGGTGAGAACCCTGGGACCTTTCAGGGAATCGACCACCACCCACTGCCAGCGTACTACAGGAGCAAGGACGAGGGGTGAAAGACCCAGCTCCTCTTCCCAGATGTCCTCCTGAACTGCTGTGCCAGAGAAAGGAGAATAACATACCTTTCAAGATTTCACTTAGTGTGCATAATTTTCCCAGACATTCTTTTACTGGTGATTTTCATCTGAATACCAAAGTGGTGTTTTGCCCTTCAAACGCCACCTCTTTGATCCAACCAATGGATCAAGGAGCGATAGAAGCTTTTAAGGCCCACCCTCTGAGGAGGGCTCTGCTCGGGCTGTTGCTGCAACTGAGGAAGACACTGATACAACTCTCCTGGCATCAAGAACCTCGCCTGGCCTGGAGGTGATGTCACCAAGGAGTGTATAATGGCATCTGGAAGAAGACACTCAGGTTCATCCATGACTTCAAAGAATTTGCCAAGGATGAGGCGCCTGGAAAAACCAACAAGGCTGTTTCTGAGATGGCAAACAACTGTAACCCGGCCGTGGACGAGGGTGGCCTTGAGGAGCTCTGAGAGGTGGCTCCTGAGGAACTGACTAACAACAACTGTTGGAACTGGAACAAAAACATACAGCCGAAGAAGAGGCAAGAGAAAAGGAAACTGCAGGAGAAGAATAGGAACTCCTAAGAAAATTGCCAGCGAAGCATTTAGCAGAGGCTACCGCAGACCTCAACATGCTCCTTAAAAAGTTTGAAAACACGACCATAGCGCCAAAAGGTTTCCATTAATACAAAGGAATGTTCATAATAAGCAAATCCATGGTTTTTTCAAAAAAGAAAATTATGATAGACATATTTCTGAAAAGAGCGGCACCTCCACAAGCAGAGCCTCAGGTGGGTCCTTGAGGAGGTAATTCCAGAAGAAGGCATTGCCTCTGAAGGCCCCCAGTGGGGCAGACATGGAGGTGGAAAGACAGTGACGTGACAACCCTGACCCGGTGTAGGCCTAGGCCGATGTGTGTGCTTGTGTCTTCACTTTGAACAAAAAGGTTTACAAAGTAAAAAAAAAAAAGAAAAGAAAAAGAAAAATGTGTATAGAAAAGAATAAACAGAAAAAAATATTTTTATATAGCTTTGCAATCTATTTGTGTTTTAAGCTAAGTGTTTTCCAAAAGAATCAGTTTTTTTAATTTTAAAGTTTATAAAGTAAATTTACAGTAATATAACGTTAATTTATTACAGAAAAAATGTGTACAGTGTTTACAAAGTTGCCAGTGGTATACAGTCCTGTCCTAGGCCTTCACATTCACTCACTGACTCACCAGAGCAACTTCCAGTCCTGCAAGCTCCATTCATAAGTGTTCGAATGGGTGTGCCATTTTTCGTATACCATATTTTTACTGTACCTTTGCTATGTTTAGACATATTTAGAAACACAAATACCTACCATTGTGTTACAATTGCCTACTGTGTTCAGTATAGCAGCTATACAGGCCTGTAGCCCAGGAACAACAGGCTAGGCCATATGACCTGGGAAGGTGTGCAGCAGGCGATGTGCCATGTGAGTTTCTGTAAGTATACTCCATGATGTTTGCACGATGACAGAAGTCACCTGATGACACATTTCTCAGAGCCTATCCCTGTTGTTAAGCAATGCATGACTATATAATCAAGTAGCTAGAAATGGAATTTTATTCATTCGCATGCTTTAAGAGTCAGTATAAATTATTTTATCGTGCTTCTTCATATAACCTCCCTTCTAAATGCTACTTTGAGAATAATTTTAAAAGAATAGATTTATATTTATAACTTTTTCCACCTCATCTCCCAAAACTCTACTGTTTTTCTGAGTTGAAATATATCTGTGACATAAACCATAATACAAGCCAGTGTTTTATGATTGAGCAGATTAGGCTATAAAATTGTATGAGGCCCCTCCATATGCAGAAAGTTAACCTTTGAAGAAGGAATACTGAAGAACTCTGTAATTGCTGTCTATCTGCCCATGCGGATCAGGGTTTGTTGGCCCGCTGGGCCTTGCAACTTTTTAAAATTATTGTTTTAGCCCTGGCTGGTGGCTCAGCTGGTCAAGTGTCGTCCTGTACACCAGAAAGATTGCAGGTTTGATTCTCACTCAGGACACATACCTCGATAGCGGATTCAGGCCCTGGTCAGGGCCCTTATGGGGTGCAACTGATCAATGTTTCTTTCTCACATCTCTCTCTCTCTCTCTCTCAAATCAATTTTAAAAATCCCTGAATGAGGATTAAAAAAATAATAATAATAAAATTATTTTCTTAAAATTATTGATCCAAGTCTTTTAGGAGAAATGTTTTAAGTTTGCGCTCAGAATCTTTGTCTTTAGATGGAGAATTCTTTTGACCATTTGCTTAGAAAATATATTGGAGTCAGAAAACGCAATTCTGACCATGAGATTGCACCAGGCCGATGCGGGCCTTGGTGGGGGCGTGGTGCTGAGTTTTTAGTTGATATTCAAGCTAGGTTTCAGAGGCCTGTTATAAAGTCCTGCTCTGATCACAAGGATTCTGGCTATTTGAAGTTGATTTAAACAAATAAATTTGTAAATTTACACAGGGGCATCAGTGTCCATAAGGAGCAGACAGACTAGATTACTAATTTTTTTCACATCATTTGGGTTTTCTAACACATTTCCCTATAAATCAATGAAATTACTTCCATTTTATTTTAAACTGATTTTTATGAGGAAAAAAATGTATTAAATTCCTTCTTATGAAGATCCCTGTGCCCTCTTTTCTTCCTGTGATTTTTTTAAGCAGCTTGTGCTGTTAGGCCCCTTTGGCAGGACATGTGTAATACTATGGAAACATCTGCGCCCGATGGCCATCGCATCAGAATATTTCTTTCCAGTCCCTCGGGAAGATCCATCAGAGCCTGGCGGTCTTTCTTGAAACGCCTGTTGTCGGGACTACATACTGTTTCCTGATTTGGGAGTTCCCCAATATCTCATTTCTAAAGCTGGAAGTCTTACTCTAATGGTAGTTTTTCAGATTTTTCTTTAACTCTACATAAACAATGTGGATTCTATTTAACAACTAAAATTAATTGGGAAAAGGTATGACTCATTTAAAATATTAACAGTCTCCAAGTGTTTAACCTTTATTTAAAGGTATCCAACCCATGGCCTGTGGGCCGCATGCGGCCCAGGATGGCTATGAATGTAGCCCAACACAAAATCATAAATTTACTTACAACCTTTTTTTCTTTGTTCTCATCAGTTTTCATTAGTGTTTTTGTATTTAATACATAACCCAAGACAGCTCTTCTTCCAGTGTGGCCCAGAGAGGCAAAAGGTTGGACACCCCAGGTTGTGAGCCTCTGGTTTTTTAACATTTTTATATTATTAATACAATATAATATTATTAATATATACTTTATATTTATGTTATTTTTTACAGTGCAGGAATTACACGTGGTTTTGTTTAGGTACTTTTTAAAAAGAGCTTTATTAAGGCATAATTGACATAAAATAAACTGCATATACTTAATGTTTACAAATTGATAAGTTCATGACACATATATGTCATAAATGTAAAAGCATCAATGTCATCAAGATAATAAATGTACCATCATGAACCTCTGTTTTATATCCTGCTGGGTATACTTTGTACATAATGTTTAATGCTTTCCTACTCATATTCTTGGCTCTAGGTTTATATTGTTAAGTAGACTTTTTACAGAGGCAGAGTTTCCACCAACCCTTATAATAGAGTCCCAGACCTCACCCCCAGAGCTTTTGATTTGGTGGGTTTGGGGAAGGGTCTGGAAAGCCATATAGTTTAACAACTTCTCTTCCACTCAGTTTTGCTGTAAACCTCTAACTGCTAAAAAAAATAAAATCTATTTTTTAAAAAGAGATTAAGAAAAAAAACCCTCAGACACAGACAACAGTGTGGTGATTTCCTGTGGGAAAGGGGAGTGGAAAAGCTAGAAGAGGGTAAAAGGGGGATAAATGACTTGGGGTGGTGAACACACAATACAATATACAGATGACGTATTATAGAACTGTACAAGTGAAACCTGAATAACTTTATTAACCAATGTTGCCCCAATAAATTGAATAAAAATAAGAAGAAAAGAACCTACAGTAAGTATGGTTGGCTCCAACGTCTAAAACCCTCTGCTTCCCTCTAGTGGACTAAAATAAAATGCACTTATTACAATTAGTAATAAACATTAGGAAACAAGGCACTGAAATCCAGATCCTCAGTATCCTGCTTACATCCCTATTCCCAGTGAAACACTTCAAACCATTGGAATAAACACTCCTAAAGAAGATCTGCTGTCTCATTGCAGCCTAAAGATCTTGTGAATGGAAAAGACACAACTTTAGCAGTAGAAAGGAACATTTTACTGCTAAACTAAAATCCATGCAGCCACATTTAATCCTGTAACTCCTGTGATTGGAGATACAGATCACTCCTCCACCAACCAACCACTGTGCTATTGATTCGACTCTGCATCTTTCAAGTCGGCCTTCTTTCCCTGCCTACTGACACTGTTCTGGTCCTGGCCACCTGCCATGGTCACCCTGGCTCTACCAAAGTCACCTTCTTCACTGTATTTTTCAAACCACAACCAGGGTGATACTTTTTAAAATATATATTTTATTTTTTTGTTTTAGAGAGTGGGAAAGGGAAGGAGAAAGAGAGGGCAAGAAACACTGATGTGAGAGAGAAACATCAATTGGCTGTCTTCCATACATGCCCCAGGGGACCAAACCTGCCCTGACTGGGAACTGAAACTGGGACCTTTTGGTTCATGGGAGAAGGCAGGCCCAACCAAGCGAGCCACACTGGCTGGGGCTCAGACAGGGTGATACTTTTAAAATATCAACCTGTTCTAGTCGCTCTTGCTTAAAATCATTCCATGGCGTCCCATTTAGCTTAAGACAAAAATCCAAATTCATTAGCATGATTTGTAAGGCTGGGTATGACAATGTGCCAGCTGAGATCATAGTGAACTAATCACAGTTCTTTTAATGTGCCTTTGTCATTTTCCTTATCACCCTTTCATCATTTTCATCAAATAACCCCAAGAAAGCTAAAACCAGCTGCTACGCTGTAGCTTCTGAAGTTTTATCCCTTTGGAATATACAGATTAGTAATTGATACCAAAGTACTTTAAAAATGTAAAATAAAATAAACCATTAGGGTCATGGTTTATTTGATCTTCTAAATGGGCCATTAGTTTGTTCATGACTTTATGTCTTTTCAAGTATTATTAGGTACATCAAATGGAAAAATAAGATCTCTACTACCAGGGCAGAACTTACTTTTTTGTGCCCATTATCATTTAGATGAACCCCTTGTAAGCAATGATTTCAGCATGACTCATTTTTATAGCTTATAGAACTACCATCTTTTTATGAGAGTATGAGAAGGCTTTTACACCCCCAGGTAAAATTTTATCCAAAAATTCGATTTTAAAAATTATACTTACTGACATAAACTTAAACAGAGGAATAATTATAATCATTATTACCTCAACTTAAACATTTAAGAGATGCTATCATAAGTTTTCACAAAACTTAATTCTAAAAATACATAAAATATTGCCGGTCAATAAAAGTTGTTGAACTTGTAAGATGAACTTTATGCTGTAAAGCTTTTTGCATAGTTAACATATATAAGAAATCTTCAACACACGGACTAAGAAATGGAGTAATAGTAATGCTGCCAGGCTATAAGCTGTTTTACAGGTTGAATAATTAAACCAAATGAAATAAAAAGATAAAAATCCTTTAAATTAAAATTTTCTTGGCTATCATCTTTATAAATACGGATTAACTAAAACTATAACTAGCCAAGAACATTTTAAATTTATAAAAGAAATGAGTTGAGAATTTTCAACGCCCATTTTTCTAATAATCAGTAACATGGGGCCCATATATAGTAACTGATGAGTGAATACATTTTGGGATTGTGCTTTGTAAATGTCTCTGTCTGAAGGTCTATCTAAACCTGCATATCACAACTGGAATGTGATCCCACCATCAGCAAATGAGTGACTTAGAATTCAAAATAGAGTAAGGAGAAACAAATGTTCCCGATATATTTTTGTACAATTTTTAAAAATAACTGCCTTTATTTATTTCCTAAATACCTATCTGTCTCACCAAAGATTCTGTGATCAAGACATCTACTCGAATTGCTTATAGCGTAAACAATAAGCAGCTTGTCAACATAAACAGCAGAGTTTAAAAGCAGAACCTGATCTCATTAGACCAGCAACACCTGAGTTCCCCTAGAAGCCCTCCTAATGTGAGGCATGCCCTTTGGAAGCCTTCTTCCACTTTCCCCTGGCCACTGAGGCTGGAAGGTCACTTTTGGGGAGGGCTGTCCATCTGGTGCTTCTATAAAGATCTGCAACCCTACACAGAAAGAGTAGTCTTCCTAGGTGATGGATCAATTAATTCACTCTCAAATTTAAAAAGTGCACTAAAAAAGTGACAAATAGCCTACTTAAAAGGGATAATAAATAGAGCCAAATAGGCACTGCAACACTTGCTTGGCAAAACAGAGAACTGCACTGTTCTATTTCATTGGCAGTTCAGATCTTATACCTTTTTTGAGAGATTGCTTTGCCTTATTCTTACTCCACTTAGCCTTCTAATCTATTTAGCATGAAGCCAGGTTAAGTGATACAGGTGATGGGTCAATTTACAACTAAATATCAAATAATCATTCAACTAAGAGGAAATATCTTAGAGATCTGCACTAGAATGTTGCTGCTCCTAAAACAGCCAAAGCCATGGAGACAGAACATAGATTCAAGGTTGCCAGAGGCTGAGGGAAGCGAGGGAATGGACACAGACAATTAATGGGGGTGGGAGGGGGCATGGTGATGAAACTCTCTAAAGGCAGACAGCGATGATGCTTGCCCAACCAAGTGAATATACTAAACACCAGTGAATCGTACACTTTAAAAGGGTGAGCTTTAGGGTATGAGAATTATATATTAATAAGATTATTGTTTTTAAAAAGTAGCAACAACTCCACCATAAAAGTGTTAAAACTTAAAATGAATTCAGTAAAGTTGCAGGATACAAAATCGATAGAGAAAATCGGTTGCATTTCCATATACTAACAAACTACATAAAGAGAAATTAAGAAAATAATCACATTTGCCATAAAATCAAAAAGAATAAAATTCTTAGGAATAAATTTAACCAGTGTGAAAGACCTGTATACCGAAAACTATAAAACATTGATGAAAAAATTGGAGACAAAAATAAATGGAAAGATATTCCAAGTTCATGATTTTGAAGAATTAATATTAAGAGGTTCATATTACCCAAAAAGATCTACAGATGTAACATAATTATTCCTATCGACATTTTAATTTTTCACAGAAAAAGAAACAACAGTCCTAAAATTTGTATGGAACCACAAAAGACCCCAAGAACCAAAGCAATCTTGAGAAAGAACAAAGCTTGAGGTATCACATATTTTTATTTCAAACTATATTACAAAGCTATAGTAATCAAAACAATATTGCATTTGTATAAAAACAGAGACATAAACCAATAAAACAGAATCGAAAGCCCAGAAATAAACTCATGCGTACATGGTCAACTGTTTCACAAGGGAGCTAAGAATACTCAGGGAAGAAAAGATTCTCTCTTCAATAAATGGTGCTGGGAAAACTGGATATTCACATGCAAAAGAATGAAACTACACCTCTATCTTATACCGCTCACAAAAGTTAACTCAAAATGGATTAAAGACTTAAATATAAGACCTGAAACCATAAACATTATAGAAGAAAACAGGAAAAATCTTCTTAACATTGGTCTTCACAATGGACATGGGCATGACACCGAAAGCAAGGTAACAAAAGTAAATTTAAACACACGGGACTGCATCAAACTAATGAGCTTCTGCACAAGAAAAAAAACTATCAACAAAATCAAAGGCAACCTTTGAAATAGGAGAAAGTATTTGTAAACCACATATCCAATAAGGGGTTTATATCCAAATATAGAAGGAACTCATACAACTCAATAGCAAAAAAAGAAATAATCCAATTAAGAAGGGGTAAAGGAACTGAAAAAACATATTTTTCTAAAGAAGATATTCAAATGGCCAATCGGTACATGAAACGATGCTAATTATCACATAAAAATGTGACATCACTAATCATCAGGGAAATGTCAATTGCTAAAGATCATCCTCCCTCTGCCTTTATGGGTAGGTCCTAAAGTTCTCCTGGTACACTGTTTTTCATCAACTAAATTAATTATACAACTTTAATTTTTTTTAAAAATCCAGTCCTGTGGAAATAAGTGAAGCTCTGTTATCTTGCCAACAGGTCATTTCCACTCTTGGACAGTAGATGTTAACCACACCCACATGAGAGAGAATGTAGGAAAAATTACTAGGTGATGAGCTCACTGAGGGCAGGGACCATTGTGATTTGTATTTCCAGCACCTCCCAGATCTTCTGGTATAAGGTAAAGATTGAATAAACAGTGAACAAATAAACTACCTTGAGGGAAACAGCAGCTTCATGAGCAGATGAATTACAGGGTTCTCAGAAGGCATCGCTGAGCGTCAGAATCAGAACGCTGGAGAGGTTTCCAGAAACTTGCTCTAATTCCTTAGTTTAGAAATACAGGCAGCTCTTTTCTTTTGCAGAAACTTCTTTCCCAGCTCTTCTCTTCAGTATAACTAACATATAGTTATATCATGACTCTCCAAAGACTCGCAGAGGATACATCTGTATAAAAGCAGGCATGAATGTAGGTGTCAATTCAGAAAAATTCTTAGTGAAACTAGTATAGCATCACGTTGAAAATGAACCAGTTGTCATGGTATGGGTTGCAAAAGGTGCTTCCGCAGATCCGAGTCCAGGCATGGGATTCCTCAGCAGCTGAACACGAAGTATGGCACAGGACGCTGTCCATGCTGCTGCCCTCCTACCTAGGGGCTCACTACAGGGCTGGAAGGGCTTTTCAATTTAAAAATGTAACAGTATAAAAGGACAGTTAAAGAAAAAGTTTACTGCAGTGAAGTTTGTCACTCCCACAAAACTATTTTCTTTTTTAAAAAAGATTTTGTGTATTTCTTTGTAGAGGGAGAAAGAGATACATCAATTGGTTGTCTCTCACTCCCTCCTTGACCAGGAACTGAACCCACAACTTAGGTATGTGCCTGACCAGGAATAGAACCAGGTGACCTTACGCTTTGTGGGATGACACCCAACCAACTGAGCCACACCAGTCAGGGTGACAACAAAAGTATTTTCATATTGCATGTTGCTTTAAATCCTTACTCATAGTAACACATATTTCACATTGGAAAGTGCACTGTACATTTAATTACATATCAACTTATATTATTATGTATTATATAAATTACATATTCTATTTTCACATATCAGATTATATTAGCTCATTTATATACATGATCCACACATTTATAATTTTAAGGGATTTTTAATATTCCATTACATTCATGTATTTTTTTGTCTAATGTTGAACAATTACTGGAAGGGGATGAGGAATGGTGTGTTTTTTATTTTATTCTGCTTTTGCTTTTAATTCTATTACATCGTTTCCATAAATGAGACCTCTTGGTCCAGAGATATGTTTAAGCAAAGTGGGAAATTGTGTCTCTCTTCCACTTAGCCCCTAATTATTTTGATGAGAACCAAGAACGTCCTCACTAATAATCTCAAACCAATCCCAAATGAGTGTCACACCTGCAGTTCATTGCAGCTACCACCAAGCTTTCCTTAACTCCGTAAGGTGAAGAGAGACAGGGAGACAATGAGCAAATGACACTAGTCTCAGGGACTGTGATCCTTCACCTCCCGCTGCTTGACCTTTGGAGTGGGGTAGGGGGGCACCATTTCCAACAGGTCTGTCCAAGGAACAATGAGAGGAACCAAGGAGCCAGCCCAGTAAGTCATTTCCTGGTCCATTTGCTGCTCCTTTCTCCCAAAGGAGGAAGGTTTTAATATGCACTTTACAGAACTGATAGGCTGAGATTAAGGTGGGTAGTTATTTGCTTTATCCCCCTGTAGAAAAAGCCCTTCCACCTCTGGGTCTTGTGACCCAGGCTGAGTTTCATTTACTCAGTAATTACTCACTGAGCACTTGCTATAC
Source organism: Mormoops blainvillei (assembly GCA_004026545.1). Taxonomy (NCBI): domain Eukaryota; kingdom Metazoa; phylum Chordata; class Mammalia; order Chiroptera; family Mormoopidae; genus Mormoops; species Mormoops blainvillei. The sequence goes on along the minus strand of PVJD01000388.1, from coordinate 116,975 downwards.
CAAACACTATTCAGTAGGGATGCAACAGGGGATATGACAGACAGATCCAACTGTCCTCATGGATCTTTAATTTCAATAAACATTTGAACAAAATGTATAAACGAAAAAACAAAACAGCTGCTATGATGGAACTTAAAGGTGCTAGGATGGAGAATACCAGGAGGCGTCTACCTTTGGCCTCACTGAGGAAGTTACGCTTCAGGTAAAAATACTGAGGAAGAAGAGCCAGCCATGCAAAGAGCTGAGAGAAGGGTAGTTCAAGCAGAAGAAACCCTAAGTGCAAAGGCCCTGAGGCTGCAAAGAGCTAGGTTCTGGGAACACCTAGAAAGCCAGTATGGCTACAGCCCAGGGAGATGTGTGGGATGCGGTAAATGCGGTGGGCAGGGGCCACAGGCTGCACTGAGCCCGAGGCTACACCTGCATTAGCCCTTCCACCTCATCACTGGTGAAGGGAGATCTGCACACTAACAAGGCCCTGCTTCCCCAGCCTTCCCTGTACTCGGCAATTACAGCCTCGCCACCATCCGCAGCTGTGAATCCATCATTATAGTTTTTACCTCTATGGCTGTCATCCACGAGAAGCCCTTGCTCCTTCTTATATCCTACACCCCACTCCCCACAGGCTCCTGTGTCCCCTTTCCTTCCCTTTCCCCGTCCCTGCCCAGCTCCCGAAGCCCTTCTGTGCCTTCTGGTTCCCAGTCCCCCAACAGCAGCGGCCCCTATATCCTCAAGCTCTTCTCTGAATATTTCTCTTCTTTTCTTGCTCTAGGGAATTTGGCTCTCTTGTGAAGAAGACACTGCTTTCCCTGCATCCCTTTCAAGCAGTGAGTCTTTTCTTCCACACCCACAGACCTGAGGACCCGGAGGTGGGGCAGGTTTCTTACTGCTGTTTTCAGACCAATTTTGTTTCCGCTCTCGCTCTTCTGCATCATGTTAGGATAAAAGAAGATGGCTGTTTGCAAGCCAGTGAGAGTGCTCTCAGGAGACACCAGGTTGCCAGTGCCTTGACCTTGGAATTCCCAGCCTCCAGACTGGGAAGGAAAAAATGTTTTCTTGTTTTTTTAAAAAAAATTTAAGCCACCCATTCTATGGTGTTCTGTTTTGACACCCTGAACTGACTAGGACAAGGTCGTATCTTTTGCACCTCTTTAGATCCCCTCAGCTTTAGTTACCTATCTCCTGAACCTCCTGGTAGCGTGTCTTGCCTCAGCCACCACGGTGGGCTAACACTGTTCTGCCACTGAGATTGATCGACCAATCACACACCCAGGGTCTCTGGCTTCTCCTGTTCCTTTGACAATGGGAAACAGGACGCAGGAGGAAGCAGACAGATGGATAACGCCCTCTCCCGACATTGGCCTCTTCCCAGACACTATTTCTCCGCCTGCCCAAAAAACTCCACGTGGCCGAGTTCGTTTCTGTGGCCAGGGCAACGGCGTCACTTCCCGCGGCACATACTGTGCTTTCCTTTTCTGCCGCCTTATAGCATTAGCATTAAAGCTTACCGCAGGGAAGAATTAGATTTGCAGGCAAAATTTAAGAATCACTTCAGATTGAGCATACACAACTATTTTGAGAAGTTTTGGTACAAAGTAACAGGAACATGGGCCAACGTCTTTAGAAGCAATGACAAGAGAGAAGCTATGAAGTGGTGATCTCGGAGGGTAGGTAAGTCCATTTTTGAAGGGAAAGTGGTAAAATTAGGGGCATTTGAGTAGTCACATGAGGTTTATGATCATGTTGTCCTTGTCAGTCTGGTTTTCTGATTTTTTCTTGAGCAAAACTCAGCTTCTGAGGTGCAAGCCCAAAGGGTGGGGTGGAGCTGAATTTGGTTAAGTTAGGGATAAGTGAAAGCTATGCAGGGAGAGAAGCGGGACATCTAGGCTGGACAAAAAGGAAAGTCAAGTCAGGAGACAATTGATAGGTACTGAGAAAGAAGTGACATCAGTGAATTAGAGGTCTCGATCAGGCCAAACAATTGTAATGAAGAAAGTTCCCGCCCTGGCTGCTGTGGCTCAGAGGATTGAGTGCCGGCCTGTGAACAGAAAGATTGTTGATTTGATTCCCGGTCAGGGCACATTCCTGGGTCGTGGGCCAGGTCCCCAGCTGAGGGCATGCAAGAGGCAACCAATCGATGTTTCCCATGCACATCGATGTTTTCCTCCCTCTCTTCTCCTCGCTCAAAAAAACAAGTAAATAAAACCTTAAAAAAAAAAAAATGATGATGATGATTCCAGAACAAGGTCATTAAGCTTTTTCTATAGAGTACTAAACAGTAAATATTTAGGCTTTGTAATCCGTCCACAACCTGTCACGTATTCTTGTTTACGATGTTACTACTTTTTGAAAATGTAAAAACTATTCTTAGTTCACGGGTTGCACAAAAGCTGCTCTAACAACATGCAGCCCGAGGGCCATAGTTTGCCAACTCCTGTTCTAGAGCATATAAGCTCAAGACTAACTGGGGCGTCCAAACTTTTGGCATCTCTGGGCCACACTGGAAGAAGAAGAGTTGTCTTGGGCCACACATTAAATACACTGCGACATGTAATAGGAAAAAAATCTCATAACTTTTTAAGTAAATTTACGATTCTGCGTTAGGCCTCATTCATAGCCATCCCGAGCCTCATGCAGCCCATGGGCCGCAGGCTGAACACCCCTGACAGAAGTAGAAAACGTTTGTTTAAACCAAGATTTGGAGGTGACGAAGTTTTTGGGTGCGACTGTAGAAATGTGTGCTCAAGTGTAGGAGGAGGAGAGCTCAGCTGAAGCTAGGAGCCTGGTAAGCCAGAGGCCAGGGTTAATGGGGTTATCCACGGGCACGGAAACACCGAAGCTGATGTGCGGAGTAAGGGAGGGTTGCCAAATTTGTTTTAAAAAATGTGATGTTTGAAAGTCAAATTCAACTGGCCATCCTGTGATTTTATTTGCTCAACCTGACAACCCTTGGTGGCGAGAGATACTGAGCTGGAAGCTGAAGTTTTCTGTGAATGAGAGATGATGTGATTGGGGGTAGGAGGTGGAAGGAGGAAGAAAAATGGCTTTAGAGGAGTGACTGGGAAGAGAGGAGGCTTCCTAGCCCATACCTTGGCCCTGAGGCAGAACAGGCAGAATCATCAGTGGCCTCAGGGCACAGCTAGGTCTCCTTGCAGAAATGAACGGGGAGGATGTTGAGAATCCAGAGAGATTTGGGGGGATTTACAGTAGGTTGAAGGTATGTAAGAGTTTGTTTTGATCACATTTGTAGAGTTTCAAAGGCAACAGTGAGAGCATTTAAAAGGTAGAGTTGTGCGAAATGAGCTGAAAATGAGTGACCTGGGGCGCCGGGCTTCTGAGGTGGCCTGAGGCGAGGAGGAAAGCAAGACCTGGTCACTGGGTCTGCTCCTCTCGCAGAGGAAGGGCTGACTCGAGCATTATGGGCCTGTGCTGAGTTTGGTAAATTGGTGTTTTATTGGTGTGTAAACTAGGACTTGTGAAAAGTTGACAGCAAGATGGATGAGATGTACAACAGATTCATTAGGGGACGTGCTGATAAAGGTAACAGGGAGAAAGCCGTAGTGGGAGAGAAGCCTCCAGAGGGCAGTGCCCGTCCCACACCTGTGAAAGGGACTGCAAGAGAAAATTAAATAAATAAAAACCATTGAAAATATTTAGAAATAAATTTAACAAAAGTAGAACTGTAGTTACTACCAAAATTACAAAACATGGTGTGTGTTCGGGTGTAAGGCAGACACATATATGAATGTAGTAACACTGATAATTAAAAACTGAACAGATTAAAATTTATGTCGAAGTCTCGGACTCCAGCGCAGTTGTCAGACCTGCCACCCAAAGTGCCCATGAGAGCAGAGCTGCATGGGTGCCACTGCCCGGCGACCTCAGGAGCCGGAGCAGCTCTGGGGCTGTCCGTCAACTCTGCTCCCCTCCCTCATGATATAGACATGTAATAGGACTTCCCCCTCCTTTCTCAAACAGCTCCTGGTAGCACTTCAAATAAGGAAATGGTATTTTAAATGACCTTGTCTGGCAGTTAGAAATATGGCTGCTGTTCTTTGGAAAAAGAGCCATTCTGGCTCCTTCCCACCCAGACAAACCTTGCCTGCGTGTCCTGGAAGCTACGTCGATCCTTTTTCATCTTTTCCAATATTTAAGATATATTTCTCAATTCACTCGTTATCTTTTTTACATGTTTCCTTTTTTAAAATATGGTGTGACTGTCTCAAGTAATGAAACAGGGCTGCAGTCAATTTCCTAGTTTTAATCCTAAAAGAATAAAAGTGAGCTTCTCTTTAGTGATGCCTGTCAGGCGGGCCGCTCTGCGGGGGAGTGGCTCTGGCGTCTGGATCCCCAGTATCCGAGCGGAAACCCACTGAACTGAAAGAGGAAGAGGGATAAGGAGACTGCTGTGTGTAAAGATCCATTAAACTTTCAATGACCAGAAAAGATATTATCTTAAGAGAATTTGTAATGATTCAAATATAACCTGGATGGAAGTCATTATATATGACATGTTCAATTTGAAATACGATCATTCATAAATCCCACATAATAAACCATTTCATGGACATAGGACCCCCCCTCCCAGTGCTTTATTACTAGGAATAAATAAAATTCAGGGATTTCATAGTTTTTAACAGTTAAAATAATATATACATAGGCATGTTGTTATCATTTTGCTATGTTCTAAAACTACCAAACATCCATAGGAAATTTTTAAAATATTTCTAGGGCTGTTAAACAGTCCAAAAAGTATTTTTTGTTATGAAAATATTCAGCTCCATATACCAAGAAATGGCTTTTTTAGAGAAATATGAATTGCCCAAATTACCCTATCTGTCTTCTTCCCTGAAGTTAATCTGCTACACTCTTTTATGTAGGGCATTAAATTGCTGCATCCCTGACACTGCCAAAGCAATTTTCATAGAGATTAGAACATGACAGTTTCTTCATCAACAGCAAGGGACCTACTTTTTCAGGAGCAGAAGAAACCCAAAAGACAGTGCCATTTGTTACTACATGGTAATATAAATTAGAGTGTGCCCAGTTTCTGCTTTCCACAGAACCAGCTTACTTGCTTCCCTGGAAAAGTGATATTAAAAAAAAATTTATGGCGCTAAAATATACGTAACATAAAACTTACCATTTTAACCATTATTTGTTTGTTTGTTTTTAGAGAGAGGAGAAGAGAGGGAAAAAGACAGGGAGAAAAATAGTGATCCTCTCATACTCCCTAACCAGGGACACAACCCACAACTCAGGCATGAGCCCTGAACAGAATCAAACCGGCAACCTTTGGCTTTTCAGGAAGACACCCAACCAACTGAGGGATACTGGTCAGGGCCATTGTAACCATTTTTAAGTGCACAGTTCTGTGGCATTAAGTCCGTGCCACTGTTGTGTAACCATCATCACCATCTATCTCCAGAACTATTTGATCTCCCTCAACTGAAACTCTGCACACATTAAACACTAAATCCCCGCTCTCTCCTTCCCCCATCCTCTGTTAGCCACCCTTCTACTTTCTGTCCTATGAAGCTGACTGCTCTAGGAATTTCATGTAAGTGGAATCCCACGGCATCTGTCCTTTTGTGACTGGCTTATTTCACTGAGCATTGTGTCTTCAAAGATATTCATCTATATTGCAGCATGTGTCAAATTTTCCTTCCTTATTAAGGTTGAATAATATTCTATGGTATGTATATCCCACATTTTGTTAATTCATTCATCTGTTGTGGACACCTGGGTTGCTTCCACCTTTCGGCTATTGTACGTAATGCTGCTATGAAGCTGGGTGTGCTGATAGGAATTCAACTTTGAATCAGCATATGGCTGTAGCAGTAGCAAGGACACTCTCGTTGCAGTTTTTCTCTTCTCTTCTGGAGTCATCATACTCGGGTTACCGGTGATGACCAGGATGAATATCAAGTTTAAACAGTAGATGGCAGCAAACATCAATTAACTAAACAACGGTGGAAGAAAGCACAGCTTTGTGCTGTTAAATTTGGCCCCTTAACAGAATCAACATTTTTCTCTAGGTCTCCTACGTTCAATGAAAGGAACTTTAAACACTTATTTGGGTTAATTTGAAGCAATCGGTTATAATAAGGAGTACTTTAATTGTGAAATGTAAAAGACTAATGATTCAGTGGCAGTATCTGAGTGCTTAAAGTTTGCTCAGAGCTTTCAGTAACCTTGCTGAAATGTCTCAGCGAAGCACACATATAACATAATCTCCTCCCCACATCTAGGAACTTTGAAACTAGGATTTAGTCGTTCGTGAGTGACTTGTCTTTGGCTTTTCTGTGATAGACACTGCTAGTTGTTTACTCAATATCCTTCTCACCTTCTCCCCTAATAATAAAAAACCCATTTTTTTACTGGGCCCACATGTACCCAACTAAAACACACACACACACACACACACACACACACTACATTTCCTTGTCTCCATTGCAGCCAGAGGGAACCAACATGACACATTACTGTCCTTGGGAAGTAAACTGAAGTCTGCTGCAGATCAAAGGATTTACTTTCCTGAAGTAGACTCTTCCTCCTTCCCTTGTCATTTTGTTGTTTTCTTTATTGTTCTGTTTTGTGTGTTTGATTTGTTTGCTTCTTACCTAAAACTTGGAGGTGAAACAAAATATGGGGCAGCTTTTTAAAACCATGAGAGTACCAGGAAAATAAAAGTTACATGCTCAATATGGCAACGTAGAAAAAGAAGCCTGGAGAAGGCGACTCAGGTCAGGTGCAAATCATCTGAGGTCCACCCACCTCTATCTAGTTGGGTGGATTTCCTACTTCCTGCTTTGTGAGAAAAATATTGCCCTATTTGGTTAAATTAACACAGTCAGATTTATGTCTGATGAAGCAGAACCCAACCCCTAGTGAGATGGATGGATACTCTCTGGGATGAGTAGAAGAGTTAAAGGTATACTTAAACACAGAAACACTATCCCTGGTCAGGTGACTCAGTAGGTTGGAGCCTTGTCCTGTACACCAAAAGGCTGTAGGTTCGATTTATGGTCAGGGCATATACTTAGGTTGTGGGTTTGATCCCCAGTAGGGACCCGTATGGGAGACAACCAATCGATGTTTCTCCCTCACATGGCTGTTTCTCTCTCTCCCTTCCTCTCTGTCTAAAATCAATAAAAACATATCCTTGGATGAGGATTTTTTTAAAAAGACAGAAATACTAAACATATTTATTTTTTAATTGAGAAAAGATGCCTAAGGTATAGTGCAGAATTACATTTTAATCAGATGTGCATCTAAAAATAATTAACTAAGGCAGATATTGTGTGATATTTAAAGTAACCAGTTAGTAAGCCTTTAGGTAAATGAAAGAATGGTGTTTAGGAATGAATAAAGCAGATGAAAATGACTTTAAATAATAAAAGATTTGAGTTTCCTAATTTTCTCATAAAAATACTCATGAATGTGGGAGTCCCTGTTTATTAAAGAGTTTAATTTGTTGTATTTTACCACAGTGCTATAATAATTCATTTATGAAATGCCACAAGGTCAAGATAATTCTGTTTCCATCCATATTCTATTTTATGAGAACATTTTGTCTTTTATGTATATAACTAATATGTCCATTCTGTGACATGAACATTTATCAACATCCAAAAGAACGAAAGGGAAGGATTCATGTTCAAAAGTAAAATGAGAGAATCTGGAGAAAATACTCCAGATCAGAGTTCCCAATGGGACAGAACTAAACAGGTGAGGGGTGAGAGAGTGGGGGCAGGGCCTTAAGGCTAAAACCAGTTCTGAGTCTGTGACCTTAATTTCATCTCTGTGCTGAGTGCAGTTTTTGCATTTGTCAAGTGGGAAGTGGGGGATGTCTCATGACGCTTACGCTTGAGTAGGAGAATGAAAAAACTGTGTTAACACTACAGCAAATTATGTAGCACAGTATATAATTAACGGCTAAATTCTATAGTTTGGAGGGTGAATGCTACAGAAATTGAGATTTAAGACCAAGAATGGTTGAGATATTGTAGAGGAGATGGGAATAGAAAGAATTTATGAAGAAAGAAGGTTAAGAAAAAAACAAAAACTTTCCCAGTAGAAAGGAAGGAAAGCCAAAAAGATAGGAACACGATTGATTTAATTGTGGGATAAGGAGGAAATCTTGTTTTGGAAAATAGCAGAGAATAGACTAAGATTTGTAGTATTGGGTCAATTCGTGGTTGCTCTCAAAAGCTAGGAAGAAAACGTCTTGAAGCTGACTAGAAGTCCATCCTATTTCCTGGAAAATAGAGATCATTGGTTCCAGCATTCCCACCTCCACTCAAACCTTTGATGGCTGGAAAACCTAGCAGCATCCCAGGGTGCCCAAGAGTTTCCTGCGTCTCCGCTCACAGATCAGCAGCTCTCTTCACTCTCCATCAAACCGCCCATCAAGGCCTGGGGGATCCCTTCCAGAGAAGAAGCCTACCCCACCTCCAGAGGTTCAGTCGTTTTCAATCCATGGAGACAGGTTGGGAAACCAGCTGGTTTCTGCATTTGAAGAGACGTCTACATGTGAGACTATAAACAAACAAACAAACAAACGAATAAATGTCAAGAAAAAATTTCCAAGAGCAACAACCCCAGATGGCTGGAACTTTGGCAGCGGCAAGACTAGCCACCAAGGTTTGCCTCCTCCTTCAGCCACCGACCTGCAGGGAGCAAGCTGAAGCCCAGGGCGCAGTACAGCCTCCCTGAGATACAGGGCGTTTGACATTGTTCTGGAGGAGAGGAAAGATGCCAGGTCCCCAGAAATGGTTCCACTGTGCTCTAGGCAAGTTCTTCAGTTCTTCACACTTCCACCCCCATGAAACAAAAAAGTAACTCTTTGATAAGGGCGCCAATGGGAATTTACACACCCTGTATCAAGGCATCGCTAGTTCTGGATGGGCTATGTTTATTAGCCACAAATACGAAAAGAAGTGCCATGGCAATCATGCAAGATCTCTCCACCAACAATTAATCGTCCTCAAGAGTGCTTCCCAGACTTTAGCGTATGTAAGAATTATCTAAAGGGCTCATTACAACACCGCTATGGACTTCACTCCCAGAAGTCCTGATTCTGCTCTCTTGAGGACCTGGCCTGATCGACGTTCTATTCCAATTCAGTTGATATTTGTAAAGAATGTTGCTAAATAATGAATACGTCTTAAATTTCCTCAGACTATTAACAGCAAAGGGGGCAAACCAATGCCCTTTTTATTTATGTCACCTACTGAAAAGAAGAAAGTTAGGAGATTCTCTATTCTATCACCTTTCCAGATACAGGCTCTTCAAATTTATCCTTGTAACCCACAGTGATGCAGTGTTTGCTATTTCATGTTTCAGCCCAATGCTTGGGTGAGCTATAAATTGTTATAAAACCCTCCAGGGAGATACTAGTTTTATCTTCCCCTGAAGAGACTTATTTACATTTCAAAGGATAAGAGTAAGAACCTAAGATAATTCTCACAAAGGTTTTTGTTCCCACCTTTCTGGAGGGGAGAGAAAACAGCATTCATTTCCTATAAAAACACCCAGATTTATATTTGGGGGTTCTTATCCTACATTACAAACTTTACTATATGCAGGATGACAGCAATCTACCTATCATTGTGTCAGTATAGGGTTAAGAATTGGTACGAAGGTGAGCTGGCATAGTTATTTGCCATAAGCAAGTAATAATCTGTTCTGCTTCAGAAACCTTGAGTTCATATTCAGGGTATATTAATAAATAGGAGTTTTTAAAAACTTTACAATCTCATGACACCTAGAAAAGCAGTATGAACATAAATATCTATGAGGAGGTTACTGGCCTTGGCAGACTGAGATCATACAGAAATTATTTCCCATATGCAGTTTATATATTTAATGTTTATTATATGTAAAGTGGTATTTTCTATGAATTAACTTTAATTATGACTTTAAGATAATAGATTTTCTCCTAAATTTTGATATTCTCATGAGAATATCAATTTTGATATTCTACTGTGAAAGGGATATATAAAGTACAGAAGTATTTCACAAAGTAACCTGGATAAATTAGTGTAACAAATGGATATGGTTGAGTTTTTCTTTTTTTCTTTTTTGGAAAAAGTTAGTCCCAATTACCAACCTCTCTTTTTATAGAACCTTTCCCATTCACCATAAGTTCTCAGAGATTTTTTTCAGTGAATTCTGTATTTACAAAGAACTTTTAGTACCCTAAAATATACTTTACTTACCAAATACTTTTCGTGCTTTGTCACTTTACTTATTGCCTTGACAACTTTGTGTCCTATGAGATAATAATTTGTCCTTTTTAGAAATGAGGAAACTGAGACACAGAAAGGTTAAGTAATTTACCAAAGTGCATCTAGTTAATTAGTGTCAAAACTAAGACAAGAGCCAAGCAATTAAATAGATATAGTTTACTTTGAATAATTCATATGACCTCTAATTATAAAAGTTAAATCACTAAAAGAACCTAGTGGTATAGTCAGTTCTTGGCTTACTCTTTTTTCAAAATCATGAGACTGTAAAAATAGACAAAAAGACAAAAGGTCCCACTTTGAGTAATAGCTACATAAATTACTGTTTAATATGTTCCTTCTCTAAGTAAATCAGTTTGATTTTTTAATAGCATTTCACTTCCTGATGATATTCAGTTCACAAATGACCATTTATAAAAAGCATGTCAAAAAATCCAAGACAATTATCTGACCTTGATAATAATGTAGTTTAAGTATAGAATGGATAATTTAATGGGCTATTCATGACTGACATCTTTAAGTTAGTTACACATAGTTAATTAATATTAATGCTTGTCAACTAACTTACTAGTGTCTTGGCAATAAACATACTTGATATTTGCTATCAAAGCACAGAGTATAATGAATTTATAGCATATGAATCTGTTTTCATGTATATTTCCATTATGGAAGGGCAAAAGCAGCTTCCTTTAGATAGAAATTATTGGAAAAAAAACAAAAAACATAACTAGAGATTTAATAAGACTGTTTTAACTATTTGTCTCCTGTAGATTTTAAGAATAATTTTATTTTTGAGCAATTTTAGATTTACATGAAAAACGTTAAGATACGTACAGAGAAGACAGATCCGGCCAAGATGGAGGCATAGGTAGATATGCTTCGCTTCCTTGCACAATGAGAAGAAGGATAACAACCAATTTAAAATAACCAGAACAGCCCCAAAATTGAACTGTATGGAAGTCTGACAACCAAGAAGTTAAAGAAGAAACATTCATCCAGAAGGTAGGAGGGGTGGGGATGGGCAGCCAGGGTAGAGTGGATACATGGCAAGGCAGTGGCCAGAGAGCTGGGAGGCAAGATGGTGGCTGGCAGTCCCACATTCATGTGCGGATATACCAGGACGAACAACTGGAGTGTGAGCTAGATCACGCAACTCAGGGTTCCAGGCAGGAAAAGAAAGCCTCAAAACCTCTGGCTTTAAAGCCTGTGGGGGTTGTAGTGGCAGCGGGAGAAACTCCCCGTCTCACAGGAGAGTCCATTTGAGAGACCCACAGGGTCCTAGAATGTACACAAACCCACCCACCAGGCAATCAGCACCAGAGGGGCCCAATCTGCTTGTGGGTAGTGGGGGAAATGACTGAAAGCCAGCTGAGAGCCAAGCAAGCAACATTGTTCCCTCTCTGACCCTTCCCCCACATACAGCGCCACAAGACAGTGCAGTGGGTTGCCCTGCCCTGGCAAATACCTAAGGCTCCATCCTTTACAACATAACAGAAGCACTGAGACAAAGAAATATGGCCCAAATGAAAGCACAGATCAAAACTCCAGAGAAAAGAACTAAGCAACGAGGAGATAGCCAACCTATCCGATGCAGAGTTCAAAATACTGGCAATCAGGATGCTCACAGAAATGATTGAGTACAGATGCAAGATAAAGGAAGAAGTGAAGGCTATACAAAGTGAAGTAAAGAAAAATACACAAGCAACTAACAGTGAAGGGAAGGAAACTGGAACTTAAATCAAGGATTTGGAACAGAAGGAAGAAATAAACATTCAACCAGAACAGAATGAAGAAATAAGAATTCAAAAAAATGAGAGGCTGAGGAACCTCTGGGACAACTTTAAATGCTCCAACATCTGAATCACAGAGGTGCCAGAAAGAGACGAGGAGGAGCAAGAAATTGAAAACCTATTTGAAAAAATAATGAAGGAAAATTTCCCCAGCCTGGTGAAGGAAATAGACATGCAAGTCCAGGAAGCACATAGAGTCCCAAACAAGTTGGACACAAGGTGAAACACACCAAGACACATCATAATTAAATTACTCAAGATTAAAGATAAGGAAAGAATCTTAAAAGCAGCAGGAGAAAAGGAGACAGTTACCTACAAAGGAGTTCCCATAAGACTATCAGCTGACTTCTCAAAAGAAACCTTACAGGCAAGAAGGCCTGGAAAGAAGTATTCAAAGTCATGAAAAGCAAGGACTGACGCCCAAGATTACTCTATCCAGCAAATCATGTAGAATGGAAGGGCAAATCAAGTGCTTCCCAGAAAAGATCAGGTTAAAGGAGTAAATCATCACCAAGCCCTTATTATATGAAATGTTAAAGGAGCTTATCTAAGAAAAAGAAGATCAGAACTATAAACAGTAAAATGACAACAAACTCACAACTATCAACAACTAAACCTAAAAAAACAAAAACAAAAACAAACTAAGCAAATAACTAGAACAAGACCAGAATCACAAAAGTGAACATCACATGGAGGGTTATCAGTGGGGAGGGGATGGTGGAGAATGGAGGAAAATGTACAGGGAATAAGAAGCATAACCAGAAGATACAAAATAGACAGGAGGAGGGTAAGAATAGTATAGGAAAGGGAGAAACCAAAGCACTTATATGTTTGAGCCATGGACATGAACTAAGGTGGGGTGGGGAATGCTAGAGGGAAAGGTGGTGCAGGGCACAGGGAGCAAAGGGAAGGAAAAAATGGGACAACTGTAATAGCATAATCAATAAAATATACTTTAAAAAACAGTTTTTAAACTCATCGATTTTGATGTCTTTTAGTGCTTCTGCTATTTTTTGTTTCACCTATTAAACATTGGCAAAATGTTTCCCTTTGAGGACTTTTTTCATGTGAGGAAACAAAAAAAAAAATTGCTCAGGGCAAGATGGGGTGAATAGGGAGGGTGGGGCTCGGGGGCCATGCTGTTTCGGTCAAAAACTGCAGAATGCTCAGTGCAGTGTGGGAAGGTGCTCTCATAAATCACCCATCACAAAATGGGTAAATGGCAGAAAGAATCTTCCAAAAAAATTCACTGAAGCTGAACATAGCCTCTCACAATAACGCCAGCTGGTACATTGGTACACATGGTTTGCTAGAGCACTCACCTAGCGGGGGAAGCCTGTACTATTGGGTTGGCCCAAAAGTTCTTTTAGTTTATTCTGTAAGGTGGCTCTAGTAGTGCTTAGTTGTCTTAACTTTATTCAAAACAATTTTGTTAGATTGTATTGTGCAGCTGTCATATCAGCATGAATTTAAAAACAACTTATGAAAATTGGTGAATTTTTGTGCAGCCACTGTAACATTGAAGATGGGAGGAAATACGAAACATTTTTGGCATCTTGTGCTTTATTTTTTAAAGAAAGATAAGAAAGCAACTGAAAACCTCCCCCCAACCAAAAAGACAAAAAAAGATTTGTTCAGTGTATGGAGAAGGTGCTATGACTGATCAAATATGTCAAAAGTAGTTTGCGAAGCTTCTTGGTACTGTTGACATTTTGACCAAGTGATTCTTTGCTGTGGGGCTGTCTTATGCATTGGAAGATGTTTAGCAGCACCCCTGGCTTCTACCCACTAGAAGCTAACAGCAGCAGATGGTCGACATATTCAAAATGTCCAAATTAATAAAGTTATTGGTGAAGATGAAAAATGTGTCTTTTATTTTATGGTAAAACATAACAAACTTTTTGACCAACCCCATACCAGGGGTTCACCTTCCAGAAAATAATTCTGTTTTTTTGGGGGGTCACCCTCGTAGATAAAGATGTAACACACACATACACACACACACACACACAATGGATATTTATTATTCAGCAATAAAAACAAAGGAAATTTTGCCTTTTGTGACAACAATGATGAAATTGAGGGCATTATGCAAAGTGATATAAGTCAGACAAAGAAAGACAAACCCTGAGTGATCTTACTTACATGTAGAATCTAAAGATTCCTTGGAAGGGGACTTTCCCTGAATCCTTTCTAACAAATGAACCGGACATGGAATATTTTGCACTGCCCCTGATTTTGTCCCGCTCCTCTTTTATACTTGAAAGAGCAAAGTGCAAGCAAGGATGGAAGACCTATCACTACCACTCTAATTTTTACATCAGCTAAGATGTCTTTGGTTGCAAGTTACAAAAATCCCTCAGTCAAATTGACTTAAATAATAGAAATTCATTAACTCATATAACCGGAAGTCCTGAAGTTTCAGTAAGCAGGGTTTCAGGGGACTGATGCGGCCACTCGCCAATGTCATCATGGACCCAGCTTCTTTCCATTTCTCCGCTTTGCCATGATCCACGTCCTGGCTTCACGATCACGCCGGTAACAGGATGCGTGTAGCAGCTCCAGGTATCACATACAGACACAGTAAGGTCCAGTGACAAAAGGAGTATTGCTATATAAAGATGCACTGAGTATTGCCCATCTGGGCTAAGAGAGGTGTTTTGGTTATTCAACAGGGAAACATAAAATTCATTGTTATATACCTTCAAGGGCAAATCTACGTACCTTCTTAACTTCATATACTTTCTTAACATTTTCGTAGGTGTTCAGCGTGGTCCAGCCACAGCCATCTTGAGAACATAGAAATGGCACTGTGCCCTGGCTGGTATAGCTCAGTGGGTTGAGCACCAGCCTGTGAACCAAAGGGTCGTGGTTTGATTCTGCAGTCAGGGCACCTGCATGGGACGCTGGCCAGGTCCCCAGTAGGGGGCGCTCAAGAGGCAACCATACATTGATGTTTCTCTTTCTCCCTCCCTTCCCTTCCCTCTAAAAATAAATAAATAAAATCTTTAAAAAAGAAAAAGAAAAAGAAATGGTTCTGCCACCGGGCATGTACTCCTTGTCCTCAACAATTCTCACCCCAGCATTTCTCTCCCCCACTTGTCAGTAACGCTTGCGGGGAATGAAGAGTTCCACTAACTGCTCGCCTACAGCAAATCCTAGGTGGTCAAAATCTTATGCTTATAATCAACTTCACTCTTTTCATGAAAATTGCACTCCTGATTGTCTGATGCAGGGTGGAAGATGATCTGCCCCCTTTGTGTGCACTGCCCTAACAACCATTCCATGAGAGAACAGTGATCAGTTTCTTCCTAGTATTCCTATATTTATAATGGGTTCGTACCCTTCATCCTTTATTTGTATCTTTATGGTGCTTCCTTGTCTTCTATTATATACCCCAGATGCACCAGCCAGGGATATGAGTATGAAAGATTCGTATAAAGAATATTAACATGATTTTTACTTAATATTTAGGCATTATTAGTATATTATAACCAAGGCCCATGATCAAGAAATTTGAACTATGATAGGAGACACATGTGGGTATGGCAGGAAAAGCCCTAAGGTTAAAATCAAAAGAGTCAAGTTTGAGCATTAGCAACTTCCTTGCTGTGTGGTCTTATGGGGGAATATTTACCTTATCATGGCCACAGTTCTTTTACAGTAAAGTGAAGCTAATAATATTCATCTCAAGAATAGTTTTGAGATTAAATGAGATCATTGACAAAAAAAATGCCTTGTAAGAAACATGGGACACTATAGGGTATTTCTAATATCAGAGCCTACAAAAACATAATCAGGATACATAAAAGTGTTTTTCGTGTTTTAAGAAAACTAAAAAAATTAGTTAATAGAGAGAGAGAAGAAAGCTAAATTAGTAGATGACCTTTTCAGACAAAAATATGCAACTCGGAGTAATGCTTTGCGCACATTCGCTCAGCCTACTCTGGCAGTCAGCTGTGCTTGGGTAGACAATTTGCTTATCTCCAATGACTTCTTACCTTAAGCATTCCTCCTCCTGGGGAGTTCATGCCCTGAGAGCAGACTTCAACCAATAATGGGTAGATATTGATGGGTAAATGCTCCCACTTCCTCGCCCTTTGTTGGGACTATTTCAACCGTGTTTTGCAGCCTCTCAGAGGGTCCACTGTGGTAGTGAATCCCAGTTGTTCACATAATAACCTGCACAGAAACAATGTACCACCTTTCGCTGTGTCTCCATTTCCTCTCTCATTTGCCCTCCCTCACCATGCTTTCTGCGATCACTCTCCTAATGAAGTGCTTGTATCTAAATCCTTGTTGCAGAATCTGCTTTTTAATTCAGTTAAGTGGGTATATTTGTGATGGCTGACATTTTGTTTGTCATTGCCTTTCATTGATATTTTTATAAAGGTAACATGAGAAATGGGAGAGTAGGATAGGAAGGACAAAAGAGGAAAAGAGGTGGAGAATTGAAACCTAGGATCTTCTATTTAAGTGAATAAACATTTCTGAAAAGGGAAGTAGCACTTTTCAATTTGTGAACAGAATGAGTCAGGAGGCAGAGGTGTGAGAGGGCAGTGTGAAGCACTAGATGGAAAGGATAGATGATGGTGTCCTCGTTGCTGTGACCCCAACATTCCTTTAGACATAATTTTTCCAAATCGGGACTCCTCGTGTCTGCCTCTGCTGGCCCCCACTCTTTGTGCTCCCTGAATTCCTCCTTCTTCCCCCCATTTCTCATCCTACAGGGCGACATAATCAAATCTTCAAATTAAAAAAGAGGAGCTTCAAGCAGGACTGTGCCAAAATGCACTGCTTTGTCTCTAAGTTCTGAACTTGGATGGGCTGCCAGGAGACCAGCCCGTGATCTACCAAAGCCAAGGACAGGCTGGGACCTGAGAGGAGCAAGTGTGTGTGTGCGGGGGTTGGGGCGGGGGGACCAAAGGAGGAAGTAGGGAGAGAAACACAGTCTAAATATTTACCTAAAATGCTGTCCCTCTCACACTGAATTTCAGCCTAACAAAAGATAAACAATACTGATTGTACTCTTAAGCATTATGCTTTTCTTTCTGGTCTTCCCATTCTCTAAAGGATGGAAAAGGGACCAGAAATTCACAAAAGAATAGACAAATCTATATGATTTCTTATCTAGATATTTTAATTTCATCTCTGGGAGGGGCCCTCTCAGAGAATAGCATGAAAAGTAAAGCAACGGTCTATCTCCTGGGCACCGGCTTTGGGATCCAGGAGCAAGGAATTGGGCAAGGCAAGTTGGAGCTCTAGGACCTGAGGCAAGCCCTGTGTCCTCCTGCAGAGAACTACCTGCTGTTCGAAAAGCCCTTTCTGGTAGAGACTGAGCACCTGACCATGGGACAGCAAGTGTGTGCAACTGCGAGTGTATTGTCCAGTCAGCTAAGTCATAAGGTGAGTTTGCACAGCAGGAATCCATTGTATGATGTAAGTGATACATACACGAGCAAGACTGGGAAAGTCCAGAGGCACTAGTAAGTTTCATAAACAGGGAACCAGATTCTCATGTCTTCACCGTCTGTTGCATCAGTGTCCTCTATCAGTCGACACCTAAGGAAGACCTCATGAAATGTTCCTTGTGACCACTTGACAAAGGAGGAGAAAAAATCCAAGCCTTTTGTAAAGATGGCTTGGCTCATTATGACGGTACAAGCGCGAATCTTCTGCTATTGCACTGCACTGCTTTTTCAGGTAGCCCTGAGAGACAATGGTGAGGAGAAACTCTCCCAGTTCTCCCCAAGCTTGGAACTGGCATTTGGTACATGCAGGAAGAGCTAGCCTGATATAAGGATATATATGCTCTCCTGTGGAGTGGTGAATTACTGTATTTTGCCATGTATAAGGTACACTTATTTTGCCCAAATTTTTTGAGGGAAAAATAAGGATGCACATTATACATGGGTATTATGATTACATACCACAAGTATAATAATGGGTATAATTATCCCATGTATAGTGCACACAAAAACATGGGTGTGCATTATACATGGCGAAATAAGGGTACTTGGCCTACGGACCTAGAATGAGCAAGGTTATATACCTGACATAAAGAGATCTGGGGAAGTGGTACATGGAAATACACGTGCACATCTTTATGTTTCACATTAATGTCTATTAGAGAGAATCCATCACAGAGGACGTTCTTAAAAAGCAGGGAGGCAGGATTCTCCTCAGGTCAATGTTAGTGAGCTTCTATTCTTGACACCCCAAAGTTAGTGCAATGGACCCATGAACACAGTAGCCTTGGCGAGTATGGAGGCCATGCATGGCCCCAACAGTATTGACTCCTCAGCAAACTAACAGAGCTACTACTTCTGCAGAGGTTCTGACTTGTCCATAGCAAAGACCAGTACTCAGCATTGGAAAAGGTATCGATCTTCAAGGACACAGGCAAGTTAATGGCAAGTTATTATATCAGATCACACACACACACAAACACACATGGGGGAGGAAGTGATTCATCTTTACAGGAAGCATCTTCTATTCTTCATATGTGCTTGGCCTCCTTGTCTATGGTATCTCTTTCAAGACCATTATCTGAGAGTTCAGTCAGTTTGGGAACAATTGCTGGCATGGCTGGGAGCTGTCCTCTAGGATGTGGTATACATCTGAAAGCTGCGGCGGGAAGGAGGGATGGCACTGCTCACCGTCATACCCACTGAACCACTTGCAAAATTCGTTTCCTATTCTCATGTCCTTCAGCTCTGTTAGACTGTAGGTCTTGGTTACTGTGGATGGTAGGAGAGGGAAAAATCACTTTTAGTAAGGGACACAATAACATTTTCACAGAACCTATAGATACGAAAACCACCTACTTACTTTGACTGTTTCTGCCAGAGGTCTAGCAGATAAAGAAAGGTCTTTTTAAAAACACTGGCAGGATAATTGATCAGACCATCGTAAACACCTAGGATTGTTGCTAAATAATGGAGGCAAGAAGGAATGTTTCTTTTTTTTTCTTTACTATTTTTTTTTAGAAGGGGTATTTCTAGATCTCAAAAGATTCACTGGGAATCGCCTTACTCTTCCATGACTAGTGAAAGGACCGAATGAAAAACTGTAGCAATCTCAGTGCGACATGAGCAAGCCAACCAAGGGACTAGACTCCACAAGGATAAAGTCCTGGGTCTCTCCACCAAGCAAATAACTTGGACCGGTGGAAGCGCTTGCCAAGGGTGAGGGGAATCTAGAATGGGTGGTGGAGAAGGGACCTGATAAATATCAGTTATGGCCTTTGGACCAGCTGCAGCAAGGAACATCTGTTTGCTACACTTACTCTTTTGGTTAAAGCTATTTTGATAATTATCAGCTAGCTATGACCTTGAAACACTGGTGACAGAATGGATTTTATATAGGGCAACATGGATCTGAACACTGAAAGTGGTTGACTATAGCAGATACTTTGGTGTCCCATGCCACTTCCTTTGATTTCAGCAGCAGAGGTGTCGGGCAGTTCCTATTGTGCCATAGTCCTACTGCATTTCTCTTCCCATCTCATGACTCTCTCCAAAGCCACAGGGGCTTTCTAAGCCCATTATGAATGACTAGACATACCAGGGAACCACCCTCAGCCAGGGAGTGGATGGAGTCAGTAGACAAATGCGCCAGGCTTTTGTCCTTGGGAGGAAATATTCTGAGATGCATTCTACATGGCTCCTCTGAGAATCCCTAGTAGGACTGCATCCCAATTGATCAAAGTGGTAACCAGCTCAGTAAATCTAATCTGCTGGCTTTTCCTTCTTATCTGTCAGTTTCTCTGCTTCCAAAGTCACTAACCGGGTAAACTACTTGATTCAGTCCCTGCTGTCAGAGAAACCCAAGGTATACATACTAAATAGCTGCTGGTTGATCATAATGTTTATAAAAAGGGCTGACTTTGTTCATAAAGGAAAAGCAATAAATAATGTACCTGCAGAACTGGTCCTGTTTCTAACAAGACCTGGAGCCAAAGTTTAAACCATATTCACCACTTATGATAACACCCATGAAACATCACTCACAAGTAACTTCTGAATCCTTAACTGCTACTCCTTAAAACCCTGCCCCGAATCCTGGATCAGGAAGACAGGTTTGAGCCTTGCCTCCTATCTTTTTGCCAGTCGACTCACAAATAAAGTTCTTTCTTTTCTCAAAAACTGGTGCCATAGTGCTGACTTCTATGTGCATCAGGCAGAGAACACTTGTTTGGTAATAATAGTTTCTAGTGGAAGAAGTGAAGTATTCCAAAATTTGGAATCAAACACTTGCTAACATTTATTATGTATCGAACATTTTAGAAAGTATTCAATATCATTTTCAATTGATTGTTGTGACAAAAAGGATTTTTCTGGATTCATGGGAAAGGAATAAAAAAAAAGGAAAAAAGAGAAAGGAGCACATGGCAAGACACCGGTGAATGGCAGCCAGGCTTCTTCACACTGGTGATGGCTACCAGTGCGCGCATCTGGATTTGCCATTTATCTGGACAGATGTACAACTTGATTTAGCATTATACTATAGTCCATGCTTTGGATTTGTCAGCAAAATTATGTTCTAAATGAAATAATTCATCACGGAATATGTCAGAAATATAAGATCAAGATCATTTAGGCCAATATTCTTACATTACAGATGGAGAAGGCGAGGGGGCTTAGTGGTAGGAAGAGGCATGAAATAGCGGGATTCTGATGCTCTATTATACTTGGAGGTGTGCACCAAGGGAACCGTTGTCACTTGGAAAATGTTTAATGGAAAATATTTTATGTATTTCTGTGAAGTCTTACACAGGTCTGATGTGTGAACATATTATAAATCATAATTTAAATTCTTACCTTTAGGTACTATTGTCGGGGGTTAATCTAGGTATTCCGAGAGGCCTAATAGAAAAATACAACAAATGTTATTTTATAACTTTTTATTAAATTTTGGAACCTATGTTATCACTTGTTAGGACCTCTGCTAGAAGGAGTCATGCAAACTTCATTAGCTTCATTATTAATCAGCTGCCACTACCACTTTCTATTTCCCTGTCCCTATCATTTCTAACAATTCAGAAAGTACGCAGGGCATTTGGGAGCCTGTGAGATGTCACTGCAAATGCAAATCATGATCATAATACTTTTTAGTATAAGAAATTTCTAATAAAGAAAATAAAGACAGAAATTTTACTATGTATAGTCCTTGTCTCAAAGGGAGCCCTTGACTGCTCTCTTTCTCAACCTCAAAGTCGTGTCTGTTTTACCTTATGGGTGCTTCAGATCCATAATTTCCTCTATTCTCACTGCCATTTTGTAGATCAATGGTCTATCCTCTTTCACCGGAACAAGTGCGAGAGCTTCCTAGCTAACTAGTCTCCTCATCTAGAAAGTTGCTTCTGTAATCCATTTCCCGCAGTCACAAGAGTTGTATTTACTCAAGTGCACATCTGATTATTTCACTCTCCCACTTAAAACCCTTCGGTGGCTCATCACTGCATTAAGAATAAAGTCTCAGCCTCCTTACCAAGGAAAATCAGCCCGCCTACTGCCTCAACAACTTGGTATCTGCTCCACTCTATGTCATATTTTGATATCCCATCAAACTCTTTGTTCCAGTCATATTATTCCACTCACAGTTCTCCAAATGGGTTATGTTCTCTTTCATCTCCAGGGCTCTGCACTTGCTGTCCTCAGAGCCTGCAGTCCACCTTCCCCACACCTCTTTAGGGGTTCCTTCAAACGTTACCTTTCTGTGAGTGTGTGAGGCCTTCTTCGACACCCAAGGCTAGGTTAAGTGCCTCTCTTGCAAGTTCCTTTAACACTTACCACATGGTGTTGCACCTTATTCTTTACTTGTCTGTCTTTTCCACTGGACTGCTAATTTCTTGAGGACAGAGACTGATTTTCGTCATCACTGCTGCCTCAGTACCTATGCAGCACCTGACACACAACAGGTATTCGATAAATATTTCTGCATGAACCATATCATGAGAGAGGTACTAAATAAAGACTTCTTGTTTAGTGTCTCCCATATTTTTTTCCCCTATTACTGGATTTTTGAAATGTAACATTCTAGGTGATAAGATTCTGGGTGTATTATGTTATTGCATATGTTTCTATGCATTACTTATAATTAAATAGAATTCTATATCAGATTACCTGTTTTTATCTTATTGTGATAGGGCAAAATAATAAATTCTTGGAGTGACACTGAGTGACTTTTGAGCTTAGTATTTAGAAAAAGTCTCTTTTTGAGCTATACTGTTTACTGATGATAAAAATTCACATGATGGGGGTTTGAACTACCAGTGGATGAGGGTTGCAACCTGTAACTCCCAAGTTAGAGTAGGAAGGGGCTGATAACACTCTTCTCAGAGGAGACATTTAAGGGAGGGCAAACAGGTTCAGTGACACAGCTGAGGCAACACACCGGTCTCCTTGGCTCTAGCCCTATACTCTTTCCTATGGGGTGGGGGCCGGGGTGGGGGTGGGCTTTGAGCATACACATCTGCTTAGAATGCATAAGACATGAGAGTGCTAAAATGGTTGTGAATCTTCCATGCCTAGAATTTGATGAAAGAACACTAGCTTCTAATTCTCTTTAATTTCATTTAATCATTAGAGCTTAAGAGGGAGCACAATTTGCCTGGTGTTTGTTTCTGGCCATCTGCTGCATTCAGAACCTTGGAGTTAGCCAAGTTTCTGTTTTTGGGATGGGTGGGGGAGGTCTATTCCAGGTTGGATGGTGGGGGGTGGGCTGAGTACCTAGCATCTGGGGAAAGATGTAGCCAATTTCAGGCTTCCTTTCCGAAATACCCACAGTTATGGAAAGTATTTCAAGATCTTATTCGACCTTCATCTTGTTGGTTTAGATTTTTGTCGCAACCAAACGCTGTTAATTTGGGCCCCGTTTGAATTTATTAATAATCTCGGATTTATATGATGATGATTTTCATGCTAAAGAGAAATGACATTATAAATGTCATTTCAATTCTGCAAAACTGCATGGGGAACAGGTATTTTAAAAATGGGCACGATTCTACATTTTTGAAGTTTGTATTAAGATTGCCCCGAAACGATCTATTTACTTCAACAGCGGATAAATGTTAAACGAAAAATCACTTGACCTTGGAGTAGAGATGTTAGGGAAATATCAGTAGGAGATAAACAGATTTAGGAAGGTGAAAATGCACAAGTAGTGACACATTTTGGCCCAGTTGACATCTTGTTCCATCTTCTGTTTTTTCCCTTTACTTTGAGCCAACTAGATTTCACATATATATTGTCTTGGGTTCCATTAGAGTGGGAAAAATCGATGCTCTACCAATGGACTGATGAGGGGTGCTGTCTTCACACATAGACACTTGGCGCTGAATGAGGAGTAGTGCGTGGAACCTAGTAGGTCGGCCTGGGACACTGTGACAATCATATTTGTGTGAGTTCGGAAGTAAAAGTCGGGGCAGGGATTATCTAATTCCCTGTGATTTCAGTGCACAGGTCTCCCGTGTTTAGGCCAGAGCTGGGAGGGGGTTGGTTGTGAGTTTACATTTCTTGGGGAAGAGGCACTTGGGCCCATCGCAAGCGATGATGCACGTGGAAAGGTTCGGTACATCGATGCGCATTCTGCAACCCAAAGGTGATCACGACCCCATCTTCTCTAGTCAAATTTTTTTTTTAACTAAGAGCCACACGCAGACACACGAGGCTTAGCATCCGTTGCGGGTTCAGGAGTCTCCGCAGCAGGAGGAAACACCTGGGGGCGGGGTTCGGGACAGCCTCAGCGCGGCTCCCGCACCGGCCCGGCGACGCGCAGCTGGCGGCGGCGGCGGCGCGGGGCGGGGCTTGGCTGCGGGGAAATGACGTCGCCATCCCCGCGCGCTCCGCGGGCTAGGAGCCGCGCGCCCTGGTAACGGCGGTTCCGCGGCTCCCGCGTCCTCTTCCATGTCCCCGCCTCCCTCGCAGCAACCCGCCCCGTCTCCTCCGCCCTCCGCCCTCCGGCCGCGGCCGTCTCGCTGGGTTCCTGGTGCCAGGTGGAAGCGGGACCTGCGGGTCCACGGTGCCCACGACGCCCCTGCCAGGCGCGAGCTGAAGAGTGGGCGAGAACGGGCCGGGCGTCTGCCCCGCGCTGGTGTCGCCCGCGGCCTCGGTCGACGGGTCCGCCCCGTCCCTAGAAGGGGGTGACCCGGGGATCGCGGGCAGGAGGGCGCCTGCAGCTGCAGCTGGAGGGCTCCGGCTGTTGGGTCCAGAAGCGGTCGCTCCGGCTCTCGCCTCCCAGACGCCGTTGCTCCACGGGCCGCCGCCTGGGCGCGGGGACAGGTGCCCCGGCCGGGGTCTGTCGGGAAGATGGCGACCCCGGGCATGAGCTGGCAGCAGCACTATTACGGCGGGTCGGCGGCGGCGGCGGCTGGGACGGCCAAATTCGTGCCCTCGCCGGCCGCGGCGCAGCAGGCGGGGCACAGCATGGACTACAGCCAGGACCTGCACCTGAAAATGAGCAAGAAAATCGCCCAGCTTACCAAGGTAAGGGCGAGCGTGGGTGTTTGCACGGCGGCGACCCGTGCGGGCTGCGCGGGGATCGCCTGCCCAGCTGGGAGGCTGCGCGCCCTGCGCCCCGGACCAGTTGATGGGGTATGATGTGGGGATGCAACAGCCAGAGACTTACCTTCAAGAATCGCTCAAACTTCAGTAGAATGCTGGCGACGTTAATTTTAACGAGACAGCTCAGAGGCACGACCCAGTGTATGGAACTGGCATCTCTCTGCCGTTTAGTGGCAAGCCAGCACAGAACAACTCAGGACCGACTTCCTTTATCCCACAGTAATCAGTGCTATTAGTTTTGCTTTCATGCATGTGGCAAGCGTTCACGAGGCATTACACTACACTGTATGCAATACAGTACCGTATTTACCCAGCATAACCCGGAATCTTCGGAATGAATCAGTATCTCTTATTGGTTACATAGTTAAGGGGAGCATAAACCTTCAAGCAGTGTAGGAGGGTGAAACCTACCTTGCCTGCCATTTTTGTGATTTAATAAGTCATTCTTTATCCTGGCAGAATGTCAAATAAGGTTTATTAGATGAATCCTATGTCTGTATTTAGTTAACTGTTTTAATCTGTCAGAAGATAATTATCAAGAAGCAAATAGCCTGCAAATTTGGCCACCAGTAGTTTAGGAATGGTACTTGGATGGCGAGTGTTTACAGGTTCCGTAAATGTTGGTATCTGTGAAGCAGGAACAATTTAGATAAGATTATTATGCCCTGTTTCAGATCTCAAGAGCAATCTTTCGCTATCCATTTAGTGAGAAGTGATCGTTTCTGAAAATTAATTGAGCTAATAGACATTAATGCATTTACGCTGATTCAGCTAACCACTTGTTAGGAGCGTTGGTATGCTGAAGAAAGGTGGGCATTGTGGAGTTTATTACTAGGAAACCTCTAAACTGCAGGGGTGTCTAACCTGTGGCCGGTGAGCCACGTGCAGCCCAAGATAGCTGTGAATGCAACTCAACACAAAATCGTAAATTTACTCAAAACATTATGAGCTGTTTTTGTAATTACATGTCGCAATGTATTTAATGTGTGGCCAAAGACAACTCTTCTTCCAGTGTGGCAGAGAGATGCCAAAAGGTTGGACACCCCTGCCTGAAAAGTCTGATTCTTATCTCTAAAATTCTCGTAATTCCATTACTGGTTGGCACTTTTGAGAGAGATAAGTAAGACAGAATTGGAAGGGAGGAAAAGAAGGAAATGGGAGTGAAAGGGGATGAAGAGGATAAAAATATTTTGGTGAAGAAGTGTGATTGAGGGTAGAAAAAAATGAAATGAAAGAACTAAAGGATGAGGGATCAAATGGAAGAGCACAGGAAAGGGTGCATGTAGTCAACCATGCAAAGCAAGGCAACATTTAGTGAAGTTGTTTTTTGTTTATTTTATGTCAGCACTGTCTTCTAGGTTGCTTATTTGCCCAGTTTTTACTGTTTCTTAAGACAAAGAGTCCCCAAACTCAGAAAAAAGAAAGCCTAAGAAGGAATGATACGACACCATCAGAACATGTATACATTTGGGAGCTAAAAGCCAGGCTTCTTGAAATTGTATTCGATCTTCAGAATATTGATGTCCAAAATGAAGCACATGGAAATTTATTTATTCTGATGTTCTCTTATGGTGTGTCCACAATATCCATTGTTCTTGTTTTATTAGATTGTACCCTGCAGAGCTCTGCTCTAAGTGATGGAAACCCTTATTAAGTTGGTGATGGAACTGTGTACCATTCTATAAAAGAAGTTTCTCATCTCTCCAGTAAACTTCTCTTTACTTACACTTTTTCAATTTCCTGTTCTTTTATCAGAAAACAAGAAATAATGTAGCACAGCTGTTTAAGGTGGGAGTGTTGACAGAAGTTGCTGTCACTTCCCTCTTTCCACTACCTACCTCAAATCTAAGGAAGCAGGCGGCTGCCCTCATGCAAGCCATCATGGCTTGAGTGTTGCACCTAATCTTCACTGAGTGTTACATGGACTCCTGATTCAGTGTTTATAGTTACAGTCGCTAACACTTGCACCATCCTACCCTGCTAAGTGCCTCAGACATTTATTCGCTTATACTAGAGTTTCTCAGCCTTGGCACTGTTGACATTTTGGACTGGATATTCTGTGTTGGAAATGGGCGGGGCTGTCCTGTGCATTATAGGATATTTAGCAGGTGCTACCCAGTAGGTTCCAGTAACACCCTCTCCCCGTACACAGTTGTGGTAATAAACATTGTCCAACTATTATGGGATGTTCCTGTAGTGAGAGAGGGGGGATCGACCCAGATTGAGAAACACTGAGTTATACTGAACTATCTAGTGTTTCTCCCACCCCTGCCTCTTGTCTTTATTTCTAAAATAAGGTGTGAGAGCGAAACAATCTGATAAAAGGACTGTTTCAGCTAACACCCTTCAGTTCCTGAAATGTACCATAAGACCTGCTTCTCTAATGTACCATTTTGGAAACTGTCAAATTTCACAGTCACATACACATTATAAATACTATATCATAAGAATGATAGCATTAGTAGTAAATATATCAACTGTTAGACTTTCTGGCATTTGCTATATAGAATTTTCACTCAATGAATTTTTTAATAAATTCACATCAGCATAGGTTTGTTAATAGAACTGTGGTTGGAATGTGACAATAGCTTATATTTCAAATAACCATTAAATAGGATTTTATTTCTTTTGGAATAAGTTGGTAGAACTCAACTCTTCAGCATTACAGTCAGCATAGCTTGGGAACCTGACATACTGTTAAGTGAAAATTCTTGCTCTGTGACCTTGGTCAGGTCACTGAACTCCAAGCCTCAGTTCCCTAGTCTTTAAAAGAGGGATGATGATACTGTAACTCTCAGAGATAGTAGGCTCTTAATTCAGGCTGTCACTGAGAAGGGATATCCCAACAAACAAGGTACAATAGTAGTAAAACACTGGATAATATATTTTTAAATTATCCTCTTTAAAGTAAGCCATTATGTATTTAATAACATTATGTGATATTGTATTTCTTTGGAGAATTTTCTGCTTCACTTTTTAAAAGATTTTATTTATTTATTTTTAGACAGGGGGGAAGGGAAGGAGAAAGGAAGGAGAGAAACATCGATATGTGGTTGCCTCTCATGCACCCCCCATTGGGTATCTGGCCTGCAATCCAGGCACGTACCCTGACTGGGAATCGAACCTGCAACCCTTCGGTTCACAGGCCGGCACTCGATCCACTGAGCCACACCAGCCAGGGATCTGTTACACTTTTAAAAAATATGTATAATATTTTTTTTCTGTTTAAAAGTTAAAATTTTTCACATTCATTCTGCTTTGTTGTAGTACAGTATTGAAAAATAAAACATGCGTTGTGCTGATTTGGCTGGCTAGTTAAGGATAAGGATGAAAATAATTTGTAACTTTGTACACAATAGGGCTTAATATATTTTTAACTAAAAAGCAGTCTCAACTGCAGACATATTTGTTGAGATTCTATTTCCTAAGAACCTAACGTAGCAGCCATCGCGTTGAAAGGAGAACAGCAGTTCTTTAAGCACCTCGTATGTAAGAGGCACTTCGCTAAGTGTTAGAGACACTGCAGAGGGCAAGGCACAATCTCTGCCTGTTAAAGCGAGTCAGTTATATTTAGGTTGTTCATATCAAGATTCTAGAATCATAAAGTAGCAAATTTCTGGATTTGTTAATGACTGAAGCATCTCAGGATTGGCAGAGAAGCTGGATGGAGTGAGTTCTGTTTTATAAGATCACATTTATGTACTTTTCTACACTCCACTGTGTTGACTTTTTAGGATATTATGTTGAAAAGCAGGACTTGTGGGATGTAGTAATGAAGCAGCTTTATTTTTGTCGCTCACTGTCCCTTTCAGTTTACTCTATGAGATTGGTTTATTCCCTGCCCGTGAATCAACTTGACTTTTCTCGTTGCTTTTAGATCATGCAAATTGTCCTTCAGTAGGTAGCTTGCAAAGGTCTCAGTGTGCTTATTAAGATGTCCAGTACCAAGAAATAAAAACCCCACAGCAGACTGAGTTAAGGATGAAGCTTCTCCCCGTGGCCACTCCCAAGCTCTGCCAATTGCAAGGGGGAAGCCAGAAATCTGGGAAGAGGGGCATCGATGACTTATTTCTTCTGACTGGGCTTTTCTACTCCTGCTTTGTCTTGCCAGTCCTGGTTTCTGACCCCTCCCAAGTTGAACAGGGAAGAAGGGAAGAGAAGAAAGAACATCAAATGTGATTTCTGTAATTCCCACCTCAGGTGCTTAAGATTCCTCAACTCAAGTTGCTTGGCAGGGAGAATGTCTAAATTCCGGCTGGTTGCTTACTCCTTCCTCAGCCCCTGGATCTGGCAGGACCTTCATGTTCTTTATGGTGAAGTCTGTCAAGCTCCAGGTGACCCTCTGGGTGGACTCAGGTGACCCCACCCCAGTTTGCACTGTTTTCTCTGGGGCCCACATTGGTCCATAGGTAGCGCTCACACTTCCAGGCAAACTCTGGAAGTGGTCCCAGTCCAGCCATCTCTCATTTGCCCTCACATGCCTCTTCATCCAGTTCCTCATCTTTAGATTTCCCAGGGATGAATCAGGTGCCAGTTCAGTTATGTCCTTCATTGTGTGTGAGACACAAATCAAGCTCTTCAAGTGGTTCCATCAAAACCTTTTCCCCTAGGTTTAGGTGAAGGATGCGCATCCACCTCCACCCTCCCCCTTGAAGGCAAGGTCACTTGTCCCCATAGCACTCCCCAAGGAACCGTTCTCCAAACCCCTCCTCTATAATCTTGAAGCTTCTAATTGGTGTTAGAGGTAAGGCACCTAAGCACTGCACTCTTTAGACTGCCTTCGGAAATTTTGAGACTTTTCTGGCACCTGCTTTGGAACACCAGTTGTGTTTGGTTCTCAGCAGAAACTTCCCTTTTAATATCTTGTTATGTTCTCTGCTCACCTAGTGCCTCTTCAACTGATTGCATTTTTGACATAGTTCAGTCCATTTATCACTTACAGACTTAATTAGTGTAAGGTAGAGTGCTGTGTAAGGTTCCAAAGAACAGCAAGTAGTTTCTTTGTGTTCCCTGTGCTTAGCATTAAATCTTTCTCCCTTCTAATATCCAGCTTATATTCCTTCTCCTGAAAACGGCCCTGACCAATTAGGCCTTGTAAAGCTTACCTTGCTCTGAATTACTATAACATTTGTTATCTGTATTACTTCTTTGATACTTAATAATACAAATTTGTAAAATACTGTTTATTGTGTTTATAGACATACTTTGTTTCTCTAATTTCACAAACTTCCTCAGCTATAGATACTCTATCTTATATTTTCTGTAACCTTAATATGAATGGTTTGCACAGAGCATAAAAACTTAGTAGAAACCTATTGAAGATGATGATGGTGGTGATGCTGCTGATGTTGTGTCAAGTAATTTTGTTATAGAGAAAGTCAGTAGTAAATAATTCTGAGGAATTGTGTCTGCTTGTCTTCCGGATTAATGCTGGATTATTTCAGCTGAGTTAAATTACTCTTAAATATTTAAATATTTACTGGCTTCCTCCTAAATTGCTTTCAAAATAAACTTATATTTTTGATACAGAAATAAAAATATAAAGAACTCTGTCTAAAATAGAGGTATCATATGTCATTTCAAAAGGTGGGTAATTGATATACCAGATTTTTAACAAGTAAAGTCATACAATCAGTCATTTAATGCTAACCCTGCTTTTGCTATATACAAAACCAGAATATGTTTAGATAATACCAAAGCCAGTGAAATTTTCTAACAACCCTGTTTTCTGTACATTAAACACAACTGGTTGTTCACTAGTTGGCTTGTTTGAATTATCCAGGTACTATTTCGTAATATATTCAGTTTTGGTTATGACATATATTGTTTCAGCGTAGAACATGCTAAATGTGGTATCTGTTTTCTTTCTTTGTTACATTGTAGCTTTGCCATTTTATTGTGTAGTAAATTAAATGTAATCTTTTAGTCATAGTTGAGTGGTTTGGATTGATTTCTTGTATTTTACTAATAGGCACAAAAGCCTGATGTGCTATTCATCAATTGTCCAAAAAACTTGACTACCTTTAGAGTTAGAAGAAACCATAGATTCTGACCAGACTAATTCATTTTATTAGGTGTGAAAGTTGAGGGCCCAAAGTCGTTTGGAGATTACACAACTTGTCACTGACAGAACCTTCTGAACATGAACCCCGGTCTCTGGGTTGGTCTAGGAGAGGAACAGCTATGATGGCAGGTCTCATTCCCCTGTGCCTGCCTTCTTTTAAACTACTGTATTTTGTTGTGTATAATGCGTACTTTTTGCCCAAAGTTTTGAGGGAAAAATGAGGATGCGCATAGTACCTGAAATACCTTGTATCTGTTCTTGTGTTTTGTAATTATTTGTTACATAAACTTCCTTGTACCACAATATGTTCAAAAAATAAATGTTAAAATTGTTTATAATACAAAAAATAAGTACGTATATATAAATAAATAAATAATTGAATTAAAAAATTAAAACAAAAGATTTTTTCCTGAAAGTTTGGACCAAAAACACGGGCACATTATACATGGGAGTGCGCCGTACATGGCGAAATACGGTAATGTTACTGTTCAGTTTGTGAGAGGCCACAGAGTTGGTGGTGGTGCTTTTTTCCCTCGTCTTGGTACCCTGTTTTGTTGACTACCTGAATCGCAGACATTTGGTAAGAGTGAAACCAGTGTACCTCTCCCATGCACGGCGTGACCTCTGGATTTATAGATGGTACAGACTGTAACTGTGGCTTTGGTAAATTTGTTGCAGAGCTTGTGTACGTGTGCATGTGTGTATTTTCAGATAAATGTCGTAATATTGTCATGTTTTTATTAACAGCTTTAGTCATTTCAGGCTTAAAGTTTTTAATTGTATTGATTTAGAGACTATCATACTTGTTGTCAAAGTTACTACTGTGTAGTTATTTTAAAAGTTTTTCCTTTGACTGCTTGCTTTTTTAATTGGATTGTTGCATAGGCCCCATTCCTGAACTATTCCTGAACTATTTCTGAATGGAGCAAGTTGGAAGTTTTCCAGTTTCTTCTCTCGTATCTTCCCTTCTCTCTCTCTCTCTCTCTCTCTCTCTCTCGTTTATGAAAATTCTTTGGGTTCTTCTAGTTGACAATCTCTTAAAAAGTGGAATGAAGGATAAAGGTTTAGCAAAACGTGATTAAAGCAATCTGTTCATTTTAATTGAATTAATAAGTAAATTACTATATATTAATTCTTAAAATTATGATTATTTCTGAAAATTTTATCTGTCTTAAATTTGAGATGAGAAAGAAAAGCAGCTGGGATCTATAAAGCCAGTTAGCTTGGTAAAATATTGATTACCTGCCCCTCCAATTTATCTTATGAGATTTAAAAAAAAATTATTTCTGAGCATCAGATATTGTGCCATGACATGGGATTGATGTGAATCAAGGAAATTCTTAATGCCATGCTTGTTTTCTTTTACCATAGAAAGTTCCTATCCTTCAGGCCACTTACCAATGGAAAGGACATTCAGTAAGTCTTTCAGAATTGATGTTTCCTCACCCTTTTTGGAAATAAACACTTGAAGAGAGGTGAGGTACCATTGCCAACTGAATATGGGATTTTAAAAAATAAAAATAGTGTTATAAATGTGGGAGAAATATTGTTATCAAATTTATATTTTATGTTTCAAGTGTGACCTGAGCCATAGAGACTTTTTTAGATTGGCGTGGGAACTTACTGGTGAATTAAAACGTATTGGAAAGTAGTCTCATACTGCCAGTCAGTTAATACATAAAAATGAATTTTGGAAACACCAGTCCTTGCCAGTTGGAGATTACCAGTTGTAGTCAGTATTTTGGTATACATAACATTTGAGATCAAGGCAAATATTTTAGAGAATAAATCTTTTATTCTTAGCTTTCTATTAAAACTACAGCAGTGAGAACTGTCATTTGTGGGCCTCAAATTTATTTCAGTAATGATTGTATCTTTTTTCCTACCAAAACTTTAACAAGAATGTATAATAAGTAGTTAAATTGAATATGTAAAGTTACTGTCCTATGTCTTTTACTACTGTCATTTTGAGACATAAAGAAAGACTGAACTACCTATGGTAGATGGAAAAACTGGAGACTTAGTGACCAACCATAATACTTGGGATTTGGACATTAGACTCAGCTACTGTTTGCCGCCTTATTTATGTAAAGGAGATAGTATTTTTAATGACTTAAAAATTACTAATCTGTATTTCTTTATGTATATGTATCATATCTATTTTGAGGCTTAAGACAGTTTCAAAATAGAAATTTGTTTCATAAAGTACACTGTTAATATCTAAATTATCAATAAAGTAGATAATTTTAATAAAATACTATGATACATCCCTATTTATTCAAAATTGTTGGAGAATGAGTTATTTTAGTTAACTAGAAGTTACTATAAGGATTAATAATTTTCTACCTTCCAAAGTACAATAATATGCTTATATTGAAACCCTACTTCTATTCATGAATTACATGGAGTCCTTCATCACCTGTAGGTTATTGTTTCCATCATGGGTGCATGTATGGAAGATGAGGCCAGACCCATGCTAATCCTATAGCAAATGCTGAAATTTTATTTCTGAATAAATTCTGTTGCTTTTTAAAACATTTATGTGTCTCTTTCTTATAAAATGAAGTATAAAGTTTGAATATTTACATATTCTAGATATAGTACTTTCTGGTTCGAAAGATTTCATTTATTCTGCTGAATGTGTCTGCGGGGTCATAGGTATTTGCATTTTTCATCCTTTTTCTCCTTCAGCACAGTCTTAACAGAATCTCATTTCTTTCAAAAAACAATTTCATAACCAAAACACTAAATAGTATTTCATGCTTATTCTTAGATCTTTTGCCTGGTGAAACACCGCATAAACAAAATGTGTGTAGTTCTGAGAGAAAATTGAACACACGCAGGGTTTGTTTGTGTGTGTGTGCAACACAATGGCCCACTCAGAGTAACAGAAGAAGATACGCTTAAATATGACTAAAGCAGAGTATGCGTTTGTCGAATGGCTAGTCCATGAAAGATACTATGGTAGGCACCGCTATTTAACAATACTAATTTAATGGTCCATTTTTAGTCCGTACATTTTTCTTTTCTTTTTTTCCAATAAACTTTTGAGAAAATGTGACCAGAACAAAGCAGGTGAAATTTTAATATAGATTATTATTATTTTTTAAATCCTACCTGAGGGATATTTTTGTTGATGTGTATTGTATGTGTGAGCGTGCATGTGCGAGAGAGAGAGAGAGAAAGAGAAAGAGAGAGAAACATTGATAGACCGCCTCCCATACCCACCCCAACCAGGGATGGAACCCTCAGCCCTTTGGTGCACAGGACAGTGCCCCAAGAAACTGAGCCACTGGGCCAGGACTAAGTAGATTAATTTTACCTGACAAATTTAAAATGTTCAGTTAAAAAAAAAAGTTCAATTATGAGCAACTTTTTCTGTCTGGTTTATTTTGGGTAGAATTTATACATCTGATTTTCTTATATAAAAAAACTAGACTAGTGCCTTCCAACTTCTTTAATGAGGGTTTTAAGAATAATTTAAAGAATAATGTGGACACTTGCTGTGTAACATCTTTGTCTTGGGCGGGACAGGGAAGGGGAATTCCAGTCTCCGGAACCCCAGCAGTTCATGGGTCTGTGTTAGGTTAGGTCTCTCTCGTGGGCAGTCAGAGACCCTGCCCAGAGCCCTGAGACCCAGTGCAGTGGCAGCTCCGTCACATGGTCACATGGGCCACAGGCGTGGCTCCCTGGCCGAGAGAGACTCTGGTTTGAATTTCAGCTTCCCTAAATACCAGTGTGTAACCTTGAGTGTTTTAGCCTCTTAGAGCCCCAGTTTCCTCATCTGTAAAATGAAAATAACAAAGCCTATCTCATAGAATTATTGTAAAGATCAAAAAGGAGGTCAGTAAAGGTGAATTTCTACCCACTCTCCAAGGCCCTCCCCCTTGGTTCAGCCTCTGCTGACACAGTCTAACAATTATGTTTTGGATATATTTTTCTCTTTTGATGGGGATGTAGTTTACAATGTTAGGGACCACAGCTATCAAAAGTAAATTGGAGCAGAATATAAAATAGAGTGGATTCTCATTATTTGAGGTAATTATGTAGTATCAGGTTATTTTAGGGGAAGTACAAGGTTACGTTTCGGACACCCTCTGGTCACATCTTCATCAAACAATAATATATAACCTTGTTTTAGGTGTGTTTCTGTTTAAAGACATCTTATTTAATACACATTTTTGATTAACAGTGAGCTCACGGCCAACAACACTATAGCATGCCAGAATGAAGCTTGTCTAACACATTGTGAATGTTAGATTGTGAGGTTACATATAAATTTTAGCAAGCAAGTGGATTTGGTATGGAATCCGTGAATAATGAAGATCTACTACATCTAAAAATGGATGCAGAACTTTGCATCTGCTGTTTCCTTAGCCCCCGCTCTCGTTTGTCAGCTGTTGTCACGGCCTGTGTGACTGTGACTCTCATTACCACCTTAAACACTCTCACATGAGTATGACTGTGACTCCTATCATCTCCTTAAAAAAACTCAGATGAGAGGGGTGGGAGGGACAGTGGGGGTGGGAATACTCATCTTTTGTGCAAGTTGCCAATCACCTAGCAGCCACCCTACAGTCATAAGCCTGGGATAAAATTGCAGACAGATTCCCTCCTTGTATGTATATTGTAATCTTCATCGTAAACTGAACTTGAATCTACCACATTGCCCTAGGTCATAAAAAAATAAAATTTATAAATTATTCCATAGGGTGCCATGAAACCTTTAAAAATATAATATTGACATTTTGATTTTGTTAAAGTTTTTTTTTATATTTATCATTTGCTTAAAATATGTTTGCAGTTACTTCCTAGTACAAACTGTCAGTGTGAGAGCTGGTTTTGTTAAAAGTCTTTGTCTAGGTACCTAAGACAGCTATTAGAAATCTTATACTCTCTGAAGCTATAGCATGGTTGGTTGGACGTTTCTGGATTAATATATGCAGCATAAAGACAACTTTAAAAAATCTGCTTGAATATAGACTATCTTTGGCAGATAGTTAGTCTTACTGTTTTCTATCCTGACATCTATTGCTATGTAACAAAATGCGTCTAAGTTTTGCGGCTTAAAACAGCAGACTTTATTTCACACAGTTTCTGAGGATCAGGCATCCATTTAGCTGGGTGGTTCTGGCTCAGGGCTTCTCGTGAGGTTGCAGTCAAGCTGAAACCTTGACTGAGCAGAGGTTCCACTTTTGAGTCCACTCCACGGATGTGAGGAGGAGACTTTTCACTGTATGGGCCTCTGCGTAGCAAGTGGTCCAAGGGGGCAGAGGAGAGAGACCAAGATGGAAGTCATAGTCTCGTCCTAACAATCTCACGGTGACGTATCATCACCTTTGCCCTGTTGGTTACACACACCGCCCATGGTGTAACGGAGGAGGTGACTCTACAAATATTGGAATGTGAGGGAGACAGAGATTCTTGGTGACCATTGTAAAGGCTGGTCACACCGAGAGAGAAGCAGAATTGATGGGAGAGATACAAAGAGTTCGGAGAATTTGAGATGACCATGTATGTTAAGATAGAAATATTTAGCAAACATTTGGATATGTATCTCAGGCCAAAGGGAGTATGGGATTTTTATTCCATACTAGAATGAAAATTTAAAAACTCTTAGCATATACATGGTAATTAAAATCATGAGTGGTTGAAGCCTTAAGCAGAGTAGGAAGCATGGAGAGTAACTGCTGAGGGAAGGAGGAGGAAATAGCTGACCAGAGACAAATGAAAAGATCAGTGAGACATGTGGTTGTCCCAAGAAAAAATCAGATGTGACATTTGGTATCAATTTGAATGCGTTGCAGTTTTCTGCAAAGTCCTGCGCAGTCCTGTGGGGAGGACCGTTGTTTACCAAATGTAGGAGAGAGAGCAGGTTATTAAAGATTAATGCAGAGTCCGAGTTTTGCCTACTTGGTAGAGCAGAAGAACCGGGGTTTAAAAGAGTCAAAGGGCTTTGATAAGAGAGTAGTTTGGTTAATTTACCCTTCGTTATGCGCTGCAGGGAAACGAGGCTAGAATGGAGGCAACAGATTAAGGAAAATTTAGGAATTGACAGGACCCTTGGTGTGTACATAGACAACGTCCGGAGGTTGAGGGATGTTAGGGGCTAGATTGAGACTTCTCAGGTGGAATAAGTTATAAGGAAATCCAGGGTACAGTCTTGAGAATATTTATAGGAGAGAGAAGCTTATTGGAGTTAGGTATCTGAAAGAACTCAGTCTGGTTTTTCAGATTTCTCACGCATTGTCTGAAATCTCTAAAGATAATACTGTAGCAGACTTGGGATAGGAGGGAAGTCTGTGGTCCCTGCCAGGCCTACACTGAATGTGGGCAGTGGCTGGATTATTACTGTGATGAGGCAGGTCAGTTGACAAAACTAAATGGTAGAATAAGTCATAAAGCAAGAGGCATTTTTCATTCTAGGGGAAGAATCCAAATCATTATTTGGAATAACAACAGTAAATACCATTTTAAAGCAACCGTTACATGCTGTTTTCTTATAATATTTAATTCTTATCATAACCCCAAAAGGCTGATACTAGACTTCATGAGGAAGCTGAGTTAGAGAGTTTAAGTGACTTTGCTCAAGGCCATGCTGCTAGAAGAGCTGGGATTTGAGCCTCAGTTTGTCTGACTGTGCCATGTTGCCCTTGTTAGAAGGCAGCATTGGGCATCTAGGTGAATGCCTAGATCAGTTCCAAATCCCATGATGAGTTAGGTGTGGCATGAAGTACAGCTTCTTTTGGAAGAGAATTCGTGTGTTTGGCTGAGATGAGCAGAAATGGGTTTCTGATTCGTTTTGTGTGTGTGTGTGTGTGTGTGTGTGTGTGTGTGTGTGTGTGTTGTGTGATTGAAATATGGGCTTAGGGATTGCAGGGGGTGCAGGCATACCTCGGAGATATTGTGAGTTTGGCTCCAGAACATCACAGTAAAACTAATAGTAATTCTTTTGGCTAGTGAAGAGTCTTGCCTTCAGTTTATAAAAAATGGAACACTTGTGAAGCATAATAAAGTGAACGGCAATACAGTGAGGTGTGGCTGTGTAATAGGAAGGGTGGTGGTGGGGGGGTCAGTTGTGGAGGATCCCCAGGGGATAAAGAGGGA
Source organism: Mormoops blainvillei (assembly GCA_004026545.1). Classification (NCBI taxonomy): domain Eukaryota; kingdom Metazoa; phylum Chordata; class Mammalia; order Chiroptera; family Mormoopidae; genus Mormoops; species Mormoops blainvillei. The sequence goes on along the minus strand of PVJD01000388.1, from coordinate 79,201 downwards.
TACTGGACTTACCTTACAGTGTTCTGCCGTCATATGACAAAATAAGGTGGGACAGGTGGTCTTAGAATACGGAATCTTACTACGCTAAAGTTTTGTTTTTAATGGCAACTAGAAAGTTATAGGTATTCAGTAAATATTAAACAAAACTAGAATTTTTAAGAAAAATGGGATGTATTTAACTGAATTATTTGATTAAATTCAATTTTCTAAATTCTTTATTAATTTGATAATTTGTTTATACAAAATATCTGTATAGTTTGTCATCCTGAAAATAATGAGTAACATACATAAATATACCAGCATTCTCCTGTTTTGTAGGTACTCCGTATATGGAATTTTTTTTTTTTAGCTTGTCACCTTTTCATTGGTTGATACTTAATCTTGAATTTGAAAATGACATTTTATAAAATCTAAACATCTTTTAGAACAAATAATTTTGTTAAATTATTTAACAAAAGAAGAGATATGCCAAATATAGCCTCCGGAATTAATATTTCTGAGGAACAGAATTTTGTTTCATTTTATTTCTATATGCACAGTTATTCAGGCATTTTGAGTGTCTAACAAATACTAAGCACTGTGCGGAACATCAATAAATTGAGGGGTTTGTCCTTCAGGACCTTACAGTCTTAATAGATATACAAGGGAGAAAATACCTGGGACAGTAGTATTTGGTAAACCCCTTCCTGTTTCCGGCTATATCTGTGGAACTCTGGCCAGGTCAGTGAGAGTGTTCTGCGTCCTTTCGTTTCCTCTGCTGAGCACGACAGCATTTCCCACAAGACAAGAAGCAGTGGAACTAACGAGTCTGATCCCGTGTACCTGGTCACAATTTCTTAGGAGGACCACCATATCAGTAACAACAACAACAAAAAAGTGTATTGTGCACTACTCAGATACCATACATCATGTTGTTTCATTATCATAATTTCCCGATGTATAACTTAATTGACTTTATAGAAAAAATAATGAGGCTCAGAGATGTTTAAGGTAACTTTTTCACAGTTGCACAATTTTAAGTAAGAAGACTTGCCCTGGTCTTGACTCTCTTAACATATTTGGAATCCTGTGTAAAATCCACACTCTTTTATGTCCAAAATGGCAAGACCAGAGTGCATCTTGGAAGATTCCAGCAGGCACCTATCTCTGTCCTGGGACCCCAGCTCTAAATGCAGCCCTCTGAGTTATTTAGCTTACCCTCAGGCAGGAGTGGCTTCCCTTTCCTGGACTTTCGGGTTTTTACACTTGCTCTCTAGATCTCTTATTCTATGCTCGACAAATGTCTCTGCAGCCACATTGCTTCATGAACTGCTCTTACCTCTTTACTTTAATTGAAAACCTGGCTCTCCTCCCAGGATCCTACTTTTTCTGCTGCCTTTGCAGGTGACCACTCTTTTCACACATTTCATTACCTGAGGTCCTGGAGATGACATCTTTCTTCCAGCCCTCATAGCAGCTCGGGAGCCATTGCCCCTGGACTCATTGTAAATACAGCGCCTGCGGCTTAGGCCACTGGCCGTTCTACCTGCGCCCCTTCTTGTTGCTTCCCACACTCAGCCCTCCTTGTTGCTTTTCTTGGGGTGGTCCTTCTAACATCCTAGCCTCCCGGCTCTTGACCTCTTCACGCTACTCAAACGCTTTTCCTCTCAATCGTAAACTCCAGAATAACCACATCAGAAGTACTCGGTAAATAGTTGTGGATTAAATGAACGAATTCCCTAACCTTTCAGCTCTGTCTTCCTCTTTCAGACGTGACCCATCTCCAGTCCTTCCGATTCCCTGTGCCTTCATTTTTCTCCCTGCTCCTCAACCCCTCCCTTCTTCACTTTGTTCTTTATTTGATCTGGATGCTCAGGTTATTATTATGTCAGCCACCGTCTTGCTGGTGCCTGTAGCTTCGTTGCCCCCTGATTTTCTGCTACGCCTTCCAGAATCAGCCAGAGGACGTACTGACCAGATGTACGTCCTGCTCACCCTTAATGTGTGTCAGTGAAAAAGCATCCCGAGGCAGCCACCCTGCATTCCATGGAGGACACAGCCAGGCCGGATGAGAGAAGTGACCCTAGGAATGGAGACTTCGGATGGGAAAGAGCTCTAGAAGGAAGCTTTGAATTGTAACTGAGGGGGTAACACCTGATTTTAACTGAATAGCTTCTGAGAAGACTAAACTTTAATGTAGAAGTGGCTAAACACTTAGAAATAACAATACTAAGTTTTTTTCTGCTAAGTAGTTGCAAAGATGCAAAGAAAACAGAGTTCTGTCAGGCAAATGAAGAACTCGATTTTTTACGCTGTGATCTGTGTGACCAGCTTATACCTATTAAATATAGTAGCAAGTTATAAAATAGGCTAGGTTTATGAAAATATGATGACTTGAAGAGTTGTATTAAGATTATATGTCAAACAAGAATAGTCTTTTTGTTAGAAATATTAAAATGCGCTTTTCTGGCAAAATAATACTTGGGGATGAGAGTAGATATATAAAACTCAGTATAGCCAACTCTCAATAATAAAGCATTTATAATGATAAGCATCTCAAGTACTGGTAAGTCCTGTCATATTGCTTTGTTTATGTTATGTGCTGAATAATTTGTATGCCTGACAGAATGTTTACATATCTTGGGAGCTGGGTGCACAGCATCTTGCTTCAAGCCATGTCTTTAGTCATGACCTAATTCAAACATAGATTAGAATGAAAGGGTGAAAAAGCTTAAATAATTCCAGTAAGAAAAGGGTGTTAGAAAAAAGCTCTTAAAGTGAATAAGCTGGAGACTAAACCCTAAGAAATGTTTTACTGGATATAATGGTTTCTAAAGTTGAACTGTCAGAATAAATAGAGAAATTAACAGTGGACATTTATCATGGGCAAAAAATTTTGCTTGGGAATGAGTTTCTGTAAAGGGAAAGAAAACTGTGGACTGTGGTCCTAGAGTAAAGGGATGGCCGTGTCAGCTAACACACATTCAGGTTCTCTGTTACACCTCTGGTAACCTATTACCTTTCACACCCCCGGAAAACTAGTATAAAACAAGAACCATTTTATTCTCACAAATTCTTGGGTCAGGAATTTAAAGAAGACACTGGAGGGGATGGCTTCCTCCACAGTAATCTGGATTCTCAGATGGGAAGACTAGATAGAACTGGCTGAGTGTGACTCGAGCACTCGAGGCGGGAGCTGAAACAACTGGGGTTGGAGAACCCACTTCCAAGATGACTTTTTAATCATGCAGTGCCTGGACTGAGACGGCTCGAAGCCTGGACTCGGCTGGGGCAGTTGTCCTCTCTATGTACTGGGGCTTTTCACCCCTTCGTGGCATCTACAGACTGAATCTTCCAGAGACTGAGAAAGAAGCTGAGAGGTTTCTACTGATCTAGACTCAACAGCCATTCGTTATCACTTTATCATGTGCTACTGTTACAAGTGAATCACTGAGCACAGCCTAGATTTGAGAGGAGGAGAGCCGGACCTTACTTGTTGGTGGGGGAGTGTCAGGGTCACATACCAGAAACACATGCGGGATGGGAAATTCTGTGACCACTTTTGGAAAATACAGCCTAGGTCTGCCAAAATGGATACTTCATGGGAACAGGGAAGAATTCAATCCACATTTACATCTTTTTCAGTAATAAGCCACAGACTTTTAAGGGAGTAAAATAATAATAATAATAATAAAAGAGATGGTAGTCTAATACACATCGCAGGAAAGAGTTCTTTCTGTCATTTGAACACAAATTTAGAATTTCCAGATTAGCAGAGACACTTTCCCTCAGCGTTTAACAAAAGCTTTAATAGATATGTGGTGATACGCGGTGCTGGGAAGGCTTTGTTATAAGCTTAGCAGAAAGTTAAAACTTAGACTATATAATGCTGTGCACTTTGGATATTGTCGCCGCCGAGCTGCTTGCCAGCCTCTCGCCTGTTGGGACCAATAAGCAGAAGGCCCATAATTTCCAGGCCTTCGGCGATCACCTCTAAGATGTTGGATCTTTGCTTGGGTAAGAAGAATGTATATGTGAGTATTTGGGTAACAGCCATTATTGGTTTCAAGTTATGCTGCATTGATTTTTAACCACATTGTGGAAGAAAAATTTCAGTCTGATTAAGCTCTTATTTCTATCCCCTTAGCCTCTTTGAAAGAGAGGCAGGTGGCTACGTAAGTGGTGGTTGTGTCGTGAAGGAAGAAACCCCAGTCTTTAGCACACTGGTGAATTGTCCACCAAACCAGGCTTGTACAGGACATAGTCCCATCCAGGGGAACTTTGGCAGGTTAACAATCTTGTATTTCAAATGCTGAATATTTATGATAGTGCTCTTCCATTTTTGTCTCTTGGCTTCATTTTATCACGGTGCAAATACTCAGGATGTGTGAGTTCCCACATTGTTATCACTTTGGAAAGGAAGGAAGTTCTCAGTAGATTATATGAATAGCTTTAGTATGGGAGAATCATTAGATTTGGAGACTTTAGTGATGGAGCTGATAAACTAACTGCATGGTAGAACCGTGATTCAGTGTCCAGTTACTTTGATGCCTGATGCCAGGTGATGTCCTTGAATAAGACAAGAGATACATTCTGGTGAGCATAAAATGTTACTGTGGGATGGTGGGACCCTAAATTAATCTTAGGAAACTTCTGTCCATTTCATCTTTTAAGACTGTCATCTGTACTTGGATGTCTGCCATCACCTCAAATGCCACATGTCCAAAATTGAATTAATCATCTTCTCCATCAGACATCTCCCACATGCCAAAGAATTAAGAAATAACTCCCCCAAAACCTACTTTCCTTTTTCAATTCTGTCATTTCAGTCGGACCCTACCCTCCTTTTAAAGTAGAACTTTGGAATTAAGTTTTCCTCTTCTCTGGTTTGGTTTTGTTTTTTCTTTTAAGTAGTTTTATTTTTTTCTTTGAAATATCCTTTAGGTTTTCATTTTCATTCTCCCAGGTAGGAATCATTGTAGACTTTGTTTTTGTAGTCTCCTTACTTTTCATATTCTCCTTATTTCAGTTTATCTTGCTTTAGGGCAGTGGTGCTATCAGTAAATGTAATCCCTTGCATAAATGCTCATTTTCTCTTTGTTAACCACTAGACCGAATCTAAACTCCTCTGTATATTTTTTGCTTGTTTGCCTGTTTGTGGAGTCAGGGGCTTCCAGGGCGTTAGCCCCCTGTATTAGAATTCTCCACGGAACGAGGGCCAGCTGAGGGCGGGTGTCAGAGATTGAGATTGCTGATTTAATTAAGCAAGGAGGCCATTAGGTCCAGCTGGCTCTGACACCGTGGTACCCTGTGTAAGCAAACCAAAATCTAAACCCGAAAATGCCTCAGGGTTACAAAATCTAAACCTAAGGACAACCCGTCACTAACAGCCAACGAGGCTTTAAGCTGTAGGTAATCAGGTGATTTCCCTGTTTTGCTTCCGCCTCTCCTCTGTGACGGCCCTTCCCCTCCCTCCTGTCAGTAGAGCACTCCTACCACTTTCTGTTTGGTGCTGCCAGATTCTGATCAATTTTTGCTCTAATAAACTCTTAAAACTTTAAATATGCCTCACTTTTTCTTTTAGCAGTATATCACAGGATATATAAATATGATTTATTGTAAGGGATTGGCTCACATGATGTTGGAGCCTGAAAAGTCCCAAGGTCTATAGTGGGCTAGCTGGAGACCCAGGGGTGCTGATGGTGTCGTTTTAGTCAGGACCGGAGACCCGTGTTCCAGCTCGACAGGAGGAAGCTCTTCCCTCTTACTCAGCCCTATTTGTTCTGTTCAGGTCTTCACTGGAACGGATGAGGCCCACCCACATTGGGGAGAGCAATCTGCGTTACTCAGCCTACCAGTTCAGGTGTTAATTTCATGCAGAAACACTCTCACAGACATGTTAGCCCTAAAGTCTGGGTACTGCACAGCCCAGTCACCATCACAGCATTTCGACTGGAAAAGGTGTTCTGCCGTCATTGCTTTTACTCACAAATCAAATGGCAGACAGACTTCAGACTATAGTGAGAAACTGAGGAGTAGAGAAAGTGAATGGGATAACATTTGAGAGTACTAAGGAGAAAGGACAGGCTAGAGACTAGGCCTGTAGGGCTTGTAGCCTAAGATATATTAGGAGGAAGGGACATGGAGGGGACTTGAGGGGCATAGAGGAGACTGGCGTCAAAGGGAGAGGTGATTTGGCATGTGGAAAAGTTACAAAGGACGTTGGAAATGTGGAAATGAGACTGAGAAAATGGGAAAAGCTGAAGTCTACAGAGGTAAGGCTGATAGAGGCTACTGGGACGAGGGCAGGGCTGTGTGAGAAACAGCTGAATATGTGTTGTCAGGGTGGGAGAAGGAACACATGATCATGACCAAACCTCAGAGAAGTGGAGACTGCAGGCTTTGTTGGAGGAAGAAGTAGTCTTAGGAGGCAAAGGGCATGGCTTTGGAGGAGGTAACCAAGCCCAAAGCTGAAAGAAGCAGAGGAAGAAACCTATAATAAACCACAGCCACTGCAGAGAGTAGCAGAGAGTTAAAAAGGTGTGTTGTAATGCCCAAAGAAATGCAGTATTTGAGATTGGACACTGGAGATATATGTTATCTGCATCACGCATACTTTCAAAGAATTAGGTTGCCATCACTAATCATTAGGGAAATGCAAATGAAAGCTGCATGAGGTACCACTTCACATCCACTAGGATGGCTATAATAATAATAATACAAAAGGTTAATGAAGTGTTGGTGAAGATACGGAGAAATTAGAGCCTTAGACATTTCTGGTGGGATTGTAAAATAATACAGCCATGTTGGAAAACTATGTTTCAGTATCTCAGTAGGTTAACATACATAGATGTACCAAATGATTCATCAAGTCTACTCTTAGGTATATACTCGAGAAAACTGAACATGTTTGTGTACATGTAAAAACTTGTACTCAGACATTCATAATGGAATTACTTATAATAGCTATTACTTAAAATACCCGTTCAACTGATGAATGGGTGAACAAAATGTGCTATATTCATGGAATATTGTTGTCTCTAAAAAGGTGTGAAGTACTGATATGTGCTAAAACATGGATATACCTTGAAAATATGGTAAGGAGCCCAACACAAAAGCCTGCTGATATTATATGACTCAGTTTCTCTGAAATGTCCAGATTAGGCAAATCCATAGGCAGAAAGTAGATTAGCTCTTGCCAGAGGTTGGAGGGGGAAGGGATTGGGAGTAACTGCGAATAGTTATGGGTTTCTTTTTAGGGTGGTGAAGATGTTCTGGAATTAGTGGTAACTGCTGTACAACCTTGTGAATATACTCAGAACACTGAATTGTACAATTGAAGGGTATATTTTATGGTATGTGAGTTATGTCTCAAAGTCATTACTTAATTAAAAAAAAAAGTTGCAAGATTCAGTTACTCAAGGCTCAAAACAAGAATATTCCTGAGTGGAGGGCCTGTAAGACAAGTAGTCTGTGTGAACTCCTCTGCCTGCCTTAATCTTATCTTCAGCAGTAATTAGTGACTTCACAGATGTGACTTACTTGTGTTATTTCTAGTGACCATCTAAATAAATATATTGATTACTTAAAGTCATCTTCATGCCACACTTTGGAAAAACAGGGATTATTTTATGTGACTGCCAAGCGAGTGTGCTGTTTTATTGTAACTCACTCATCTACCTTAGCGTCCTTTTCAAGTTACATACAATATTTGCTTTATAATTTTCTGTAAAAAAAAAATTGGAGATGAGGTAGTAGAATGAGGAATATATATTTTTTTGTTTTGTGTTTGGCCATTAAATTACATTTTTTTCTCTAAAGAATTTGAGTATCGACAACTTGGAAGCCCTTTCTTAGAAGTTTGTTACCTTTCTTAACTTCAGGTCCTTACAGAATGGCGCTGAGGTTTTCTCAGTAGGGAGCACATCATAATATTTATCTCATTAAAATATATGTAGTTCCTGCTGAGAAGTAGATTGAGACCTGAAAATGTTTATCTCTGTAGGAAACAGCAGAAAAAATGTTTCAAAAGCACAGAGTAACTTCTGTTAGAATTCAATATGGGATACCACAGTTATAATTTAGAATTCTTATTCGTATAAAATAGGTTGGCAAAGTATTTATTCTTTATATTTACTGAATTAATTTTACAGGCCCTTATTTTCGTATTTAAGTGAAGCAGTGGGTGGTTCTCAACCTCTTTTCCACCCAGCGAATCCTCTCGGTGGGTGTGTGGGTGGCCATGATCATGGGGGAGGGAGATGAATGTGTACTTGTTTTAAAAGCCTCTTGGTGACTCTTACATCACTTCCTGCCTCTACATCAAATTAAGGATGGCTGCCACAGCATCAGAAGTTATTAATGAAGTGTAACATCCCCTTGGTTGTTGGGCAGAAAAATGGTTAAGCATAGTTAGCCTTAGAAAAGGCTTGAGAAATTTGGGGTGATGTGTTTTCGGAAACATCTGGTCTGCTGGATCAGATAGGAGCAAAGAACAGAATAGTAAGCCTAGGACGTAAAGGCTTCTGAGTTATATGTGTTCCATCTCAGGTCTGTCTGAAACAGCAGTCACCGTGGGGACTGTGGGGATGTCAGTGGCATGTGAGTAATCTCAGTTAGTAGGTGCTAAAAAAGCCCCCTATGACTCATAGGTATGAGCCCTGGTTGAAGACAGAATGAAATTTGTAGATACATGACCTCCTTGATATGAACAGCTGGGAGAGGGTATCTCTTCTGTTTTGAATCAACCGTCAGATTCCCTTGGCCGTGCCTGACCTACTAAACAGCTCTTCACTCAAGTGTCATCTCGCCCTGCCAAGGTTTGTGTTTGGAACCTCAAGGCTGTTTCCTAAGTTATTTCAGTGCCTTTTCACTGTTCCTTATAGTCTCACCTCATCCAGTGTGTCCTCTATAGTGCAACCAGAATTTCAATTCTAAAATGCAAGTAGGATTAAGTTAATTCTCTGCTTAAAATCCTTCACTGCTTCTCATTACCTACAAAGAAAGACATGTTTGTCGGTTTCAGTAGAAGGTGCTGCTATGATGCTACCTTGACTTTTGAATGATTTATTATATATTATGTTTATTTATTATATTGAGGAAACTCAATGTATAGAAACTGGGCTTCCCCATGAGTTTTGCACGGAGCCTCTGTGGACACAGCCTCTGCAGTCCTGGTCTCTCTCAGCTGGTGCTGCCTGTCCTGCCTTGGGCCGTGCGTTTGTCCTTTCATTCTGAAAGTGGCTTTAGGCTTAGCACAGGAGTGGGGGCCAGACCAGGTATAACTTTGAAGATCACAGAAAGGATCTTAGCTCTTTTTCACACTGTATGCTTGTGATCAAAAGTATCGTAGGGTGCTAAGCAAGGTTTATTGTTATGATTTATATTTTGAGATGACCACTTTGGCTGTTGAGTGAGGAATGAATTGCAACACAGCAAAAATAGAAGCAGTGAGATCAGTTAGATCTCCACTGTGGGGGTCCCAGCCCAACAGCCAGGGACAATGGTGGCTTTGCATTAGGGTGGTTGCAGTGGAGACGGAGAGATGTGCAGAGGTTCACGATATATTTTGGAAGTGTAACTGATAGGACCTAAAACGGTGAGGGAAACAGTAGAAGGAAGAACTCTTAGGTGACACAGTTGTATATTTTCATTCTTTAACAACACACTGAGGTGAGAAGGGTGGAAATGAAAAAATTAGAATATAGGTGTCTGTATCCAAAAAAGATAATTAAAACTATTTTAACTGTTTGAATTATGCCTGAGTTAGGTAGCTAATGTTAGGGATTGGAAGGGAATGTGTGACTTGGAGAACATAAGGGCTAGTCAAAGGCTGACGTAGTAGAGGCTACTACGATCTGACAGACTGTCTGAGGAGCTATTCAGGAAGTCCAACTCTCAGCTCAGGACCTGAGTCTCATGGTCAAATACTGGCATCGGGGAACCTGGTCCTCTGATGCCCACTGGCTCTGAAGGCTCTGACTTTTCAAGGAGGGTATTTCACCAAATTCACCAGATAATATTATATATGTTAGGTGGAATGATCTTATTCCTGACTTAGCTTATTGAATTTTGCTGGCATCCAGGCACTTATTCAGAAGCCTATAATACTGCAGTATAATAAGGTGCCACATTATAGTGCTCTCGTTCTGACTCCGCCTTGCAGTCTAACGGCAGGATGTCCTCACCAATAAAGGCTCTACAGTCTTGTGGATCCTGTGATGTACCAGGTAATTGTTGCAATGGCATTTGCTCCTCCTGATTTCTGCTCTGCATTCCCGGCCGTGCAGAGGCACAGCGTCAGGGGATGTAAGAGCAGAGCTGGAGTCTGAGATGGCCTCTCCCAAACAGTGGAGAAATGCCAGTCATAATGGCTTCGCTCACTTGATCTGCGGCACAGGGAATTCATACTTTGTTGTACTGCCTCTTGAAGCCAGAGGCAGGAAAGTCACAGAAGAATCAGCCCCCGCCTGGCTTCCTGAAAGGAAGGTACCAGTCAGCTGGTGGAACCTTACACTGGCTTCATCTTCCCTCCTCCTGAGGACCCCTTACTCTCCATCTTGTTGCAGTGGCATAGGAACTCTGGAATGTTATTGTCCTCTTGTTTTGTTCATTCAATGTAGAACCTTCTAAGGCATGTGTAAAATGTTGACTGACAATTCACTAATACTGCCCAATACATATTTATATCTAAAATTTCCAGTTATTGAACCAAATGAAGGATGCCAAACATAGGATAAAAAATAGATGTATATGGGGATGGAATGCGTTATAGTCTGTTAAATAAGGACCATAGGTAGAGATGTGTTCAAAATATTACAGGAACCCGCACAGTGTGGATCTCCCCAGGCTTCTAGTGCTAGTTGGAACAGAGATGATGTTACAGGTTTTAAAAAATATTTTTATATGATCTTACAGTTTTGACAGTATTGATCAGTATAATTATATATTATCACCTGTCTGGGTTTCCTTTGAAAAGAAAAATAGAAATGGACAATAGCAATAATACTGTCAGGGAATCGGATGGATATGAAAAAAATTATGCTGCATATTTGGATATAACAGTTTACTTCTAAATTGTCTGTTCATGTGAGGATCAACTTGGTGTAATTAACTTTCCAAAGCATAACTTTTCCATTGTGGATGCAACCCTTTTTCTAACTTCCCAGATCACGGACACTGGTGTGATTTTTAATTCTTTTTATTTTGTTCCCTGTGTTCAATCTCATTAAATTCTCTTATAAGAAGAGAGATGCAAAGAAAGAAAAAAAGAGGTAGCAGTGGTAATAAGACAGAGGATGACAAATATTTTTTCCTTTTTTTGTCGTTTTTATCTATTTTACAAAGTTTCTACAATGAACAAGGATTAGTAATCAGAAAATACATAGAACATATAACTATTCAAAAGGTAGGTTTAGATAACTGGATATGATAAAAGGAGAATATTCTAGGGAGAACACCATTATTGGCATAATTAGTTATGAAATATTTATCTACTTTCCTAATCCATGTTTTTTCAGTAGAAAATTTTTTAATTGGCTTTATTGTATTTGAGAAGGTAATTTACTTCAGTTGAGCATGAAAATACAGGAAATCTTTGATATTGCAGGTTTGAGTATTTTCCACTGTCGTCACTAAATTCATTGTGGTGCCTTATGCATGGACTGTTTGCGAATGATGATGGCAGGCAGTGGTCTCTCTTGCCATTTTTGTAGCCGACTCCACATTCTCTCTACTACCATTCTGCTTCCTCCTGCTCTAAGGTGCAATCACCAAGAACAGAAGTCTCCTGTTTTACGTCACTGTGCCACTCTTGCTTTGAGGATGATTCCTCTGTTGGAGAAATAGGGCATGGTAGGGAATACAGTGATATGCCAGAGTGACTCTTTCAAGAATTTGCTTGTGACTTGAGCCAGAGTCCATTCCAGCAGATGCTCAGGGAAGCTGCTCAGGAGGAGGGACAGCTAGGAGCCAGTAAGTGTTTAAAAACAAACAAGCAGACAGACAAACAGACAGACATTGTTCCTATTAGTGTCCCTTTCCTTGATATAATGAGAAGAATAGAACAACAGAAAACAAAGGGTTCTGGGAAACCGATAGATAGTTACAGCATTTTGGTTTGGTGGGTGGAAGTGAAGAACATGCCTTCCTCTTTTTTTTTTTTTTAAGATTTTATTTTATTTCTTTTTAGAGAGAGAGAATGGAGGGAAAACGAGAAAGAGAGAAACATCAGTGTGTGAGGGAAACATCAACTGGTTTTCTCTTACACTCCCACAACTGAGGACCTGGCCCGCAACCCAGGCATGTGCCCTGACTGGGACTCAAACCAGAGACCCTTTGGTTTACAGACCGGTGCTCAGTCCACTGAGCCACACCAGCCAGGGCCAAGCCTTCCTCTTTGCTTAATCTGTTTTTATCAGTATAGCAGGCATTTCTCAACTTTGTAATTAGGAGCCAATTTTCTTTTGCATTAGGTCTTTGGTATCACCATACAGCCATGGACTGACTAGATGAGTAGATGAAGGAAGGAATGCCACAAGGGCAGTTGGGAACTAACTGAGTTAGGAACTTAGATTCAGACGCTTCACTTCAGGCTGCTATCTAGGATGTGAGCACTTGAGGGAGGGGCTAATGTTAATTTAAGGGCCCTGTAGGCCCCTTGGCTACACAGAATGGCTGTCAAGGCAGCCATACTATGGAGTAGTTTTGCTAAACTCGGAACAACCATGCTTTAACTTTAACAATTTGTTATAAATTTTAGCTGAATTATTCTTAGCCACGTGTACGAGAGCCTCGTCTTCTGTGCTCTGCCATAGCTGAACCAGTGCTTGTAAACCACCTGACCTTGGAGGCCTGTCCTAGATTTAAAGCCAGGAGGTTGTGTTGTGATCTCAAATCTAATAGGTTCAAGAAAACTCATGATTTTGTAGGTTGTTGGCTATTTCTTATTGTTATTGTAGAATATTGCTCCCTTCATCCTTCTATATCTTAGGTGGAGACTGGAAGTCTGTCAGATTTTTTTTTTAATTTGGTACACCTAAATGTCAGTATGACTAGGTCTTTTCTTTAATTTGTCCCCTGGGACCTATAAGCCTGACTCCTGGCATTTGGAACCTGGGCAGGTGAGAGGAACTGGTGACTCATTGTTCAGGATACAGATTTTTTAATAGACTTTATGTTTTAGAGCAGTTTTAGGTCACAGAAACATTGAACAGATAGTACAAACTTCCCATATATCCCTCTCCCCCAACAAACACCACTTCCTCCACTAACACCATTCTAAACCAGAGAGATACATTTGTTACACTGATGAGCCCACATTGACACCTCATAATTACCCTAAGTCCAAAGTTTACATCAGGGTTCACTCTTAGTGTTGTATATTCCGTGGATTTTGACAAATGTATGACATCTATATACTTATGGATGGTACCACACAGAATCCTTTCACCTACCTAAAACACCTCCGTGCTCTGCCTATTTATTCCTTTTTTATCCCTGGCAATCATTGGTTATTTTACTGTTTCCATAGTTTTGCCTTTTTCCATAACACATATACCTACAGTATGTATCCTTTTCAGATGAGCTTCTTCTACTTAGTAATATGCAATTAAGGTTCTTCCATGTGTTTTCACAGTTTGATAGCTCATTTCCTTTTAGTGCTAAATAGTATTATATTGTCTGGACATACCACCGTTTATCCATTCACCTACTGAAGGACATCTTCATTGCTTCTAAATTTTGGCAATTATGAGTAAAGCTGCTATAAACAGCCATTTACTCATTTTTGTGTGCACATAAGTTTTCAACTCATTTGAGTAAAAACCAAATAGCAGTATACTGGATCATATGGTAAGATGTGTTTAGTGTTTTAAGAAACTGCTAAACTGTCTTACAAAGTACCTGAACCATTTCGCATTGCCCCCAGCAATGGGTGAGAGTTCCTGTTGCTCCACATCCTTGTCAGCATTTGATATTGTCAGCGCTTTGGATTTTGGTCATTCTAATAGTTGCATAATGATGTCTTATTGTTTAATTTGCAGTTCCCTACTGATGTGTGATGTTAAGCATCTTTTCATATGCTTGTTTACCATCTGCATATTTTGTTTGTTGAAGTGTCCAGTTCTCTCACCCATTTTGTAATCAGGTTATTCATTCTCTTGTTGTTGAGCTTTAAGAATTCTCTGTGTATTTTGGGTAACAGTCCTTTATCAGATGTGTCTTTTGCAGATGTTCTCTCCCAGTGTGTCTTGTTAGATTTTTTCACTGAACCCTCTGTCAGTTGTCCCTTGAATCATTCCTATCCTTTGTGCCCACTGTCCTCAAGCCTGGAGCTCCTCCAGCTTGCTTTTCTCAATTCACTTCCTTTCTCTTTCTTACCAGGAAAGAGGAGAGTTAATTGTCTGCTTGCTGTAACTGATAGCCTGGGGGCTTAACTGCTCTTGACAAAGTTGGAAACGACCTCATCAGGCCCAGATTTTACCCCATGCTTTCCAGCACTCTGCTGGTCAGATCATCTTGTTTATTATCAATGACATTTCTCCCTCTCAACACTTAGGTTTCACAGCTTCTTCTACTGCTGACAAATTATTTACTGTTTCTGCATTTACTCTCTCTGCATTTTCTGGTCTCTCTGGATTGAATGAACTCTTTGCTTTGTGTAAAGACTCAGTTTAGACATTCCTTCTTCCTGCTCTGTGGCATCTGGTCTCCTCTGTTCCTTGTGAGCAAGAAGTTCAGGCAGTTTTTTGTAGAGTTCAGAATTATGCTCTTCCTTAATCATGAAAACACCTTACTTATCCATTCTTTCTAATGGCTTCATAGCACCCTCAATTCATAATAGTGATTGATTTTCAAGATGCGTCTTTATGATTTAATGTGCCACGAAGGGGGGAAAAGGCAGTCAAACTATGATACACAATTGATTGTAAGATGCATCCCAATTTAAGAGATGCTTAAATGTGAGAAAATATGTGTTAGGATCATCCATTATTCAGCACCATTGTGATCATACAAACAGAAAAATATGTATAGGTTCTAAACCTCCTAAAATTCCTGGAGAGAGCCATTTCTCAATTAAATTGCAGGGGCAAAATTCATCACCAGGAGCTTTTTAACTTTGACTGGCTTTCCCTGGCACTTATCCTTCAGGATTATCTGACCACAACAGCCACTAAAATCATTCTTGTCTTGTGCCTGAACTCAAGATGCTTTCCTCACAACTCTCCAGAGCACCCTCTGTCCCGTCACGCCTTTTCTGTTTACAGCAGTTTGCATCCAGTCACCTCGACTGGAAACTTCTCATGTTCTATACAGTATTCTGTACTCTGTAGCTTGACACTTAATATGTGTTATCTAAAATCATCTGCCATTATTTTGTGTTTTATTTTAAGCAGTTACAATATTTAAGTAAGTTTTATTTAAGTGAGAATATTTATACTTTTTTTTTTGTATAATGCATTTTTAAAAAGTACTGAGCACATAGTAAGGCATTCACTACAAGTTTACTGATTGATGTTTGGTAGCCAAATCCCATTGCATTCTTATAAACCTTATAAGACATCTGTTTGCCATTTTAGAAGTCAAGTTAAATTTTCTGAGGAAAGAGATTTTCTATATTACCATAGAGGAAAATACCTACCTCGAATGTTATTAGACCTTCTCAGTATTTTTCAATAAGACTTTTCAGTAATTATTACAGAAACTCAGAAAGAGCAAACATATCTTTAAAGGTAAAGTCCAAAGCAATTGGATTTTTAAGCTCTTTCTAAAATAGTTTTATAGTGCCCTTGGCTTAAATAAATCCAAACGAGCATTTTTGTTGTTGTTAACTGCCTTATAAATGTTTCATTTGGACATAAGTCTGTTGCTGGAATTAATTTGATTATGTAATGTATGAAGAACAGCCTTTGCTTTTTTCTTTTTCTTTTTAAGTTAAGAGAAACTGGACCAAGATATGAAGAAAAATGGAAGTAAGTCACTGCCAGGACTGTGGGTATCACCTGTTCTTCTCCCACTGCCCTTGAACTTTAGATCTTCAGTGCATCTCCCTAGTAGATCTAATTTTACAGCCATTAATGCCAAATAAATATGTGGCTGAGTATTTTGTGAGAATGTGGATTTATATCTCACATCACATTATAAAAGGCTGTTAAAATGCTCTTTAGATAGCCTACCAGTTGCCTTGTTTTTTTTCACTGTTTTCACAGCCTCTTAAAAATTCCTTCTGTAGTTAGGACCAGTTCCTACCTGGTCTTTGGCTTACAAACTCCACTCAAAAAAAGAAAGGATGATTCCATCGCTTCTAAAAGAAAAAGTTTTAACATGCCCTTATGTAGTGAGGATTCTACTAATGTACAGGTTCCAAAAGGTGAACCATTCCATAAAATCATTGGCTTCCCAAAGCAAGCTATTTACAGTTCATCAGTGACATTTGATAATTTGTGAATATTTATTTACAAGGTTGGTCTGGGGGTGCTGTTGCATATAAACTGAGGTACAGAGCTATGGTCTGTGTTGCTGCTCTAAAACAGACAGAATAGCGTCTACCTGACCGAGGTCAGTAACCCGCTGTTTCTGAGTGCAACGCCTGAGAGCCTCTTCAGTATCCTCTCACTTTGGTGCCTTAAGGCCCAACTAATTTTTTGGTGACTAGCTCAACTAGTAGAACTGAGGGTTTAATAATAGAAATAGATTCTTTCTTTGTTTAAAATGTACCAGGTTTAAAAAAAAAATTGAGACTGCTGCTTTACTACTTTTTAAGTTCCCTTGTGTCTCAGTGTAGTATGTATGCACTCTAAGGACGAGTCTCTCATGTCTGTCTGTCTGTCTGCCTGTCTCTCTCTCTCTCTGTCTCTCTGCAGTTGGCCTATTTGTCTGCCTGACCCTAGCATTGATGAGAAAGGGAAAGCAAATAAGTATCCAGAATTTTCAAACGCCCAAAAAGGAAAGATTGAGACTGGTAGGAAAAGCATCACCAGGAGGAGCCTTAATCAGAGCGTTTGCTTGTGAGTGCTGTGTGGGTGAGTCTCACGACAGACTCGCCCACAGGCGGGGGCGGCTGAGGCTGGCCTCACCTGCGCCAGTTATAGCATCATTTGTGGCCAGTGGAGAGAAGCCGCTGCTGGCTCCTGCGCCCTAAGAGGATGACCTCTCCCTGTGATGGAGGAGGATGAAGCCATCAGACAGGAGTTGCCCACCTTCCTTCTCCGCCTCAAACCTGTCTTTATCTTTGCTTTCTGGGGAGGAATTCTCTCTGCTCTCAGACAGCACCAGTCTGTCCATCTGCGTCAGGCAGTCCTGACCTCAAACTTTCCCCATGATTTTGGTGCAACAATGAAACGTTACTTTTCATCCATCATCCTTGTTCTTAGTTTTCGTCCTTTTTACCAACCATTTCTGGGAGTTTTTCTCTCCAACTAACTGCCCCCATTCACTGACTGTCCGCTCATTCACTGTTGCCACTTGTTCTCTAGCTTTTGCCGTCACCACTCTCCTAAATGTGAGCTCTCTCAAAGATTACTTCTGAGATTTAGATTCTGAATACAGAGCCTTCAAGTTTCATGTTTCTTGATTGTTGTGCAGCCTCGGACACGATGCACCACCCATCCCTAGCATCCCGGACCTCAGTGTCCTGCCTCCGCGACACTGACTCCTCTCTCAGCAAGGCTGCCTCTGCCTGTTGGTCCTTATCCTCCTCACGCCCCTGAGCCCTGCCCAAGGCCTGCCTGGTCTTCAGTCTTTTCATTCTTTCTCAGTAGTTTTTCTCTTCTGGATCTCATGCAGCCCAGCAGCGTGAGTATCTCTGTGGTGTGGACTGTGTCCCCTGTCCAAGCTCCGAAGCCCGTCTTCCCCTCGGAATCCTGTGCTTTCCCGTCTCTGTGCCTGTTGGTCTTACTACCCCTTCAGCCTGGAATTCTCTCTCTGTGTCTTTCCCCTTCGCATTTCGACTAAACTAAGAGACTCTGGTTAAGGTATTTTACTCAAAATAAGGGAAAACTCATACATAACTACCCTCACTCCCACACCCTGCAAAGACTTACTTTGTATTTCTTCTCCTTTGTAAGACTTGCCAAAAGTTTACTTGGACTTATTTTTTAACGCGAGTCTTTCCACTAAGCTGCAGAAGAACAGGCACCACATATATGCATCTAGTTCATTGCTATGTTTTCTGTGCCCACTATAGGTGCTAGCATGTAGCAGATATGTAGGACATTTTTGATAAAGAATGAATCAAGTAGGAATTGACTGTTAAAGATTTGCTAGTAAGCTATCAAATTTTATCTAGGTAATTGGATTATTTTACATTTTCCTCAAAATATATGTTCTTATCTATAAGTGTCATGATTAATACTCATTATTCTTGGAAAATTTTAAGGATAATTTTTAAAAATATATTTTAGTTCAGTGGATGATTTTAAGAGAAACTAGCAGGGTATCAGTTGGTAAGTAACAAATGTTCTTTTAATTTTTATTTCCAATTTCATTGTTATGTTTTTCTAAAGCTAAGGCATTTTGGGTATTGATTCATTCTTTTAGTGCGGTTACTGTCAATCACTTAAAAGGGTTTTGTGTTTTCTGATTATAACAGTAACATACATTCATTATAGAAGGTTTAGAAATACTAAATATCCTCAGTTAAAATTTCATATATTTATTTACACACCTTTAAATATGTGTCTGCACACTAATGCACACTCACTTTTTTCTGTCTGTAAGATTGGATTTTATTGTATATAACATTGTGTATTTGTCTTTTATAAAAAGCTTTTTTTTATATTATGAAATATTCTTCTAAATGAGATGTGCTTTTTAATGGTTCCATGACATTATATTGTATGAAGTTAGCATCATTTATTCAATAATTCCCTTACTTAGCAGTGTTAAATCTGTTGGTATAATATGCAATAATTGAGGCCCACTTAAATACTTTAAACTTATATAACACATACATTTCAGCGAATGTACTTTTTTACTAATGGGCTAGATTTTAGTGGGAACATTTCACATATGTATTGCCAATGTATTAGCCAGTTTGGCCTGCATAAGAAATTACCATTCTTGCTGTGCCGGCACGTGATAGAGAAAGAGAGAGGAAATGAACTCTGTTGTTCTTTTTTTTTTAATGATATCTTATTGATTATGCTATTACAGTTGTTACAGTTTTTCACCCATTGCTGCCCTCTACCCAGCACCCCCCACTCCCTGAGGCAATCCAATCGCCTCACCATTGTTCATGCCCATGGGCCATGCCTATAAGTTCTTTGGCTACCACATTTCCTAGACTGTACTTTATATCCCCATGGCTATTCTGTAACTACCTATTTGTACTTCTTCATCCCCCTCACCTCTTCACCCATTCCCGCACACCCTCTGACATCTGGCAACCATCAAAACGCTCTCTGTACCCATGATTCTATCTCTGTTCTTCTTGTTTGCTTAGTTTGTTGTTTAGATTCCATTGTTTATAGACAGATATTTATTGCCATTTTATTGTTCATAGTTTTGATCTTCTTTTTCTTCAGTAAGTCCCTTTAACATTTCATATAATAACGGTTTGGTGATGATGAACTCCTTTAGCTTTTTCTTGTCTGGGATGCCCTTTATCTGCCCTTTGATTCTAAATACCTTTGCTGGGTAGAGCACTCTTGGCTGTAGGTCCCTGCTTTTCATGACTCTGAATATTTCTTGCCACTCCCTTCTAGCCTGCAAAATTTCTTTTGAGAAATCAGCTGACAGTCTTATGGGAACTCCTCTCCAGGTAACTGCTTTTCTCTTGCCGCTTTTAAGATTCTTTCTTTATTTTTATCCTTTGGCATTTTAATTATGATGTGCTTTGGAGTGGGCCTCTTTGCATCCATCTTGTTGGGGTATCTCTGTGCTTCCTGGACTTACATATCTATTTCCTTCTTCAAATTAGGGAACTTTTCTTTCATTGTTCTTTCAAATAGATTTCCAATTTCTCGATCTTTCTCTTCTCCTTTTGGCACCCCTATGATGAGAATATTGGAACACTTGAAGTTGTCCCAGAGACTGCTTACATTGCCCTTGTTTATATTGGATTCTTTTTTCTTCTTGTTCTGATTCATTGTTTTTTCCTTCCTTATGTTCCAGATCATTGATTTGATTCTTGGCTTCATCATCCTACTGTTGTTTCCGTGAAAATTGTTCTTTATTTCAATTGGTGTATCCTTCATTTCTGACTGAATGTTTTTTATGTTGTCGAGGTCCTCACTAACTTCTCTGAGCATCCTTATAACCAGTGTTTTGAGCTCCGCATCTCACAGATTGCTCATCTCTATTTTGTTTAGGTTTTTGTTTTGTTTTTTTCTGGAGTGTTGATCAGTTCTTTCATTTGGGCCATGTTTCTTTGTCTCCTCATTGTGGCAGCCTCCCTGTGTTTGTTTCTGTGTTAGGTAGAGCTGCTATGATTCCTTGGTAGTGTGACCTAATGTAGCAAGTGTCCTATAGGGTCCAGTGGCACAGCTTCCCCTATCACCCAGGCAGGGAACTCGAGGTGTGCCCTTTGTATGGGCTGAGTGCTCTCTCCTCTTGTATTTGAGCCCTGGTTGCTGTTGGCAGATCAATTGGTTGGATTTACCTTGGCCAGTCAGTCGCATGGACTGTCTATGACCACTAATCACCAGCCTCCGCCCTCTGTGGAGGATCAGCTGTGCAGGGCCAGGGTCGTGGTGCTCCAATGTGGTCTGTAGCTATCTTAGAAGACTGCACAGGCTTTGGGGTTTCCTAGGTGGTACAGGCCAAGGTCGGCCCCTACCTATGTTTTGCCTGGGACCACCCTGCCTGAACTATAAAGCAACCTGAGGTGGCTGCTACTTGTGCTGGGCGTGGAGATCCCCAGGCAAAGTCAAGCTGTGAATCTAGGCTGGCTGCTGCTAGTGCTGGACCTCAGGCCACTTAGTAAGGGGCACCAGGGCTGGGGGCTCACTGAGGCTGACTGTTACTTATTTGAGTGGATTTAGGAATTTGTGAAGCATGAGCCAAGACCAGCCATTTGTATGGACTAGACACTGTTAGCAGCTTGGGTGTGCCTGTAAATTGGGTGGGACAGAGTCTCTGGGGACCTCCATGGTGGGGCAAACTGTGTTAGTCAGATGTGGCACCTGCCTGCTGGCTTTGTGGCTCTGTGGGGAGACTGCCAGCCTTTCTGCCTGGGAGAAGGCTGTCCTTTAGCTGCCGCCTTGTTGCCAGACACTTCAGTTCCTGCCTGTATGCCACTGGTGCCTTTCAAGCTGCTACCCCGGGAGCTGAGATGCAGTTGGTCTGAGTAGATGAGTCCGTTTGTGGGTTCCCTAAGAGGATCTGCTTGGGATTCCAGAAGTTTCTTCCACTGACCCAATCCCCACTGGGTTTTGCAGCCAGAAGTTATGGGGACTTATCTTCCTGGCACTGGAACCCTTGGCTGAGGGGCTGGTGTGGGACTGGAACTCACTCCTAAGATATCCCTCCTGAATTTTTATCCACCACATGTAGATGTGGGACCAGTCTGTTCCATGTCTGCCCCTCCTACCAATCAGGATGGATGTGGTTTCTTTAATTCCATAGTTGTTGGACTTCCATTCAGCTCGATTTTTGACGGTTCTGAGTAATGGTTGTTCTGTAGTTTAGTTCTCATTTTGATGTGGTTGTGTAAGGAGGCGAACTGTATTTATCTATGCCACCATCTTGACCAGAAGTTGCTCTCTTCCTATGAAGGCACTGATCCCACCAGAAAGACCCATACCCATTATTTTGCCTAAAATAATTATCTCCCAAAGGCTCCGTCTCCAAATACCATTATATTGAGGATTAGGGCTTCAACACATAACTTTTGGTGGAAGCAGTTGGAGGAGAGGATACAATTCAGTCCATAGCAGCTAACAATGAGAACTTTTTCAGAAGCTATTTGTTTTTACCTAAGTGAAATTTTTATAAGTAGGATCTAGAGTTGTCCTCATTTTATCTGTGAGTAAGATTATCTGAAAATCTTCACAGTTAAAATTACTAACTATTCCTTATTCATCTTGGAATATGTAGCTAAATTATGCGTTATTGGAATAAAGTGAAACTGTGAAATTGTATGAAATTGCTGAAATGATTGTACTGTCCCATTACATAAATGTTCATAGTTCCAGAAAACTTGTAAATGGCTCTTTGTGTTTGTTAAAATAGTTTATGACAAGAGATATTGGAGAGTTTTCTTTTCCTATGTGGAAAATAATAGCCAAATTTATGGGCGATTATGATCATTTTGTGAAGTTTCTTTTGAAATTAATCTCATTCTCTCCATAAATAAATGATACAATGAGAAGGGAGCCTTACCATCTTATAGTGCTTTATATTTTTCAACAGAACTTTATGTAACATAATTCTAAAAGTGTCAAAGATAGGTTAATCTGTCAACAGTATCCCTAGGGTAGAATAAATATGATATTTTTTTTAACATTGAGAAACTTGAAGCTTGTAGAAATTATTTTACTTAAGGTCATAATACAATTTGGATCATTTCTCCTTCAGGTCATATATGCTGTGTGTTTAAAGAACATAAAACATTTATATTACCATGGTTTGAGAAATAGTAATTAATCAGAGAAAGATGCTAATAAATGTTTACTTTTGTAATTATGTAGAAAAGTGAGTACTTAGAGGATACTACCTCTAGTTGAGGTGTACTTGAAAATTTATATATAGCATTCTTATTTTAGAATAATGTAATTAAATAGGGATGTATTTAGTACAAGAGCACTATTGATTTATTATTATGTTTGGCATCCTTTTATTGTTACATTTTAAGTTTTTAGAAACATTTTAATATTTCTGGGAAGAAATACTAATATATAATCAGTATGATATTGTATTTATTTTATATAAATATATCAATACTTTCAAATCACATAATAGGGTTTTTGGTTTTTTTTTATAGTGGTAAAAACCCTGGATTATTCAGTAGAAAGTAAATAAAGTTGGTGCAAATTGAGATTTTAAAAAATTTTTGGCTGCCAGTTCTATCTGGTTAGATGACTTGTCTATGTATAGATCATGAGTCAGTAATAAGGTCTTTTTCCCAATTACTCCACTCTGCTGTTATAGCAGGAAAGCAGCTGTAGGCCATACATTAGTCTCCCCTTATCCAGTTTCATTTCCTGAGATTTCAGTTACCTGTGGTCAACCATGGTCTGAAAATATTAAAGGAAAATTCTGGAAATAAATATTTCTTAAGTTTCAAATTGTGTACCATTGTGAGTTAAGTGCTGAAGTTTGTGTTGTCCCACTCCGTGCTGTCCAGGATGTGACTCATACCTTTGTCCAGTGTATCCATGCTGTACCTATGGTACAATAAAGTATTTTGAGAGAGAGACCACGTTCACATAACTTTTATTACAGTATATTATTATAATTGTTCTGTATTATTAGTTATTGTTGTTAATCTCTTGCTGTGCTAATTTATAAATTAAACTTTATCATGGGTATGTATGTGTAGGAAAAATATAGTATATATAGGCTTCTATACTATCTGCAGTTTCTGGTATCCCCTGGGATCTTGGAATATGTGTCTTGTGGATAAGGGAGCACTACTGTACCTAAACAAATAGGCATAGCTGTGCACCAGTAAAACTTTGTTTCAGAGAAGCAGCAGCCATATTTTGCCTATGGGCTATAGTTTGCTGACCTCTAGATTAGAATATAAAGTGAAATAGAGCTCCTCACCATAATATTTCCCTATTATTTGTCAGATGTTTTTGTTACTTTTCTTAAATTCTCTTCTTTCTAACTTAATGCTGTAATTCCTACTTCTGGCCTTTTTAATTTCACCTTTTATTAATTTTATTCACACCTGTTGTGCTACTGTGCCTTCAACTACTTTTCCAGGTTCTTTAACTTCCTCACACAGCTTTCCAAACTTTTGTCGAGACCACCCCAAATTAAATTATTCTAACCCTTATTGAGCTTCAGGAATGAGTGGTATTAAGGAAATGGAAGTGCTGAACATAAAGAAATGCTAGACTCCCATAGGTCTGGGTGGTCTCGCAAGACTTATTAAAGGAGTCAGGACTTGACCTAACCCTTGAAAGACTGGTGGGAAGTTAAATATTTTTTAAAAGATAAACATAAAAAAATTTTTTAAAGGAAGGAAATTTTGCCATTTGCTATAACATGGATGGAACTTGAGGGCATTATGCTAAATTAAATAAGTCAGAAAAAGAAAAATATTATATGTTCTCAATTATATGTGGAATCTTAAAAAAAAAAACAAGCCCCTACAAATTGGCAAACAAATGAAAATGCTGAGTTCATGATACAGAGAACAGATTAGTTACCAGAGGTGGGCAAAATGGGTGAAGGTGGTCAAAATGTACAAACTTCTAGTTATAAAATAAATGTCATAGAAATGTAATATACAGCATGGTGAGTATAGTTAATAATACTGTATTGTATATTTGAAAGTTGCTAAGAGAGTCAATCTTAAAATTCTCATCACATAAAAAAATAAAAAATAAAAAATGCAAGAGAGGAGTATTTCAATAAATTACTGGCAAGGGCAAGCTCACATTGCTTCCTTCCCACACTTTATCCCCAATTAGACGGAACCCCACTGTGGACTGATCCCTTTCAAGACCATTACCTCGAGCAAAGTGCTAAAGGTGTGACTTGTTTCTCTCTGGAGATTCCATCTCTTTGGGGACCTCTTTTCCTTCCATGTGTTACTACGATATATAGGAGTTGCATGCAGACCTGCCCCGGGAAGGTCTGAGACCTGTGGCCGTGACCAGCTCTGCTCCACGCATTCTGTCGATGGACTTCTCTTGGGCAGGCTGGCTGGCATATTTTTTCTTAGTGTCCCAGTCTTTGGTGACCATTGACATGGTAGGCAGGTGTGACCCCAGGGAAGGGAATAGGAGGCTCTGCTGGATTTATAAATATGTAAAGGAAAGGAGTCCTCTGTGGGGACCTGTGTTAGCTCACTGGGGATGTAACTTGGGATTTGGAAGGACTTAGGGTAATTAAAGAAAGAGAAAGGCTATAAATAATCATTTATTTCCCTTCTGTGCATCTATTTTCCTGTGGACCTTGGAGGAGAAAGGGTAGCCATATTAAGACAGATTGGGGTCCTGTCAGTTCTGTCTTTTTACCTTTGGTATAAGTGGACCTCACTAAACAGTTATCGCAGACCAAGCAAGGGAGGTTATGGCGGGGGGACAGTGTCTGCAAAACAAAGCTCAGTGTGGAGAGAACAAAGCCCCTATAGTAGGTGAGGCCCACATTGTGTCTTCTTTCTACAAGTGCCTCTGCAGGCCCAGCAGGTGACAGCCCAGATGTAGCAGTGGGATCTAGAGCTACCAGGATGATGTGAAGAGCCAGGTAGTCTGTCTTAATTGCCCCAGGTGACATAAGCAGGTTCTTTGCAAAAATGGCAATACTTTTGCATCTTAATTGCAGTGTCTGCTATTTGGTACTGAAACTCAGAGTAAGATCACATTAAAGTGAGCAAAGCTCCAGGACACTGCTTTTTTGCTTCTGGATTGTTGGATTGTATAGTGTTCACTTCTTTTGACTTCAGAAGAAAGTGGGCACATCTCTAAGTAATAGTCACAAATAGTGTACTGTTGGAGCACAGCAGTGTGATGGAGGGTATAGGGAACATAAGGGAATGGGGGTGTTGCTGTCAAGGGAATATGTTGTCATTCGGAATTAAGGTTGGGAATCGTTAAAGCCCAAGGACTAAAATGAAGATAAAGACCTATACCCAGAGCACTCTGACTGCAGGAGCCCGCCTTGCTTGGAGGCAGAGGGACAATGAGGCAGTGTGTCAAACTATAGCACTTGATGTGTGAACAGAAAAATACTTCCTGGAATTTGTAAGACCACTTGGGACAGAAGAGGATCAGCTTTAAAAGCTGTAGAGGAATTAGAAAAGGAAATTTCTAAATTTAAAATGTATTGGATATTAAAGAGGACACAGAGGCCTTTGTAAATAGGTCCCAGAACTTTCACTCGTGCAAAGTCTGCCCCATCTCTGGGATACCGTGTAGGGCAGAGATTTTCTATGAGGTTTCTCTCTTGGTCCCTGCCGCTGCCCCCAGGAAGCTTGACTGGGCCATAGGAAAACTCCTTTCTTCATCTCTTTCCTCCTCACTGTTTTATTTGTAGTAAAACATTCTTAATTTTGAATGCTTTAAAATCCTAATTAAAAAGTGTTCAACTATACGTTTTGAGATTGTCTTAGGGTAACAGTTTATTAAATAAATCATTCTATGAGTTCAGAAATAATGCATGACATTTCAGTATTATTTATCAGTCAATATTAAGTACATAGAAAAATATCAATCCAAATGAAAGAGTTAACTTCCAGTTAGAAAAATAAGTAAAAGATAAGCAAAAAATTTTAAAAGAGCATGTTCACTGAATTTTTCTTCTTTAAAACCATGCAGGTAATATATGCTTTGAACACTAAAAATGATGAGCATGAATCTGCGATTCAAGCCCTCAAAGATGCTCACGAAGAAGAAATCCAACAAATTCTTGCCGAAACAAGGGAAAAAATACTACAGTATAAAAGCAAAGTAACAGAGGAGTTAGACCTTAAGAGAAAGATTCAGGTTTTAGAAGCATCATTAGAAGATCACAAGAAAATGAAGCAGCAGGCTTTGACAGAATTTGAAGCTTATAAGCACAGAGTTGAGGACATGCAACTTTGTGCAGAAGCCCAGCATGTCCAGCGCATAGTAACCATGTCTAGAGAGGTTGAAGAGATTAGAAGGAAGTTTGAGGAAAAATTGCGAAGTTTTGGACAACTCCAAGTGCAGTTTGAAAAAGACAAAAGGCTGGCGTTGGAAGATTTGAAAACTGCTCACAGACGGGAGATCCAGGAGCTGTTGAAGTCACAGCAAGATCAGAGTGCCTCCGTGAGCAAGGCGCCAGCGACAGGGGAACTGCACAGGATGGAGCTGGAGACCTTAAACAAAACCCTTGAAGAGCTAAGACTTGAACGGAAAAAGCTAATTGAGGATTATGAAGGCAAGTTGAATAAAGCTCAGTCCTTTTATGAACGTGAGCTTGATACTTTGAAAAGATCACAGCTTTTTACAGCAGAAAGCCTACAGGCTAGCAAAGAAAAGGAAGCTGATCTTAGGAGAGAATTTCAGGCCCAAGAAGCAATTTTACGAAAAACCATAGGAAAATTAAAGACAGAGTTACAGATGGTACAGGATGAAGCTGGAAGTCTCCGTGACAAATGCCAAAAGCTTCAGATAGCCCTTGTCACAGCAGAGAACAGTGTTCAGGTGAGTCAAGAATATTACATCCAACTCATGGATTTTTTTTTCCTGTTTTCCTCTTTTTAATGAGACTACTTTAACTTTGTTTTCCATGTTGCTTTTTTCCTTCATGGGGAAAAAATTAACGAAGGGATATTTTTTGCTATTCTGTAATTATTGCTATTTTCTACTAGAATTTGAGGCCCAAAAGGCCTGAAAAGATATTAAAGACCCCCAAGATAACTTAAAATCTTGCTCAGTGTTTTCTGTGAAAGGGCTTTATTTAAATAACACATTAATATTTTCCATAAGCACTTTTGGAGAGTTAAAATACTGGGCTTTGGATTTACTTACGTGTTTTGTTTTCCCTTCATTAAAAATGGTTATAAGAGTCATCTATCAAAACATTTAAAACTAGTCACTGCTAAGTGTGACTTTTGAAAAAAAATTGTTGATGCTTGTAACTTAATTATTTGGCTTAGCCTCATTCTTGCATGTTAGTAATGGCCCTTTGATCTCTCTCAGGGTCTACAAAAACAGCTTGATGAAGCCAAGGAGGGAGAGATGGCCTCGTTAAGCAAGTACAAGGAAGCGGAAAGTGAGCTAGCGGCAGCCAGAGAACGCTTACAGCAGCAGGCTTCAGATCTTGTCCTCAAAGCCAGTATGTCTGACCATAGTTCTTGGTGTATTCCTCAGCTGAAACCAACACTTAAATGTTAATTCAAGACAATTTAGTCTTTCCTTCTGATGTTTTAAAATTATTTAACTCTAAGTATGTTAAGAACTCTAATACCTTATTCACTAATCATAAGTAAGCAAATGATAACTTATTCTTAGAAATATGTTTCTGTAGAAAAATTAAGAGTTAGTGGTTATTGAAGCACCAGTAAGCCAGTCACTAAAATAAAAATACACTCTAGGAGACGTTGTCTATTAAAAACATGCATTGTAAAGTATGTAAATTAGTGGAATGATATATAAATTAGAGTTCCGTCATTTCATTTGGCTTATTAATAAGGACTACTTTACATACCGAAGCTGAGTTGCCCACCTTGACGTGGTTGTCTTGCTGACTTCCTAGTTCTTATTAGAGGATGTGGATGACCCATGCTAGGTCTGAAGTTATATTTTGCCTGAGTGTTTACTGTGCCAGGTGAAGCCATTTGAACTGCTTCTTTGAGGCTGTCACATGATTTGATGATTCACTAGTGAATGCCAGGTTACCCTTTCCCTAAAGTAATACTTTTTTCAACCTAGCATGTATAAGAATCACCAGGAAGGCAGGTACAATCACAGAGGCTGGGACGCAGCCCCGGAGTCCTGGTTTAGTAGGTCTGGGGCGAGTGTCATTTCGAACTGGATTTCCCAGGGGTTGCTGGTGCACAGGGGCTTTGAGAACTGCCCTAACACTTGCTTTTTCATACTTTATCTCACACTCACTTTTTTAAAAAAATTATTAAATTTATTGGGGTGACATTGGTTAATAACATTGCATAAGTTTTAAGTGTATAGTTCTATAATACATCACCTGTATATTGCATTGTGTGCTCACAACCCAAAGTCTAGTCTGCCTCCGTCACCATATATTTGACCCCCTTTACCCTCTTCTCTTCCCCACGCCCCCTTCTCTCCTGGTAGCCACCATACTGTTGTGTGTGTCTATGAGTTTCTTTGCTTAATCAGTACGTTTCTAACAAGCTACGTGCAAATTGTGCTTAGAATAGTCACACTCACTTTTCATCTTTCTCTTCATTCCCTGTTTCCTTTTTTAAAATTTGCTGTTACTTATTTTTTCATAACATTGCTGGCCTTATCTGTCTTTTACTCTGCCTTAGTTCCTTATTAGGTCTCTCGTCTAAAACAAATTCAGTTTCAACCAAACCACTGCCTGCCTCCTTTACTCCCTGCATACAGATTTCTTCCTCTTTATTTTAGAATTTGAAAAAAGAAGAGATTAGAAAAAAATTATTCATTTTTGCGCCATTGTGTTAGTGCATCCTCGTTTACTTTGTTTTACTCCTGATACTTTTATTTGCAACCCTGAGGAGATGCTTTTACTTCAACTTGTATAGCTTAAAATCTTTTTAAAAATCTTTTAAAAATAAGTTGCATGGTCCTGGGTGCAGGGAGCAGTATCAGTGCACTTCCTTCTAATTTAAGTTATTCTGCTTGGTACAAAATAATCCGATAGTAAATATTTCCATTTTATGCAGTGAAGAAATCAAAGAACTGTTTGTACATGCAGACCATTTATTTCACTTAGGTATTAAGTTACAATTTAAGTACAACTGTGTTAATAAATATAGACTGTTTTATTTCACAGTGCAAAAGATTTTAAATTGGAGACGTTTTTCTTTTGGGGGAGTAGGTCATATTGGAATGCTTCAAGCAACTCAAATGACCCAGGAAGTTACAATTAAAGATCTAGAATCAGAAAAATCAAGGGCCAGTGAGAGATTATCTCAGCTTGAAGAAGAAAGAGCTTTGTTGCAAAGCAAAACTCAGAGTCTGGATGAAGAGCAGAAACAGCAGATTCTGGAACTGGAGAAGGTAAAAATGAATGGAGGCTCCCTCCCCCCTCCAAGAACGGAGAGGAAGAAAAGTTCAGTTTTTCTCTTTTTAGTCGATTTCTTAACCCTAGTAGTTTTTGTTTGAGGAAAAAAGATATAGATCTGGACTATCCCATTTTGTGTGTATGTTCAAAATATTGTCAGTAACTATAAGGCCTTTCATCCTATTTCAAACAGAATAAATTCTTGTTTTAGTGGAATGTATGTTTGTGATGAATTGTATTTGGTTTTCTATGGATGAAATGTATTATCACATATATACCTAGGAAACCTCTCTAAAACTAAAAAGGATAACAAACATCAAGCTCTGAAAATTCATTTACCAACATATAGAATTTCTAGATTAAACAAGTAAGACATATCATTTATAGAGTAATTCTGAATATTTATTCCCATTTTTCAGATATCTACAATACCAAGTGGGAGTTCTGGACACTCCTTCTCCTTCCCTCAGCAACCAGGCATGCTGAAAAATGTCTGTCCTCCTTGCCCCTTGCTCACCTCCCATTCGCTCCTTGCTCGGGCACAGTCTGGTTTCTCTTACCACCACTCCACAGAATCTGCGCTTGCCTCAGCCTCCAGTGACATGCTGGTTACTGGATTTGGTGGATCTTGTCTTACTGTGGTACTTACTCCTCTCTGACTTACATCATCTATCTTTGGTATTTCACGCTCTCTCACGTTTGCCTCCTCTCTCCTGGTCTTGCACGCTTGTTTGTGAGCTTCCCTCCTCCATTTGTTCCCTTACCGTTGATGTTCCCCAGCACTTTCATCTCATTCCACACGCTCATTGATTTCAGTAACGTCAGCTGTCACTTGTTTGGTGATAGCTCCCAAATCTGTTGGTCTAGGCCAGATCTTTTCCCTGAACT
Organism: Mormoops blainvillei; assembly: GCA_004026545.1. Classification (NCBI taxonomy): domain Eukaryota; kingdom Metazoa; phylum Chordata; class Mammalia; order Chiroptera; family Mormoopidae; genus Mormoops; species Mormoops blainvillei. Next base: position 48,526 of record PVJD01000388.1, on the reverse strand, counting down.
TGAATCCTGTATATGTAACACCCACTATATCTCACAAACATCCAATCAGCATGCCTAGAACTTAGTCCCCTCAAATGGACAGATAAAACCACAGTCTATCTGATTTGGTAAATCAGAACCCTGGGAGCCGTTCTTGATTACTGTTTCCTCATCTGTTACAAGTCCCATCGGTTCTACTCCCTTAATGTATTTTCCTCTCCTCCTCATACTCATTCACAGATGCTAGAGTTAGGCACCTGTCATTTCTTGCCTGGATCACGGTTACAACCTCCTAACTGCTCTCCTTGCCCTGAGTCAGCTCACTAGCGTACTGACAAGATGATTGGTTTTTAAAATGTCATTTAATTAAATTTCAGGGACATCTCACTGCTGTCAGAATACTATCCAGAGTTCAGAGCATAAAAGACCTCTTATCATTTGACTTCCACCTACTTGGGAGCCTCATCCCTGACTGCTCCCAGCCTTTTATCTTATGTTCTGTCCACACCTAAACTTCGCCACCTGGTTAATCACCTCTCATCTTTCAAAATGCTCTAAATGGTTATGAATGCAAGCTTTCGACACCAGATCTAGGTTTGAAAATTTCTCATTTCTAGGTTCCTGATGGGCTTGTAAGAGTTTAAATGAGAGAACATGTCATCATCGTCAGTGCAGATGTTTTCTCTTCTGAAAAGTCTTCCCTGATCAGTCAGTCAGTCTCTCTGTTTCTTTCTCTCTCTCTCCCTCTCTCTCTTCCCCCCCACTCCTCCCCCCACTCTCCCTTCCTCCCTCTCTCCTACCCCGTCCAGGTTAGGCGCCTTTGCTATATACTTTCACAACATGCCATGCATACTTCTTTCATAGAGCTCATACAATTATATTGCCACTGTCCTTTCACTTTTTTGTCATTAGATTTCAAATGCTTAAAAGGCATATAATTGGAACTCAATAAAATTGTATTGAGTAATATCATTTGAGTGGGTAAGTTGGTAAGCCATTTTAGTATAATTTTGACACATAGGAAGCCTTTCTTTCTTAAGTTTGCAGATGTGCTAATTCACATTTGGTTCTAACCTAATAATAGTCTATTTTATCACTTGCTTTAAAATTATTTATTTGTGTGAACCACCCTGTCATTTTGTGAGAACACCAGTGATGTATTATTTTCATGTTCCATAGTCTAAATCTCGTGGCATTCAGTTCAACCACGTTTATGTATTCAAAATACTAATAGCACTAATGAAAAAACCAGGTGCCAATTATTGGTCTTTATTTGTTTTAATTTTAGAAAGTAAATGAAGCAAACAAAACTCAGCAAGAATATTATGAGTTGGAACTAAAAAACCTGCAGAATAGATTGGAAGGGGAGGTGGCTCAATTAAATGAGGCCCATTCTAAAACTTTGGAAGAATTGGCTTGGAAGCACCATGTGGCAATTGAGGCCATCCACAGCAGTGCGGTTAGGGATAAGAAAAAACTGCAAAGGGTAAGTAAAAAAGCAATTTAGGATTGCATTTATATTGGTGGAGCTCTCCCTGTAATGAGCCAGTGTGACCTAATTGTGGAGTAATGAGTTGCTTCATTTTGACAGTTGCTGTCCTGTGATCACTCCGTAAACCTTGGTTCAAAGAGTGACATACTTAAAAGCTCTTGATATGAGATGTAGTTTATTAGGTTGATAGGAGGCATTTCCATTTTGTTTAAGCCATAGCAGAAATGCTCCCTTAATCTTGAGCTTTCTGTTCATGTGACAGCACCATAGGTGCGCTCCTCAGGAAGCCTCAGCTAGATGAAGCATGACTCTCTTATCGACAGCTTTCTTCCCTGGGAAGACAATTTGTTTTCTTTCCCAGGGGAGAAAATTATCAACTTCTCAGAGTAGTACATCGACAGACAGTATCGTGTAATAGAAAAAGCAAGGTGTCTGACAGATTTTGGGTCTTACACTGACCCTCTTTGTTTCCTAACTGCTTACTCTTGGGCCCCAAACACTATTATGCTTCAGGCTCCTCATCTGACAGACAAAGATAAGACCCATCATGTTCCTGTGACGGTTAAGTGAGATAAAGTGTTGAGACCTCAGACATGTCCTGGCATAAATAAATGTTAAGTATTAGTATTTCTCACTGTGTGCGAGACACTGAAATGATGTTTTACATTTAACCCCTTTATCATTTAATCCTCTAACACTGCTGTACCCATTTTACTGAAGAGGAGGTGGGGGCACAGAGAGGTTAAATGCTTGCTCCAGCTCAGGCAGCGAGGAACAATCAGTCAGGCCTTCGACTCAGGTCTCTGGTATCGGATCCTGAGGCATTTAACCACCACATCATGTCTTGGGGACTCCGAACAACCCAACTTTTTACTCTTATCACTTTACTTCTATAAAGTATTAAACTACTTGTAACATATCATACTCTTTTGTACCTGCATGGTTTATTATTGCACATGCTTTTTCTTCTACCTAGAGCGTTATATTTCCCCCTCGCTTGGTGCACTCCTTCAGAGTGTACTTAGGAATTGCTTTCCCTCTGAAGGTGTCCCCACTAAGTGAGAACTTATCAGTTCCCCAACCATATACTCCTGTATCCATCAAATTTGAATTGCATATTCTTTAATTGCTTGAAACCATGAGCTTATTAACAATAGGCACCATATCTTACTGCATTAAATGGGTATTAAATACATGTCCGGCAAATAGGTGTTCTTCCGTAAGTATCAGTTTTACTGGTATTGCCCTCTGTACTTACTAATTCTTCACTATATTCCAGTCCAGCACTGGGTTCCAGAGTGTTACTGAATTTTTTGGAAATGTAAATACAAAAGAATTCTGAATTTGAGAGAATTTTTTCTTTATCTCACCAAATTACCATGTATATCACATACTCTGGTTTTTTGACTACAACTTATCTTAGACAAAATACTTTTTATTTATTGTTATTCTGTTACAGTTGTCCCAGTTTTTCCTCCTTTGCCCTCTTCTGACCAGCCCACCCCCCGCTGCCACAGTCAAACCCCACACCGTTGTCCATGTCCATGGGTCATTCCTAACCGTTCTTCGACTAGTCCCTTCCTCTTCTTTCCACCGCTATCCCCTTCCCTCATCCCCTCTGGCTGCTATCAGTCTGTTCCACATTTCCATGCCTCTGGCTCTGTTTTCCTCGTAGGTTTATTTTGTTCATTAGATTCTTCTTATAAGTGAGATCATATGGTATTTGTCTTTCACTGACTGGCTTGTTTCACTTTGCATAATAGTCTCCAGTTCCAACTATGCTGACGCAAAAGGCAGGAATTCCTTTCTGCCGCGTAGTATTCCACTGTGTAAATGTGCCACAGTTTTTTGATCCCTCATCTACTGAGGGGCACTTAGGCTGTTTCCAGCATTAAGCTATTATAAATAGCACTGCTATGAACATTGGGGTGCATAAGTTCTTTTGAACTGCTGTTTTAAGATTCTTAAAGTACGTTCCTAGCAGTGGAATCACTGGGGCAAAAGGCAGTTCCATCTTTAGTTTTTTGAGGAAATTCCATACTGTTTTCCACAGTGGCTGCACCAGTCTGCCTTCCCACCAGCAGTGCACTAGGGTTCCTTTTTCTCCACATTCTTGCCAGCACTTGTTTGTCTATTTGTTTATGATGACAATTCTGATAGATGTCAAGTGATATCTCATTGTGGTGTTAATTTGCATGTCTCTGATGGCTAGTGATGTTGAGCATTTTTTCATGTCTTTGGACCATCTTTATGTCCTCCTTGGAGAAGTGTCTATTCAGGTCCTTTGTCCATTTTTTAATTGGATTGTTTGTCTTCCTGGTGTTGAGTTGTATGAGTTCTTTATATATTTTGGAGATTAAACCCTTGTCTGAGGTATCATTGGCAATTATGTTTTCCTATACAGTTGGTTCCTTTTTCATTTTCATGATGGTTTTTTAAGCTGTGTAGAAGCTTTTAAATTTGATGTAGTCACATTTGTTTATTTTCTCTTTTATTTCCCTCTCCCTAAGAGATATATCAGCAAAAATATTGCTATGTGGGATATCTGAAATTTTACTGCCTATGTTTTTCATTAGAACTTTTATGCTATCATGACTTATATTTAAGTCTTTCATGCATTTTGAATTTATTCTGGTGTATGGTGTAAGTTGGTGGTCTAGTTTTGTTTTTGTTTTTTGTGTTTTTTGCATATACCAGTCCAGTTCTCCCAACACCATTTATTGAAGAGACTGTTTTTACTCCATTGTATGTGCTCATGCCCACTTGTCAAATATTAAATGACCATAAAAACATGGGTTTATTTCTAGGTGTTCTATTCTGTTCCATTGATCTATGTGTCTGTTTTTGTGCCATTATCAGGATGTTTTGATTACAGTGGCCTTGTGGTATAGTTTTATATCAGATATTGTGACCCCTCCAACTTTGTTCTTCCTTCTCTAGATTGCTGAGGTTATTTGAGGTCTTTTTTGGTTCCACATAAATTTTTTGGAGTATTTGCTCTAGATCAGTGAAATATGCCATTGGTATTTTAATAGAAATTGTGTTGAATCTATAGATTGCTTTGGGTAGCATGGACATTTTAACGATGTTAATTCTTCCACTCCATGAACATGATATATGCTTCCATTTATTTGTATCTTAATTTCTTTCTTCCGTAGTTTTCTAAGTACAGGTCTTTTACCTCCTTGGTTAAATTTATTCCTAGGTACTTTATTTTTCTTGTTGCTGTAGTAAATGGGATATTTTTCCCTAGTTTCTCTTTCTGATAGTTCATTGTTGGTGTATAAAAATGCTGTCAATTTCTGAATATTGACTTTGTATCCCACTATTTTGCCAAATTCACATATTAGGTCGAGTACTTTTTTGTTGGAGACTATAGGATTTTCTATGTGTACTATCATGTTGTCTTCAAATAATGACAGGTTTACTTCCTCCTTTCCAGTTTGAATGCCTTTTATTTCTTTTTCTTGTCTGATCACTGTAGCTAGAACTTCTAATACTATTTGAATAAGAATGATGAAAGCAGAGACCCTTGTCTTATTCATGATCTTAAGGGAAAACCTTTTAGTTTTTGATCATTGAGTATGATGTTGGCTGTAGGTTTCTCATATATGGCCTTTATTATGTTGAGGTCTGCTCCCTCTATTCCCACTTTGCTGAGTGTTTTTATTTTAAATGGGTGCTGGATTTTATCAGATGCTTTTTCTGCATCTAGTGATATGATCATGTGGTTTTTGTCCTTCATTTCGTTTATGTGGTGTATTACATTTATTGATTTGCAAATGTTGTGACATCCTGGCATCCCTGGGTAGAATCCCACTTGATCATGGTGTGTGATCTTTTTAATGTATTGCCGGATCTGGATTGCTAACATTTTGTTGAGAATTTTAGCATCTCTGTTCATCGGAGATATTGGCCTATAATTTTTTTTCTTTGTTGTGTCTTTACCTGGTTTTGGAATTAGGATAATACTGGCCTCATAAAAAGAGCTTGGGAGTCTGGCCTCTTCTTAAAATTTTTTGGAATAGTTTGAGAAGGATAGGAGTTAGCTCTTCCCTAAATGTTTGGTAAAATTTGCCTGTGAAGCCATCCAGTCCAAGGTTTTTGTATACTAGGCGCTTTTTGATTACTGCTTCAATTTCACTAGTTGCCATCAGTCTGTTCAGGCTTTCTGCTGCTTCTTGATTCAGTTTTGGAAGATTGTATGTTTCTAGAAATTTATCCATTTCACCTAGGTTGTCCAATTTCTGGGCATATAGTTGTTCATAGTAGTGTCTTACAGTCCTTTGTATTTCTGTGTATCGGTTGTTACTTCTGTTTTGTTTCTGATTTTATTTATTTGGGTCCTCTTTTTTGTTTGTTGAGTCTGGTAGATGGTTTGTCAATTTTGTTTATCTTTTCAGAGAACCAGGTTCTGGAATCAGTGATTCTTTGAATTGTTTTTTAGTCTCTATTTCATTTAATTGTGCTCTGATCTTGATTATTTCCTTCTTTCTACTTACTCTGGGCTTTGTTTGTTGTTGTTCCTCTAGTCTTTTTGATGTAGGTTTAGGTTGTTTATTTGAGGTGTTTCTGTCTTCTTTAGTTAGGCTTGTATTGCTATGAACTTCCCTCTCAGGGCTGCTTTTGCTGTGTCCCATAGATTTTGGGTTGTTGTGTGTTCGTTTTCATTTGTTTCCAGGTACTTTTTGATTTCTTCCTTGATCTCATTGTTAACCCATTCATTATTTAATAGCATGTTATTTGGTCTCATGAATTTGAATGTTCTTGAGTTTTTTTTTCCTTGAAGTTGGTTTCTAGTTTCAAGCCATTGTGATCTGAGAAGATGCGTGATATGATTTCAGTTTTCTTGAATTTGTTGAGGCTTGTTTTGTGTCCTATGATGTGATCTGTCTTTGAAAATGATCCCTGTGCATTTGAAAAGAATGTATATTTTGCTTCTTTGAGGTGAAATGCTCTGTAAACATCAGTTAAGTCCATTTGATCTAGAGTGTCATTCAATGCCACAGTATCCTTGTTGATTAGACAAAATATTCTTACCAGTAAAAAAATTATTTAACTGGTACATCATAAGGTATTCAGAATGATAGCATTTAAGCTCCTAGGATGAATTAGATTTACTGTTAGTTCTGATACTATTAATTTTGGGTAAGGTTAATTTGGAGGATAAATTATCAATATAGACAGAACAATCTTTTTCTTAGAGCCTTTGAAGTATACAATATTTGAAGTTTTGTTAATTTTTTAAACATTCTTTTTCTCAAGGAATTGGAGGAACAATATAAAAAGGAGAAACTAAACTTGGAAGAGGATAAAAGTCAGCTTCAACAAGAGCTAGAAAACCTGAAGAAAGAACTGGAAGACAAGATGAATATAGCCAATCAAGAGGCAAGAACTCCTTAGACCTATCACCTATGATATGTTTTAATGATAAAATCTTATTTGGTAACATTACATGAGCCTCAGTGAAAGTAATAGCTAAAGTAAAATAACCAAAATAATGCTGAATTATTTACAGTACTTACATTATATCTCACCAGGTAAAAATTTAATACCAAAAATATTAAAACCAAGGTGCTTTTGGAGGGAAAAGCAAAACAAAGGTGTATATCACTGTATAGGAATGAAACCTTGCAAAACATTGACTTAGTATTCTCTCCTGTCTCCATTTAAAAAAGACTTAATAAATTCTAGATAGTGACATCTAAAGTAAAATTGTATATGAAAGTTGTGTTAGCCTAGAAAAGTCTAAGAATAGAATATAATAAAATGTTATAAATCAATAACTGAAAAAAATAAATGAAAAGAAAATTTTAAATCATAATATTCTGTATTTCATCCCATTTTCTCTTTTGCTCTGCTTCAGCCATGCCCTAGAATAGCCTCACTACTGCCCTCTTTTCCTCCTGTTCCAGTTCACCCATCCTATGGTTTGTAGACTGATCTTCCTACAAGTTCTTGACACTTCTTGTCTTGTCAGCTGTTCCTACCTCACTAGAGATCATTCTTCCCCAATAATCTTGAAGTCCTGCTTTCTCATCACTCTGCTTGTGCTCACAGAAACCACAGCAAAATAAACACACAAGTGCCCATAGGCAGGTGAATGATTTGCACTTAGTATTCTTTAATTATATGAGTATTTAAACATTTATCCAGAGAAGGTATCATGTGGGAATTGGTATTATCAGCTCAGCCTCTATCCCGTTGTCCCAGTTAATCTACCATTGGCTTCACATTTGCACACCTCTTCTGGCAGAGCACAGTCTTTGTAATTACGGTGTTCTGTTCTCATTAGAAGGCAGCTTAGTAATAATCTCTGTTTCTCATGCGGGTCTCCAGACTTCTCTGAATTCCAAGTGGCTTAAGTATTCTTCAGGCCTACATACTCTACTCTCACTGAAAAGAGTTCTAATAAATTTGTCATTAATTTTCCTTTTTAATGCATTTGCAGCTATATTTTAGTACCCTGGCAATGTTCTGGTGCCATGTTGGAATGACTACCGAAGAATCTGCCTGGCTCACTTCTCCATAAGCACTTACCTGCCTTTTCCTCAGCCTGGGACATGTTTTTGCTGTTGTTGGTTCTTCTTCTTTCCTGACTAAGCTCTTTGGGAAAATAAGCATTCTTGTTTTGTTTCTTGCTCTTAAAAAGGGATGTCAACATTTCACAGTTAATTATGATGCTTCTTTAAAGTTTTGTTTTATAAATGATCTTTATCAGGTTTAGGAAATTCTCTTGTAATTTTAGTTTCTTAATTAAAAAAAAATCACAACTTGATGTTGATTTTTCTGCATATATCGAAATTAAACTTTTTTTCTTTGTTAATGTGGTACCTTATATTAATCATTTTTCCAATATTATACCAATGTTAGATTTCAGAATAAGTCCTAATTAGTCATGAAATATATATATCTTTTTATATGATAATGGATTTAATTTCCTAATATTAATTTTAGGATTTTTGATCCTAGGTTTGAGTAAGATTGTACTTTTCCTTTTTTACACCATCCTTTTCTGGTTTTGGAATCGGGGCTTTACTAGCCTCATAAAATGAATTAGGTCTTATTTCCTTTTCTCTCCAGAAGAGTAGTGTGAGACTGAAATACTTTTTACATCTTAATTGCTTTGTGGTTAGAAATTATGGTTTATACAAAAATAACTTTTGAAACTTCTTAAGGCTGCTAGTCTTGTGACCTAACCCATGAAAGAAGTTTAATGTTCTAGGTGCATCTAGTTGTTTAATACAGTGTAGTCTGTGTGCCTGTTAATTAAATCAATATTTTGAGCTGTCTTCTTAAAAAATTCTGCATTCTTTTTGAGTTTTATCTTGATCAATTACTAAAACTGATACTATGATGGTGGATTTATTTCTGTTTACATTCTGTCAATTTTGCTTTGTATGTGTAGAGACTTTGTTATGTGTGTACAAATATAAAATTGTTTTAGCTACTTAATCATATTTTTGGCTCAGTTTGTGTTGTCTGTTATTATATAACCAGCTTTCTTTTAGTTTAATGTGACTGGTATATCATTTTACATACACTGACTTTTCATTTTTCTTCATTCTTGTTTATATGTTCCTGTTGCCATCTACATATAACTTCATTTAAAATATATATATAGATGACTATATATGTCTTGTTGTCTGAAGTTTTTGCCTTTCAAATAGAGCTTATTCCATTTACATACATTGGTTGGAAATTAGATATAGTTATAGAAAGACAGATGGAAAGAATTAGGGAATTCTTCATAAAGATTGAAAGTGATTGTTTTAGAAAAAATTAAAGAATATACTATCTTCATAAGTTGATGGATCTTGATACCCGTACAGGTGAGATAGCCTAAATATATAAATAGGTCAACTATGGATTTAGATGATAAATTCATGAATGCAGAATCATAATAAAATATAAAGGCAAGCTAGTGAGTCTGATATCTCAGGTGGAGGATAACCCTGTTTTCCAATGAGATATTATTTGGGGTCACCTTCAAAGACAAAATACTAGGCTGAATGTCCAATAAATCTGACTTTTATGGTCTTTTTAAATGTTGTTATAACATTTAAGTTGCAGATTTTCTTCTGGACATGAGTTTTTAAGCGCATATATATATATATATTTCAATACTTTGTTAAAATGAAAATCATTTGGACTTGTTTATTATAAAATGATATTACAGTTGCTATTATACCCAACACATGGTAGGGGATTTGTAAATATTTATGAATGAAATACTTGTCGAGTGACTGAAACTCATCATTGAAAACTAAGTCAACTTCCTGTATATGAGTTTCCTATTACTATGTATCAATTACAAATTACCACAAAGCTTAGTGGCTTAAAACAGCACATGTTTGTCACTTCACAGTTTTGTGGTCAGGACCCCACCAAGTGTGGGTTAGCTGGGCCCTCTGCTCTGGGTCTGCAAAGGCTCAGATCAAGGTGACAGCCGAGAGTGCAGTCTATTGAGAGGTGCAGGGTTTTCTTTCAGGCTTTTACCGGTTGCGGTCAGAATTCACTTCCTTGTGGCTCTATGACTAAGGTCCCCATTTCCTTACTAGCCGTTGACCAAAATCGGCTCTCAACTCCTAGAAGCCCTCCTCAGGTCCTTGCCGCATGGCCACCTCCTCTCATAACAGAGCAGTTTGTCTTTTCAAGGCTAGCAGGAGAACCTCTGTGGCTTCCAACTTCTCTCACTTCTTTTAAGGGCTTATCTGATTAGGTCAGTCATGCCCAACCAGAATAGTCTCCCTTTTAATTACCTTAAAGTCAACTACTCAGTGGTCATAATTACATCTGGAACATCCCTTTTGCTGAACCAATCATGGGCGTGCTATCCCATCATTTCTGTAGGTTCCAGGGAAGGTGAGGGCCAGAGAGGTCATCTTAGAAGTCTGCCTACTATAACAAGCAAATAATTCATTTCTCTGGCGCCTGTTGTGGATGCACCAGCATTCAGGTAACAGGAGACACACAGAATATCTAATTCCACGATTTAGAAAACAGTGACTGAGTACCTCTGTTCTGGATCTGTAATATACAGTAGATCACTCAGAGGCAGTGACTGGTAGATGCTAAAATTTCTGAGTATTGCTCTTTATGAATTTAAGCGATTAAAAGAAAACAAAGAACCTACAGAATATTTTTGAAATTCCAGATTTTCTAATGGCATTTAATATGTGTGTATTTTAATATATTTATAATCTGTATTCACAAATGATATGTGTACTTGACTTATAGAACTTTATTCTATGTAATATCTCTGTTTATAAACTTTGTCTACATATTTGTCACTAAAAATATTCATATAGTGTTCCATCATATAACTTTACCATAGTTGCTCAAACATTTTCTTTGTTGAGTATTTACTATTTTACATTTTTTAATTATAAATAGTAATAAATTTAAGGAGTTTCCCCCTCTTATTTAAGGGAATGGAGTATCATGCAAAGGCCCTGGTCAGAGCTGCAAGATGGGGCTCTCCAAAGACCAGTTCTTTGTCCTTATCAGGGACCGACCAAGGCGCATTTCATGGGCCTGGAATCCTGTTAGGCCTTTTCTCAACCCTGGTTGTCAGAGTTTTGTTTTCGCTGCTTAAGTGGGTAAATTATCAGGTCTGTAAATACCTTTGTCTTTTAAAATTTTTTTCTTTTTGTCTAGGTCTTGCTCTAAATTAAATTACTGAACGAACCAAAGAGTAGGAATACTTTCATAGCTCTCATTACTTATTAGTAGATTGTTCTCCAGAAAAAATTAGAACTAGAGTTCAGTAACATCAGTAATAGTCCTTATTTTTATGATTTAGGAAACATTTATTAACTGTATGATGTCTCCTAGGTGGTAGGGATACTTTGACAAAATGTCAAGGAACTCATAATTTCAAGTGGCTGTTACAATTCAGTGATAAATACAATATATTTTTAGAGCCCAGAGGAGGATCTCTGACTAAAAGTGTTCATCAAAGCAGAATGTGATATTGGTGAATTTAAAAATGCAATATGGGGGATAATCTTTTAAAGGTGAGCGTAAATATGCCAGATATAGGAATGATGAAATACAATATCGGTGTGAGGGATAATGTGAGTACAGCCATATTTGTATGCAAGTTACAATGTCTCGGTGAACCATAGTAAGTTCAGTTTCAGTGCACCCGGCTCTCTCAACGTCAGCACTATTGACGATTTTGAGCCAGGTAATCTTTAGGATGTTTAGCAATTTCCCTGGGCTCTGTACACTAGATACCAGTGGCATGCACCACTCCTTCCCCTCAAGTTGTAACAGCCAAAAATGTCTCCAGACACTGTCTTCGGAGGCAAAATTGACCCTCGCTTAGAACTACTACACAACCATAGGATACAGATGGGGCTCGTCAAAAGATATGGTAGAAAGGAGAGATGAAGCTAAATTGCAAGGGACATTTGTGCCATGACAAAGACTTGGGAATTTACCTTAATGAAGGAGTGATATCAAGAGAGTAGCAGCGACCACATGATCAGATGATTGTAGAAAAAGAGCTCTGGTGGCAGTTAGAGGATGAATGGTGTGGGAAGGGGCTCGGTGGTCTGAGTTGGCTAGATGACTTAAGATGCTGTGACATTAGTCCAGGCAAGAAGTGATTAGCATCCCGACTGGGAAGGTAAAACTGGGAGTGGAGAGGATTATTCAAAAATAAAATTTATAGAACTTGATATGGTGATTGATAAAAAGTGACTCAAGTATCTAGCTCGAGTATTTGGACAGATAATGATGCCACTATTGGAAGATAAGAATTACAGGAGGAAAAATACACTGGAATAGCAAGACCTTGACTAGGTTGGATATGTTGACTATGATGTGACTGCAAGACATCCAGGCCAGAACTAAGCGGACAGTTTAGGCTTGGTGCTGAAGATGAGGCAGCCCTTGAAGCCACCAAAGTAGGTGCTCTTACCCAACAGTAACTGATGAGAAGATAGCTCATAACAAAGAGGAGCATCAGTATTGGTCTCATAGAGCCAGGGAAAGAGATTGAGGAGGAGAAATCAGAAGCATGAGAGCAAAGAATGATGGGTATCAGAAACCCAGGAAAGCAGATGCTATTCATAAGAGGGTAGAAGTACCTCTCAGTGTCACATAGTGCTTGGCAGTTAGAGTATGAGGCCTGAAAGGGCTGTGCAATCACGATTCTCAGAGGCCCACTCTACAGTTTCAGTAGAAAAGTAAGAAGCTAGAGTTATTAGGTCTAATTTGAGTCGTAGTGGATAACATGGCTCTTTTAAAACTATATATAAATGACTATATAACCTTATACCAAAAAAGTTCCAGATGGGCAAAGGATTGAAATATAATAGCAAATCATGGATATGAATATAAATAAAATATGAAAATAGAGGTGGCAAACTTTACAACAGTTAAAGCATTTTGAAATGTAATGGTAGTCATGAATTAAAGACATTGACTATTTGTACAATTAAAGCTGAAACATCTGTATATGAAAACACATCAAAGAAAAATTATGAGGGAGGAAAAATGGAGGGGTGGGGTAAAGTGGTAGGCAAATTGTATGAGTAACAAACATGTGTGTCTTTAATACCTTAAGAGTATATAAAACAGTAAATAGAAAACAGACACTCTAATTTTTAATGGGCTAAAAAATTTTAAAAAATTAACCACTACAATTTAAAAACTGGAAATTAAATCATTGAGATGCTATTTGCATTACCATAAAATTAATAATGATTTTAAAATTATGAGAGGCCATCTAGTGTTGATAAAGGTAAAGAAATAAACATTAAAAGGCTACTGATGAGAATAGAAAATCATACAATTTCCTTTTTTAGATTTTATTTGTTTTTAGAGATGGGGCAAGAGAGGGAGAGAAACACTGTTGCCTTTTGCACACCCCCAACTGGGGACCTGGCCCGCAACCCAGGCATGTGCTCTGGTCCGGAATTGAACTGGCGACCCCTCAGCTCATAGGCAGGTGCCCAGTCTATTGAGCCACACCAGCCAGAGCACATACAATTTTCTTGAAAAGGAATTTAGCAGCACATATAAAAGCCCTAAAGGTGGTCATGTCCTTTGACTCAGCAGTTTAATTTCTGTGTGTTTGACCAAAGCAAATAATATAAGGATTACTGACAAAATTTCAGTGCTATTTATTATGGAAGAAATTTAGAAACAACTTAAATTCCCCTAGAACTCTGTCTGCCTCTAGAGGAATAGGAATCTTTTCCTAATCCACACAGAAGCATCTTTGCTCTTTGCATTCTCTGGGGCCGCCACCAGGGAGATTGCTTTTTTCTGCTTATACAATACAAGGTTAAGAAAGTGAAGGTCCTTTTAGGAATTAAATACTTACAGATTGAGATGAAAAGAGATTTCATTTCTTCTTAATTGCTAGTAAGAATATATGAACTTTTTCTCTTGTTGACTCATTTGTTTATTTAATAAATATTGAATGGTATTAGATACCAAAGCACTGTATTACATACTGTGATTACAGTGGTGAGTAAGTCAGTTATAGTCCCTACTATATGAAGAGACTTATTTGGAAACAAGTAATTATGTGTCTGACGCATATTACAGAATGGTGGTAAAGTGATTAATGGGGTTCGCCAGAAGATTAAACTGAAGAAAGCCCATACAAAGGCCCCGAGGCACAAGAAGTTTCTAGGAATTGGAGGTATGCCTGTATAGATGGAGCATGATGGCAACTATAATAATACTAAATTTTTTAAATTATTACTATGACCCAGGCATTGTTTTACATGGTTTTTCCTAAGCCCCCAAAATTTATGTAACTTGCCAAAGTCACATAGTAAGTGGATAAAGCCAGAATTCCAGGCAGCCTGATTTCAGATTCATTTTCTACCCACATGCACATTTCTTCCCAGTGAGGGGAACGACCAAGGAGGTGAAGAGTTGGCAAGCTAAGGCTAGGGAGAGAGGGGAGCTATGCCATGGAGGCCTTGAAAGCCCCACAAAAAACTCTGGATGTTACCCTAAGGGAAATTGGAAACTTTGGAAGAAGCTCAGTAAAATACATGGTAATTGCTTGGGGACAGGACTTAACATTCACATCAATATTTGTAATTTATTAAAAAATGGCTCTGATGTTGCAAGGAGAGTGGATTAGAGAAGAGCAAGAATGGATAGATACTCCAGGAGGAGGTTTCTGCTCCCTGCATTCGTTCAGTTGTGCACGTTCTCAAGGGGAACCTGAGTATTGCTCTCAGTTGAAAATGACAGAAACCCCAGCTCAAATTGGCCTAAGGAAATTTTATTGAATCAAGTGACTAAAAAGTCTAAGAGTAATGTTAGCATCAAGCATGCTCAGAGTCAGAACTGAAATTGTTGACACTGGAAGTCAATTTCTCTTTGTCTGTTGAGTGGGATTTGCTCTCTTTGTGTTGACTTCACGCTTCAGTCATGTATTCCCTTAGTATATATGCAACTGGGGGGAAAAAAGCCTGTTTTTAAAAGGAATACCTTTAAAAATCCTGGATCACTGTAAGTAGATAAGCTTAGATCATGAGCCTGCCTCAGAACCAATTCCTACAGCCAACAGAATGAGACAACTTTCTTTGCTTTATGCTTTGCTGAAGCTCTTTCAGTCCTGGAGTTTGTTTGGGTTGAAGCCCTACTGAGACCACAAGGACCACATGAAGCGGAGTGGATTCCCCAAATGACGAAGGGAGATTTTGGTATTGGGAGACAACCAATGTGTTCCACATATACTCATTTTTACTACATTTTGGAAAACGAACTTTCATCAGTTTTGTTTATCACATTATTTGCTTATTATATTTAATTGGGCAGAATTTTAAAGCTTTTGCCTATTTAAACAAACATTTGTTGTCTCTAAAGTCTTAGTTTCTTGCATAGACCCTCTAATTACATATATAGTAACTATCATACTGTTCTTTGTAAGATTTTTCATGTTTTTCATTTGTATGTGTACTTCTTATTCATCTGAAAAATTCCTGGTTTATGGAGAAATTTCTGGTTTGTGGAAAAATTTCTGGTTTGTGGAGTTCTTCTCCATGTTGGTAAATTTGGGTGTTCCTTCTTTATTGACCCAATATTTATATGTTGCTTTCTAGTTAAATATTTTTTCCATGTATCTTTAAATTTAATTGTTATAATAACTCTGTGAGGTAGGTATTATTACTTTATAGTGACTGACCCAGAACTTACAACTAGATTTTATGCTAAGTTCAATACTCTCAAGTCTGTTACAGCCACTTTCCTTACATGCTTTCATTCATTCACTGCTTTAATATACTTTTATGGCAAGCAAGATCAACACAAAAAGTAGAGAAGACACAAGTTAGCAATACAGAATAGAGAAAGGAGTCATAAATACAGTGACAGATAACATTTTAAAACATGTAAATGAAATGAATACTATATACAGATAGGCCATTAATTTTAAAAATTAGGAAAAATCTATGTATGAAAATTTAAATTTCAACTCAAATTAGCTGAACAACTTGGACAACCCAGTTATAACCATGAAAGAAATTAAATAGTTCAACATGTATCTAGAGAGGGACTAGGCCCAGAGGAATTGAATGGATGAATTTTACTAAATTTTGAAGAAACAGGTAAATCTTTGCTATGAAAATATTTCAAAGCACAGAGGAAATGGAAAGCTTCCTACCTCATTTTTTAAGGGTGGCATCCCATTACAGATATTAACAAAATCTATGCTACCATCACCAGAATTGTTCAGCATAACATACACAGTAACAGCATATATCTTCATGGAAAGGAGACGGGAAGGCCACGTACCAGGGAGAGGGAATTGCGGGTCAGAGGGGGGTTGAAGGAGAATGTTTGTACTTTTCTTTGTGATGTCTTTATTTACAGTGAGAAATATTCACCTGACTTTAAATTACTAGTTTTTATTTTTATAGTTTTGATAGGCTTGGCAATTATATAAAAACGAAAATTTTACTTCATAGCATTTCCACAGATAATTGAGAATATTGCACTTACTGGTTTTAGTTCTTATAATTTGAGGGTATTTGATCTGCTTATTTAGCAAATTGTCTATTATTCGCTAATTTCAAGAGTATATAAAATCAGCTCTTAACAGTTTGATGAGACAAATTTTATATGAAATGATACAAATCATAACTTATTCTAATTAATGATACATTTAACCAGCTTACCAATATTGAGCTAAACTTATCAACTTTATAAACAGAACTGAGTTCAAATGAAATATGTGAATGAATTTTAAAAAGCAGTTTTAAAAATATTTTTATCAAAAATACCTTTTTTTTCTCAATCTTTGATAAAGTCTTAATCTTGCTTCAATTCCTTTTTGTAGGTATTTGATTATATGATAGGACCAGGATTTCTCTTTTTTAAACCAGGAGCTTGAGGTATATCCGTCTACTTACATGGTTGTCATGAAAGGGGGAAATCATAAATAAGGAGGTCTTTTCAAAAAACAACAGGTGAAGGCCATAATGATTTATTCAAGTGCTTCTTCCAAATTCATCAAGGAAGACCCATTCAGTAAAATTACAACTAAAGGGAAGATTTTAGGAAAACTAATGTGATGGTTTTGCTAGTGGACTGCAGTGCGGTATGTTAAAAGTGCTCTATTAACTTGCAGATTGGCCGCCTCCAAGATCTGGTACGGAAAGGTGAAGAAGGCCTGGGCTCTGCGGAAGGACTCATTGCTAGTCTTCAGGACTCCCAAGAAAGACTTCAGAGTGAGCTTGACTTGACTAAAGGCAGGCTGAAGGAGACCAAGGATGCGCTATTAAATGTTGAGGTAATTTCATAACCCTACTGTAATCTAAATATCAGCAAGGTAAAAATATAATTTAGTCCCTTAAAGGTCATTGTAAACATCCCATTGCATATAATTTAGTGTATTAGTTTCCTAGGGCTGCTGTAATAAAGTACCTCAAATTGGGTGGCTTAACACAACAGGAAACAGTTCTGGAAGCTAAAACTATAAATCAGGATGTTATCAGGGACAATTTTCCTCTTAAACCCCTAAGGGAAGATCCTTCCTTCCCTTTTCCAGCTCACGGTACCCTAAGGCATTCCTTATGTGACAGCAGCATAACTTTACTCTCTTCCTCTGTCTTCACATGACATTCCGCCTGTGTCCTCACATCTTATAAGTACACCACTCTTATTGAATAAAGGGCTCGCCCTACTCCAGTGTCTTCATCTTAACTAATTACATCTGTCCTGCCACTGTTGCCAAATAAGATCACATTCTGAGTACTGAGGGATTAGAACTTCCACATATATTTTGGGGACACAAGTCAGCTCATAGCAATTACCATGCAGAGTTCTTTAACTGGTAAGAGTTGGAACTCTTGTGTATAGCAACTAAGTGATTCTGCGACTATACGTTTCAGAAAGTTAATGTCTTTCCCCTTCCTCTCATGGAGCAGAGCGAATATTTAGACTGCCTTAGGAGAAAAAAGAACCCATAAAACTGGGGGAGTAATAGGGAGAGCATCTCACCTTTTCTTTCAGAGGCGATTTAGAGCGTGAGCCTTGTAGTCAGATTGTTTGGATACGAACTCAGGACCCACAACTTAGTGTGTAGCTTTTGGTGTGTTACTCATTCTAAGCCTTAATTTCCTCATCAGATCAATGCTGCAGGGGTGGGGGAAAATAATATACTTCACACCACTCTGGTAGTAATTAAATGAGATAAAAAATTTACAGTACAGTGCTTAGCAAAATGGTAAGCCCACAGTAAATGTTGCCCTTTACTTGATATTTCAATTTTTTCTTTAGCTGAGAATTGATGACACTTCAAAGCATATAAACACCCTGACTGGTGTGGCTCAGTTGGTTGGGTGTCCTCCGGTAAAGTAAAAGGTTGCTGGTTCAATTCCCAGTCATGGCACATGCCTGAGTTGTGGGTTCAGTCCCCGGAAGGGGCATGTATGAGTGGCAACTGATCGATGTTTCTCTCTCACATTGATGTTTCTTCGCCTGTCTTTCTCCCTCCATTCCTCTCTGTCTAAAAATAAATAAATGAATTTCAAGGGGAAATAAAAAGCATATAAACAAGAAACTTTAGTAGATATAGCTTGTGTATGGTACATATATATAATTTTACTTATATTTCACCTGAGATATAATTATTTTTATATAAAAAGCTTAGAGTACTAATTACATTCTATTTTTAAATTCTTTAACAAAGTAAACAGACTATTTGATTCTTTATGAATCTCTTATTCCTTCTATTTACATGTCCCTAGTGCCTATGTGACATGAGTATTATTATGTAATAGGGAATAGGTTGGAATTTAGAGTTAGTATAATATACAATTTAGGTATTTGTGATGTCAAAAGTATTGACTATAATCTCAGTGTTAGCATTCTTTGGCATAAAGCTGACTAAACTGTACTGAGGTTTTTTTCATTGTCAAAAATAACAAGAGAATTATATCTTAAAATAGTAAACGTGGTGACAGATAGTTACTAAACATCATGATGATCATTTTGTAAGTTATATAAATGTTGAGTCACTGTACCTGTATACCTGAAACTGATACAGTATTGTATGTCGACAATACTTCAATTAAAAAATAAGGTAGTAAAAATGTGCTTAGAAATATCTCAACTGTTTATTTTTAACAAATGATGGAATATAAATTGTTTTGATATGGTCCCGCGGAGGGTTTGAGTGCCTGGCTTTGCTGCACACCCACTTCCTGCCTTCAGAGCATTTTATCCTGGTTGCCTTTCCCCCCACCCCCCATCCTTGGGAATTAGATTTAGGGATTCACTTTCAGCTCTTCAAGGTTCTTGCTCATATTTACATTGTTCTGTCAAATATTAGAATGTAATACAAATTTTGAACAGAACTCTCAACTGTTTATTTTCTGATCTGCTGGACAGTTTTAATTGAGAAAATATAGGTGCTGCATCACAATTTACCACAACGTTGGGAAATTTCCTTAAGAGCAAGTGTTTTGTTTTTGTTTTTGTTTTTCACCCCCTTTTCCCACCCTAGTAATGTCTAATAAAGTGCTGAGCATTCAGAGAAAGAAATACACTTTAAGTAATTCTGCTCATTTTAATGCTACTTGTGGTGGAGAGAATCGTTCCCACAGGCAGGGCACTTAGTGAAATGAGCAGTCGGCTGCAATGGCTGAGTTCAGTTTCCCGTACTTACTGCTTAGCAGCCAAGTCAACAGTATGCAATGGGAATTTCTACATTGACTCGCTTCCTTCCCATTAATCTAGGATATACCCCTTACAACTGCAGTTAGCAAGTGGGTGACCCAGAAAGTGTTGTTGTGATAACAGAAAGATGGACCATCATCTGTTCTCCTCTTGTACCCTAAGAATAGCTACATGGCTGGCAGGGACCAATGGTTGCCAATGTTGTCCAAAAAGGTCACCTCTAGCCCCGGGCTCCAGAGAGCCGCTTGATTTATGCTAATTTAGAGGGATTTCATATATATATTGTATCATATTACCATAACACTAAATACATGTCTCACAGGTTCGAAGTTATGTAGTAAAAATACTGAGTAGCCTAAATTTCTCATAATTATTTTAATCATGTCAGTGGGGTACAGCTATAATGCTTAAGCTTTGAATTAATAGCATACTTTTGAATATGAATGAATTTGAATAACTTATCTATGTAATGTGTGTACATGTAAAGATAATTGAATAATAGTCATATACCCATGATATGGAAGATTTAGTTAAGATTATTAATTATCCTGATTTAAAACTATTTAAAATAAGTTTTAAATAGATGGAGAGCTGGATGACAGTGGTCGTGGAGGTGAGGGGTGGAGGGATTGAGCAAAAAAGGAAAAAGGACTCATGAACATAACAGTGTGGTGATTGCTGGGGGGAGGGGGATGTAAGGGGACTAAACGGTAATGGAAAAAATACAATAAAGATTACATTTAAAAAAAAGAAAAAATAAGATAAAATAATTTTTTAAAATTATAAACCTTAATAAAAGATAGTTTACATGGGGACATTTAAATTATAAAGTATGTACCATATAGTTTATTGTCAGAACATCTTAAGTAATTATCGTAGATACACTATCAATTACTGTGTTGTAAGAACTTCAAAGTTATCATGGACATACTCTGCTTATTTGAAATAACCCGCAGTGACTGTGCTTTTGAAGACTAGTCTTTACTGAAAAGTTTTTATTCTTCAGAGTGAGCTAGAACAAGAAAGGCAACAGCATGAAGAAGCTCTTGCTGCCATGAAAGGAGAGGAGAAGCTCAAAGTGGACAGAATGGCCCATGACTTAGAAATAAAATGGACTGAAAATCTTAGGTACAGTTTTTACTCTGTAACATAATCTCATCAGCACAGATGTGCAGAAAATGTTTTTCTCTGTGGCTTATACTGTATTACTGTTAAAGACATAGTAGCAGCATTTTTATGAATTTTTCCCATTATTAGATGCAAAGAAATTAGAATTCTTTTTTTTTTCCCCTTGAATACAAACTGCATTTTCTTCTGATTTCATTTTCTTGAATATAAAATAGGTAGAGTACTAACCTGAAATCAGAAGGCTTATTTGTTCTAGTACCTATTCTGCCATTGACAAAATTGATCAATCCATGGTCTTGGGTAAGTTACTAATTTACCTTATAGTCCCTAACTATAAAATAATCAACTCTTATTCTGGGTTGACTTTTGAGGAGGATTAATTAAATGCTTAGGAAGTAACATCAATAAATATACTATAGTTATTGAGAGAAATAGTTCTCTTTACAAAGGAAATGCATTTTTTTTTTTAGACAAGAATGTTCTAAACTTCGTGAAGAGCTAAGACTTCAACATGAAGAGGATAAGAGGTCAGCAATGTCTCAACTTCTGCAGTTAAAAGAGCGTGAGAAAAATGCAGCCAGGGATTCCTGGCAGAAGAAAGTAGAAGATCTGTTAAACCAGGTAATTAAGAGTCTGTATGTTATGAAATTTCACTTTCCTTGACAATCTCTAGCTAGAGAAATATTATACAACATTTTGTGTTAATTCACTGTATTTGGTTACTTTTCGTTTTAATTTTATTTTTCATTTACAGTTTTCAGTCATTATTATTTTGTGTTAGTTTCAGGTGTACAACAGTGATTAGGTAGACATACACTTTACAAAGTGGTACCCCTGATATTTCAGGTACCTACCTGGCATCATACACAGTTATTAAAATGTCCATCAATAGCCAATTGGATAAAAAGTTGTGGTGCATATATACAATGGAATATTAACCAGCCATAAAAAAGAATGACTCTTACCATTTGCTACGGGATGGATGGACCTAGAGGGTATTATGCTAAGTGAAATTAGAGAATGATAAATATATGTTTTCATTTATACGTAGAATTTAAAAAACAAAATAAATGAACAGATGAAATACGACAGACTGATAGAGACAGAGATCAGACTGATTGTTGACAGAGATAGGGAAGGGGGATTGGGGAGCTGAGTGAAAAATGTGAAGGGATTAAAAAGTACAGATTGGTAATTATTTTATTATTTTTCACAGGGAAAATTTTTAAAATTTATTTGAAGCTCTAATTGGCTTTAATTAAGTGATTCATGATTTTCTCATCTAACAGCATCTAGCAGCATCTCATCTAACAACTAGAAGGGTATCCCCTAAAATGTTTAAATATATTATTTAGAAGACATATTTATAAATTTATTACTTATACTAATTATGTAACACATATAGCCCTAAATACTGAGAATCATTTATAGTTTTTAGCTGTAATTTTTGAACGCATTAGAGATTTTAAATGGAAAAGTCACTTATTTTTTGAAAATATAAAATCTTTTATTCAGACCGTTAGATACCATTTGGACCATGGAAGGTAAAACTTATTAATTGTGCTCTGACTGCCTGAAACCACTGACCAGAAGTGAGCAGTTTACTTCGTTCTTACCGACAGGATATTGCCTGTTATGCTTCAAAATGACTTAAACAAAACGTGGTGGTATTCTTAAATCTATCTTCTTATGTCATGCCTGCTTATTTCCAGAGCATTTATAACTATTATCTAAAGAATTTTCACATCTTCACTCATTTATACAACTTCTGAATTTATAAATTCTTAGCATTCTCCTGCCAAGCCAGTAATTAAATAGGACTGACTGCATGAGTCACCAGCTGATAAACCAGTAGAGAACTTGGACAAGAAGCAGCTCAGTAATTTAGTGCGACGAGTCCGCCATTATCTTTCTATTTGTGATCATGATGGTTTTCAAAATAAACAGGATAGACTTTTTGTAAGTTATTTCATTACATAAGCACATACACGCAGTGTCTTTCAAGAGCACTAGGGGCCTGCCAATTTGTGTCTGGTACACTGTAGTCATAATTATATACATACATGTGTATGTGCGTGTATGAGCTTTTGTGAATAAATCTGAAACCTTTTTATTGAGACAAAAAATAAGATCAATGAAACAAGAACTCTCATTAGAAGCTGGGCACCACTTAGGGACCTAGAAGGACAGATGTTATTGGATAGAGTGGTGTCCCTCCTTTGTGATGTTCTGTTAGGAAGATTTAACTATTTCAATTATATGATAAAACTGGAAAACACCCCTAAAAGTCTGTCTTGATTTTCAAGCAGGACATATTGAACATAGAAATTTTTTTTGGCTGAATTTGACAATGTATGGGCCCACCACTTTTCCCAACTATTTTCTATTAAATCATTTTATTCATTATTCATTTAATCTGTCTTGTCACATTTCACCCATGCTTCTCTTTTTTATTTTTTTATGTCTGTTCTGCATTGTAAGAGGACATCATGCTTTGCATCTTGTTCTAGTTCCATGTATTATAAAATAATCTATCACATATTAGCTCCAGTTTTTTGCCAGTTTACGGAAAGAATTTTTTAGTCAGTCTCTGATGCAGATTAATGATACCTATCCAGATAACCAGGAATTAATTACTTCCGGAGGTCGAACTACCTGTTCACCTTCTACCTTCAGAACAGCACTACCTGTGCTGCTCTGTGCCATCAGGCCATTTATAAAATAATATCTTTGTCTCTCCCCACTTCTCAAATATATAGGGCATATACATCACTATAGATAAACTGGAAATAACTTTTGTACTCCAGAATTATCTATTCTTAAAGGAAGTTAAGAAAAAAACTGAGAAAAAGAAAAGATTCCACACTTAAGTGAAAGTGGCTATTAGGTTAACAAGGTTTCACTCTTTCTAGACATATGAGATGACAAAAAATTATATCAGGACCAGCCGTCTTTTTGATGGAACTTTGTGATGGACAAAGGACCCCTCCTTCTTAGCCCTTTGGATATTGTTCTCTTGACTCTTTGGGTTGGATTCCTGGAGCCTGTGCTACCGCTCGCTACCACTTGCCTGACTCCCGCTAGGTCCTGTTTTTGACACCTGCCACTCCCAGCCCCGACCCCATGACCATTTCACTCTATTCACGGCTACTGGCCTCACCTATCCCCCTTATCCCAGCACGGCCAACACACCTCTGCACTTCAGGAAGGCATACCTGGCTTTGGGGGCTAAGCTGTTTGGAAGACTGAGAATAGGAATAGAATTGTAATGGCCAGGACTTAGGCAGAAGCATATATTATAAAAGGTATTAGAAGATCTTCATTTTCACATATTTTAACTTGTAGTGAACCGAATCAGTTTAGTGCATTAGCTTACTTGTATTTCATCCTACTTAGAGCAAAGAAGAAATAAAATACTTTCTTTCATGTGAATTTTAAACTCTTGAGAATTAAATTTGATTTAAACCAGGGCTGTCGAACCTTTTGCCGTCTCTGGGCCTCACTGGAAGAAGACGACAAGTTGTCTTGGGCCACACATTAAATATACCTGCACTAACGAAAACTGATGAGCAAAAAAAGAAGGTTTTAAGTAAACTTATGATTTTGTGTTGGGCCACATTCATAGCCATTCTGGGCCACGGGTTGGATACCCCTGATTTAAACTAACCTTCATGGCTTACGTACCAAAAGATAGGCAGAGAAAAGCATAAGAATTTTACTTCTTTTGAATTTCACTTTATGAAATTTTCCAAAAACTATTATTTTCATTCCGTGCTTCAGTTGGAGTATAATTTCATATCTTTTAGTTTTCTTTTAATATTTCATTGTGTTCGTATTTTCTTTCCAATAATTACAGTTTAGTCCAAGACTAATTATGCTTCATGGGCTTATCTGTGTGCACATTAGAATTCCTTTAAAGCAAAAGAACTGCCTTCTTATTCTTCAACTTGTCTAAAGAAACGCAATTGTGTAGAGCCTTTGTGATCATATTTCCTATTTGTGATTCTCTGATACCAATATATATTCCTTTATTTCACCTTTTTTTAAGGGTGATTTTATTTTGGCTCCAGTACAATGACTTCACATTCCAATGCCCTCATTCAGAGCAATGTACTGAGAAATTTGGGCGACACACAAATTATTCAGACACAGAAATGCAATTTTACGGTTTGGATCTGACATTTTTAACTTTGAGACCCCAAGGTCATTTGGCTGGTGATAGCCATGTATCTAATACAACTTGTTCTCCAGGAATTTATAGTCAAATGAGAGGAAGATATGCGTGTACAGATACTTGCATTAAAAGTCACTATGCAGTAAGTGACTTTATAAATGACCTGGACAGTTTGTATTGTGTGAGCAGTGATGTGCTGGAACCAGCTCCTACTAGATCACAGTAGCCAACTGTGTGCATGTCTTCCCAGCTCTGTATCCAGGAACATTCTGTTGATGGTTTACAGTCGTCTGTGGTAGGTGTATTTACAGCACATAATTAGCAAATTCTACAAATCAGGGCTTCACTTTTCCAAGAGCTGTTTAACATTCATCACCATACCACTGGGAAGGAGTACAGAGCAGAGAAAGAGTAATATAGTCTGTGTGATTGGGAAAGACTTTTCTGAGGAGGTCAGCTATAGTGTGACTTTGAGTAGGATGAAGGATGAATGCAAATATTTGTATTCATTCAGCAAACATTTTGAGGAATATACTCTTATATCCCAGGTGTATGAGGAATAGAAAAACAAGAAATGGGGACAGTTGAGGAGAGAAGTCATAGTGAAAAACTTTGATTTCCAGGCTTAGGAGTTCCAAGTTTACTCAAACTATGAAACTCTGTTAAAGGTTTATGGATAGGGGGCTAACATGCTGAATTTTTATTTTAGGAAGTTGAATATGGCTGTGATATTGAAGTGAGGATAAAATGGAGAATCTCAATAAAAATATCTAAATTACAGTGTCTGAAACAATACACACCTTGGACCCTTCCATCACCATTCAACCTAAGTCACGCTGCGTCTCTTAGATGCTGCCATCCGTTTACTACTTGGCCATCTCTAGCTCTTGTTCTCACACTGTATAGTCAGTCCATCAGCATTTCCTGCTACACTCCTTTCAAAGTACATCCAGCATGTGCCCATTTCTCACCACTGCCTCCACTACCACCCTAGTCCAGGCCACTTTCATTCCTTTCCTGGACTGCCACTGGAGTCTGCATTTGGTCTCTCTGTTTCTACTCTTGCCCACTTACAAATTAGTTTCTAGCTAGTGAAAGCGAGGCTCTTAAAATATTAAGTTGGGTCATGTTACTCTCCTGCTTCAAACCTCCCAGTGGCTTCCTGTCACCTTTAGAATACAACCCACACTCTTACTATGGCCGCGGTAGCCTTAGGATTTGGCCTCTGACGGTGTTGCCAGCATCACCTCCGGCCCCTCTCTTCCTTCCTCTTTTGCAGTCATCCTGGACCACTCAGTGTTTCTGGAACACACATGAAACCTAATCTGTCTCAGGGCCTTGGCATCTGCCTGCCCCTCCACATGGAATCCACTTTCTCCAGATCCACAGGGCTTGTTCTTTCACCTTGTTCAATTCTGTGCTCTGATCTTAACTTTCAAAATGATCTTCATTGGCCACTTTCTCTAAAATAATCCCCTCCACCATTTTGTCCCTGCATCCTGCTTTGAGTTTCTTCACAACATTTATTACTGCATGGCATCACATTGATTCTCTTCCCTACTAGAATATAGTTCCATGAGAACTTGATCTTTGTCTGTGTTGTCTACTGTTACATCCCCAGCAGCTTAAACTGTGCCTGGCATATAGTAAGCACTCAATAGTTGTTGAATAGAGTGAACAAAAGCCAAGGCACAGTGCAAAGAGGAAATTGTCAAACATATGAAGTACAAATCATTCTAGCCAAAGAGGACCTGAATTAAGTTTATTTCACTGAGAATATAAGAGAAACCAGAAAGGAACAAATCATGTAGTTTCATTGAAAGAAGGAAATGTTAAAGTTGACTCAGGATTTGAAACCAGAATAATGAAAAGAAGATAATCAGTTGAAACCGAAAGGTTACAGTGAGCTATACGTGATGGGGCTGAGGTGGTAAATTTAATTTTAGATATATTGATTTTACAATCACAGGCTATTTTAGAATTTTTTATACAAAGTAGGAAAGAACAATGACACAACTAAGAACTAGAGCATTAAAATAAATGCTCTTGATCAAGAGCAATTGAAAAGCCAGGTTCTTATTAGGATCTGTTGCAGAATTCCTTCTCATTTCTAGACCACTGCTGTCTAATGTGGTAGCTGCTAGCCACCTATGGCCATCAGGCACTTGAAATGAAGTTCATCAAAACAGATGTCAATGTAATAAAGTATATAATAGGTTTCAAAAACTTATTATGAAAAATAACATGGAATGTCTCACTGGTATTTTTTATGTAATTACATGTTGAGGTGATAATGTTTTGGATATATTAGGTTATATAATTTTACATATATAGTATAAGATACTGAATTTGAAATATTTTATTAAGCTTTAATGTTTTACTTGAGTTATAATCTAAGATTAGTGTGGATATTATTTCAAGGAAGTTATGAATTAGTAAATGACATTTCCTTTATTAGTAATGAGAATTTTTATTCTCTCTGTTGACATTTGATAACATTTTGACATTTATCAAAAATTTAGTGGTGCTCATATGCCTAGCACTGTGCCAGACTAGTAATGCAGTCACAGTGACCTCTGCCTTCTCAGTGCTACAATCTAGAAAGGAGGGCAAATAGAAATAACAGTGACCCTTAAATTCGTTACAACTGTGGCACACAAGGATGTGTACCATGTGGGCCTAACCTGGTCTGGGAACTTGGAGAAGGCTTCTCTGAGTGCAGGATCCTTCATCTGAGACCTGGAAGAGAAGCAAGAGTCAGGCCTGGGGAAGGAGAACAGCATTCTGAGCAGAGGGGGAAGTAAGTGCAAAGGCCCTCAGGCAGCCCCCGAACACCTCTGTTCTGGAGATTAGAGGGTTAGGAGGCTGGGGAGGTAGGCAGGGTCCAATGGAGCAGGACATTTTTGCCTTGTTGGGACTTTACCTGAAGAGCAATGAGAAGCTATTGCAAGGTTTTAATCAGTAGTGAGAAATTTTCAGATATTGTAATTTCAAATCGCTTGCTGCAGTGTGGAAAATAGAATAGAATAGGACAAGATAGGTACCATTCAATGAATGTTGATTCCCTCTTGGCAGCTTTTCTTTTTCCAGATTAATATTTTTTAGACATAATATTTTAGTATACTCATTAGTTCATGTCTTAGAAGATTCAGTTCTAAGTCTTAGGATCTTTTTAGTTATCTAGATTTTTTTCTTTGCTACTAATATTATGGGGGAGGGGAGAAATAAGGTAGAGAGTAGTGAAAACTAACTCAAAAATATAAGTCCATATCATTCATTAATAAACATTCGTTGAGCATTATTTACTTTGTGCCAGGTACCAAGTTTGTTACTTTGGGTGCAAAGTATGATTAAGGCAGAGTCTCTGCCCTCGAAAACGTTGTCATTTCAGTGAATTTCAATATTTATATGCCAGTACATTTGTAAATTGCAAACATGGAAAATTTTGTGCTGGTTTCTAAATGAAAAAACTGAGGTTTAGAACAGTGAGATCACTCCTAAGAGCATAGTTCTTATGTACAGAGCTCTAAATTTATAATTAAGTGCAGTAACTTTTTAAGTTATATTTCATTTTCTTCCTTGCTTATCTGAAAGTATGATTATATTCACCTTTCAATAATAAAAATCCCAAAATGCATACCTCAAGCCTTCTATGTTAATTATCTGAGTGCTGCCTGTCAGTTGAAAAGGGTCTCTTGAGGCCCTTCTCACTCATCTCAAAAACTAACAAGAGCCCTGGCTGGCATGGCTCAGTGGATTGAGCACCAGCCTGCAAACCAAAGGGATGCCATTTCATTTCCCAGTCAGCGCACATGCCTGGGTTGTGGGCCAGGTCCCCAGTAGGGGGCACGTGAGAGGCAACCACACATTGATGTTTCCCTCCCTTTCTTCCTCCCTCCCTTCCCCTCTCTAAACATAAAATAAATAAAATCTTTAAAAAACAACTAATAAAAGCTTAAGATGCTTTAGAACAAATTATTATATAAGGCATTACTTCTTATTAACATGGATCTTGCTTATATAGAATAATAATGCCAAATAATGTTTTTGCGTATAGATTTTTAGTTCATCCAGTATTCTTTCAGGCAGACCCTTAGTTGTGGCCTGAATACTAACTATATGTCAAGGACTTATAAAGTTAAATCTGTAGCCTTGACCTCTTACCCTGAACTCACGATTGCTTAGTTGATTCATTGGCATCTCAAACTTAGCATGTCTGACTCACAAGTATTGATTCCTACACTCCATCTATCATCCCAACATCTTCACTTCTTGGACCTGCTTGTTGCCCAGAACAAAATAGGAAGAGTCATCCCTGATTTCTCTCTCTCTCTCTTTTTTTTTTCTTACCCCTCCCATAATCTGTCAGCTCTGTTTATTCCACCTCTAAAGCATAACCAGATCCATCCACTTCTATGTCCCCTGGTAAACACTAGTCCAAGCCACTGTTACAGTGGCCTCCTACCTAACTTTCCCAATTTCACTTTTCTTCACAGCACTCCAAGTGATCTTTAATAATGTAAATCAGATCATGCCATTCCCCTGATTAAAATTCTCACAGGGTATCCCATTGAATTAGGCTCTTGTTTTGACTCCTTCATTGTGTGCCGACAAGACCTTAAACCATATTGCCTCTGCAGATATCTCCCATCTCATTTCAGCCCCTCCCACTGCACCCTACACACACACATACACACTTGCGCAGTCACTCTGAGCCCACTTCCACCTCAGGGTGTTTGTACTGATCTGTTTCCCCATATGCCCTTCCCCCAAGACCATCTTATTCTGTGGCTGGCTCCTTCATTCATTCTCAGTTAAATGTCACGTCCTTCAAAATATCTGTTCCTTCCATCAGCCCAGTATCACCTCCAGTCACAGCAATGTTTTTCTTTTTTTATAATAATATTTATCATGAACTTTTTTTTCGTGTTTGTGTGTGTGTGTTTCTTTTACTATCTTATTCAACTGTTTATCTCACTCTGCTTATGATATTCCCTGGAATATAATAGTACTCTAATACATTTTTTTTAATGAAAAAATAAATCTTACTTCATTTATATATTGACCAATAATGGCATTGCCACCCAGCCGCACTAGTTGTGCCTTTCCTGATTGCCATAGCTAGGTCTGTGATGGAAGTCACCCCAGGTCACAGCTTAGGGACCGTGCCTTTTGGCTTCAGTGGTATCCAACCTGTGGCCCGCAGGACTCATGCAGCCCAGGATGGCTATGACTGCAGCTCAACACAAAATTGTAAATTTACTTAAAACATTATGAGATTTTTTTTGTGATTACATGTCACAATATATTTAATGTGTGGCCCAAGACAACTTTTCTTCTTCCATGTGCCCAGAGACACCAATAGGCTGGGCACCCCAGGATAGTTCTGTGGCCTGCAACAGTATGTTGGCGGAGGTGGGAACCATTTGAGTTTAGATTCAGATGTATTTCTGTTTGTATAAAGTCTAAAATCCCTAAGGGAAGACCTGGCATGCCACCCTGATTTGTCATATTGGTTAGTTTTTCAGTTTGTTCAGGAATCTTCAACAACATATATATTTTGTATATGGTACCATAAAGAGTGAAAAATAAAATCTACTTCAAAAGCAAGTGCTGTACATTTTATATTAACTTCTACTACTAGGGTCTCAGTTCTGAGAACTGCAAAGAGGTAAAAAAACTATAACTAAAAACCCTTAAGATTTTCAAGTTTTTTTTTTTAAAGAGATTTGCTTTATTTTGTTTTTTAAGATTTTATTTATTTAATTTTAGAGGGGAAGGGAGGGAGAAAGAGAGGGAGAAAAACATCAATGTGTGGTTGCCTTTCATATGTCCCCTACTGGGGACCTGGCCCAAAACCCAGGCATGTGCTCTGACCAGGGAATTGAACCGGTGACCCTTTGGTTCACAGGCCGACGCTCAATCCACTGAGCTATACAAGCTGGGAGGTTTTCTTAAGTTTTATAAAGTCTAGAGAAGTTAGGTGTCTCATTACTATATGAAGAATATTAGTAGTATGAGAAAGAATAAGAAAAAATTAAAAATAAAATTAATATGTATAAAAGTGTAAGAAAGTTTAGATTGAGAAATTATGGAGTAATCAAATAGAAAGTTACACTATTTTCTCAATTTTTTCAACTCTTGTAAACTCTATCCTAGAATACGTTAATCTAAGTTATTAGTAAAAAATTGTTTACCAAATAAAAACTGGCTTTAGTTTGTGATACACCAAGGAATAATCACATTATGGAAAAAAAAAATGTGCTCCATCTGAAAATTTCATTCCATCTGAAAATCTGGACAATTTATTTGTCCAAAGTAAAACCATTTTACAGGAACTTTTCCATTCATATTAGTAATAAAAATTTTAAATGTTATTTTGTATTTTTGGAGGGCAAAAAAAGGTAAAGCAGCTGATTCAGAAACCACATTGTTTTCCATATTTGGGAGGAGAGAGCACCTAGTGGTTTTTCCAGTGGTTTATTACTCAAAATTTCAGTGAACTTCTGAAAAATGAATCCAGATCATAAATAAATTTTCCAATTATGTCCCAGGAGATAGGGTCAAAAAGATAGGAAGGCTTCTTGTCTTTCTTTCCCCTAGTACAAAACCAGATTATTATTAAATCTTCATGTTTTTGATGGTTATCTCTTATTTATTTTTGGCTCCAAAATTATGTAGTCAGTCAAGTTAGTCTGTCAGTCCTCTTCTGCTCATTTCTCTTACAAGAAATCCTTCAAGAACCAACATCAATACTACGTGTAATACTTTGAAGCAATATATTGTAGATTTCTGGGAGGAATTTAAAACAGTCATATGCCTTCTAGGTCCTTCAATAATGATCATCCTTTAAACTGAACTCTGCTTTATATGCACTAGCCTTTGGTATTTTGCATAGGTAAGTCTGCCAGCCCACAAACATGAGACCCTATTTTAAGGGACTGCAGATAATTTAGACTGTAAGTGTTAAAAGTTCTTTTAGTCTAATTATGTTCTCAGAACTGTTTTCAACTTATTTTTTCTTGAGTATATTATAATTAATGTTCTGTGTTTTACTCTCCCTTTTATTCCCTCTTTCTTTCACTTAGTTGATTTCTGAATGTTTTCCTTTATTCCTGTGATCTTTTCTTCGTAGCGGCACTCTCTGGGTGAAGCTTTGCATAAATCTATCAACAATGTAAGTGAGCGGCACTTACAATTTGTACACAAGGGCATGTTGCACTTTTGATTTTGCATAAGCATCATTGCTGCTTTAAAGCTTAAACTTATATAAAAAATACACTTTGGCATTTGGTAAGATATGTTTTGTATATGGGTAATAAAAGCTTCTTACTTTCAGCCATTCATTTGTATATGTGCATACATGTACCACATTGTATTAATAAGCATATATTTCATTATAAAGCCAAGCAAGATTTTACATCTCACACATAAAATTCATTACTTTAATGTTTACTTTGTAAGATACATTAATGTTTTTGAAACACTACTAACTAGTTGACCATGATAGAATTGGAAGTAAATACAAATGCATTTCTTCTTTTGTTAAACTAGTTTATTGTTTTGAAAAACTATTATCAGTGGACTTCTTTATTTAAAAGGATTAAAAGGAGAGGAGGAGGGAGGAGCATAACAGGGGAGAGAAGGGGAAGGGTTATCAAGGAACATGTATAAAGAACCCATGGACAAAGCCAAAGTGGGGTAGGATTGAGGGTGGGAAGTGGGGGCAGGTGGGGGTGGGAAAGTGGTGGCAGCAAAATAGAGACAACTGTACTTATTTATTGAACAACAATAAAAAAAGGAAAAGAAAAGGATTAGATAGTTGTAAAAGTTCATTAGATTCAGAACATGTTTTAGATTTTAATGTTATAATTATTAAAAGATTTAAAGTGAAGTGGAGTAAAACCCTTTGCCTAAGAATTAGAAAGCTATTGTTTTTTACTTATGTACACCTCAAGTATGCAGAAATTTAGCTTCAAAACAATGTTCCATTTAAACGCATATTAAAATTTTTTTCTTTATATATGAAGAGAAAAAAAAGATGTATCTTCACATCAAATCCATTCCCAGCTTGTTCTTTAAAATAAGAACAGAGTTAAACATTACTGAATATTTTTGTCGATATCTGAGAGCAGAGATGAGCAAACTTTCTGAAAGGGGCCAGGTAATAAATAACTTAGACATTGTGGGCCATGCACCTTCTTCTTTTTTTTTTTTAAGGATTTTATTTGTTTATTTTTAGAAAGGAAGAGAAACATTGATGCGAGTGAGAAACATCAACTGGCTGCCTCTCCCACACCCCCAACCTGGGACCTGGCCCACAACCCAGTCATGTGCCCTGACCAGGAATTGAACTGGCATACTTTTTGTTGGTGGGATGACACCAGTGTTGGTGGGATGACACCAGTCAGGACAAGCCATGCAGTTTCTGTGTCAGCCCCTGCAGTCTGATGCAGCTGTGTGAAAGCCACCATAGCCAGACAGTACATAAACGAAATGTTGCTGTGTCCTAATACAACTTAACTTACACAAACAGGCTGTAGTTGGCCAACTCCTGTCCTAGAGGAATCAGACTTTGGAGTCTAGAGATGTCCTATGACATATGATACTTCTAGTAAAACTACTTCCTCATACTGCCCTAATTTATTTCTACTATGTAAGAAAAGAAAAATTTTACCTATGTTTCATATTCAACATTGCTTTCCACATTAAAAATATAATTAGAAGTACATAAATACACTTAACACCATTTTCTTTAATGTATTTAAAAATAACCAACAAGGATATTTATCTCAATATTGGTGAAATAAGGCTGCATTTAGTTCTTTTTATCAGAACATAGAATGCAGTAAGAATTTGGGCATAATCATTATATTAATCCTTTTTGACATATGTGCTAACTGGGATAGAAATAAGAACCTGAATAAGGTATAATTATTTTAAAATATTAATTGAATTCTACTTTAGAATACTTCTAACAACATAGTCACTTTTTCCTTAATAATTATAAATGAAAAGGTATCCATCCATTAAACTAAAAACTACCTTGGTGAAGTTAAATCTGTTAGTAACTAGAATGGGAATGCCTTGATTTATCTCCTACAGAAAAAGTAAAAGGGATTGGTAACAGTGAAATCTCCATTATTAATTCTCTTTTGTAACATCAGAGTCACTGAGGATCAGTTCTTTACTCTGTCATTATCCAAAGAAAGTATGACCTTCTCAGACTATCGTTCAGCATCTGCCCACCCCCTTAGCACATTGTTGCTATCCAGCCTTCCATGCAAGAAGTTTCCACTATATACCATCTTGTTCTGAATAACACATGATTATTGATACCTCTGTTCTTTATGAAACCTTCCTAATTTTTTTCAACTAGGAATGAGAGGATAATTGGGAACAGATTCCAGAAATATCTTAGGGACATCAAGTAGGCATTATTGTGTGGCTCTTGATGGACTCAGTATATAGGTCTTCTTAGAAAATACTAAAAAATTATGAACAATTCAGAATTTTTTCAGAATGGTTATAATTTTACAAGCTTAAATTTACTTTTCTTAGCTAGACTCTTCAAACATAGCAAATTATTGGTTAAAAAAGAAAACTACAGGAAGAATTAAAATATTCAGGCATCTTTACATTTTACATGAGCATTCATGCAAGTTGTTTCATAGTAATAAATTATCCTTACTGTTCTATACTAAGCCTATTTTAGCAGTTTTTAATGTTGCTTTATATATTTGAGAGTATTAAACTAAGTATTAATACCATATGCTGTAGACTTTATAAAAATTTTTTACTTTCCTTGTCAAAATTGATAAATATTCTGACTCAACACAATTTCATACTTATAATATTTTGAAAAACAAAGTTATATTTATACATCTTATTTTTTCAAAATGTTTACTTACCCATTTTCTTGTTTACAAAAATGAATGAACCTCTCATCCCAAACCTGTCATAAAAAGCAAATCATTTTTGAAAAATCATAATTTACATGTAACCTTCTTCAAAAAATACACAGATAAACAGTTTACCAATTTTTTTTTAAATATTTTATTTACTTTTAGAGAAGGGGAAGGGAGGGGGAAAGAGAGGGAGAGACAGCTGATATTCGAGAGATATGTGGATCGGTTGCCTCTCACACGGCCCCAACCAAGGACCTGGCCCACGATCCAGGTATATGCGCTGACTGGGAATCAAACCAGTGACCTTTTGGTTTGCAGGCCAGTACTCAGTCCACTGAGCCACATCATCCAGGGCTACCAATATCTTGATGAATTGATAAAAGGTACAGTAGAGAAGGCTATAGGTAATATTACTTGAGGAAAATAATATTTTGTTTTGTTTTTCTCCTTGATCTCATAAAATGAACTGAGAGCAAAGGATATGTAAAAGGCCAAGGCTTCGAAGACTTCTCTAGACATTGTGTTAAGATTATCATAAAAGAAGCAGCCAAAATTTCTAGTTTTGTGAATTCCAGGGCAGAGGTTCTCAACTGTGACTGTGCATTAAAGTCATCTGTGAGCCTTAAAAAAGAGAGAGATGTGCAGCCTTCCAGTAGACTCATATGTGTGCATGTTCAGACTGTTTGGGTTTTTGTTTGGGGGGAATTGTGTGTGTGTGCAATATTCATAATAGCAAAACTAGGTGAGGTGATCCACACTTCCATCGGGAAGGAAGGAGTTCATAATGTGTACGTTCTGGGATTATGTCTGTTAGGATGCTTTTGGCTATAAACAGCAGAACACCAAGTGAACAGTGGCTGAAGCTGTCAAGAAGTTAGTTAAGAACTAGGTGTTTTCTGTACTTCTGCTTTGCCAGGCTCAGCATGTTAACTTTTTAATCTTAAATTTGTCATGTCATAGTTGCAACATGGCTGCTCTAGCTATTAAGTTCTTGAAGAGCTGCGCTAATTCAAGAGGCTCTCCTTTTTAGTGCTTTTTAACTTTTATGGGGAAATGAAATCTTTCTCCAAAATTCCCCACATACTTTCTTTTTAGCTTATTAACTAAAACAGGGTGACATGTCCTTTCTGTGACTTTCTCATCTCAGTCATAATCCATCCATCCCCTGGTGCTAGGAGAGGGGCTTACCTTCTCTAAAACAGGGATTTCCATTCAATCCCTGAACAAACTCGAGAGTTCAGCTGAGAAGAAAGGAAAGGGGGAGATTAGCCACTGGGGAGGCAAGGAACAAACAGTTCCTACAGTAGAAAGTCTGTATTGTCATTGAAAAGAATGGGGTATACCTAATTATCATGGATATGTGAACTTTATCAGTTCCACTGTGAAGAGAAAAAACTAAAACCACAAACTCACTGGCCTCCCTAATGGAAAGTTCACTAACCATCATTAAATAAATCCATGGGTGTATTCTCATCTTGGGGGAAGCTGCATAGAGTTGGGTGTGTGAAAAGCCACTCCATCACATATTAATACCTGCAGGTCAGGGCGCCTCATGGTTTTACATTTGAGGTGGACCTTATCTCTCCATGCAATGCATATGGAATGTCTGTCCCAGTCAGCAGCCCAAGAGGGTCTGTTTCAGCAACTTTGAATGTTAAGCACTCACTGGTCTCTTGAGGTGCGCCCTAGGGATCCAAAGTAACGTTTTTGTGTAAGACATAGTCACTGTTTTGTCAGAGCAGGGCAGGTGTACTCTCTACATTTGGTGAAATTCATGCAGCCACTTATATATGATGTAGAAATACACAAAGAAAACAAAACAGGCAATTATATCAAAAGAGGTAAGTGATTATATCCAGGGAGATGCCAAAGTGAACACTGATTACCCTTAGAGACTGGGATTTAGTAAGGAAAGGGAGTGAAGGAGACTTTCCTTTTATTTTATGACTGCTATATTTAATTTTTTTTCCATAATGAATATTCACTACATTGATAATTTGGAATAATATATTAGGTGTCCTGGGCCCAATTCTAGACCTACTAAATTAGAATATCAAGGGATTGGGGCCTGGGCAAGTAGATTTATTAAAATCTACAGAGATGATTCTGATCCACAGACACGTTTGTTTTGAGGACAAATTATTGGTATATGTTATGTGTTCTTTCATTTCTGTAACAAGGCTGATATTTGAGGGGACAGAAACACCAACAGTGCATCAGAAACCAAAGGTTATAGGTAATGAATGGTATATCCCATGTTGACATCCCGTCATGTCCAGGACCTCAGATTTGACATGTCAGTTTCTGGGTCGAGAGAGCTCTTTTTTAGGCACCATGGCTGAGGAACAGAATCCTTGTGAAACTGCTATGTAGGAAATAGGCAAAGCTTTCCTTTCTTCAGGAAAATGTACCCATATATTTTAATTTTTGTCTTTTTGAAATTATTACACTTTATTTTTTAAAAAACAGCATTTTAAGTGGTAGAGATCAAAAGGTGGTACTTACTATCAGTGAAGCTTAGCCTTTAAAATTGTTTTCAAAGTATCTGGTACCTATCACTCAAGTCAGTATGTTATATAATTCATATCTAAACTGTTGTGGCTATGGTAAGAATTAAAATGAGGACTAAAATTTTTTCTGAAATAAGGACTTTTTTGGATTTTTTATCAACAAAATAAAAAGCATTAAAATTTAAAATTGTAACATATCATTAATGCCATTTACTTCATAATTTAAATAATTTGAAGCAACTACTGTTTCTCATACATTTATTCTCATTCATTTAACAGATGCCCTCCTATAATTCTGTCATAAATCTGTTGATCAAAATTGCC
This sequence comes from Mormoops blainvillei, assembly GCA_004026545.1. Taxonomy (NCBI): domain Eukaryota; kingdom Metazoa; phylum Chordata; class Mammalia; order Chiroptera; family Mormoopidae; genus Mormoops; species Mormoops blainvillei. Next base: position 10,849 of record PVJD01000388.1, on the reverse strand, counting down.
CAAACTATTGAAAGTAAAATCTATCTTTGTTCTCTTTTATTTTGAGTTACTGAAGTTTTATATCAGTATGTATTTCTGTAAAGTATATTCTACTCAGCTGTTACACATTAGTTCATTTTACATTGCTTTGCTCATTATTAGTCTTTTAGAGCTGATGTCATTTTCATGCTGAATAAAGGCTGTCAATCAATGCAATTTGACTATTTATAAAAGGAACAAAATAAGTTTTGATGCTGCATTGCATGTTAAAGGCTTTCTGCATGAATCCGAAGATTTTAAATAGGCTTAATATTACTTTGGTGTGCTTTCAAAGTTAATATAAAATATCTGAACAAAGTGTATTTAAACACTAAATTGCATGATAATGTCTTTTCATACACACTTTATATTTTCTTGAGTATAGAGACAAAGGTTAATCTTATATCCTAAAATGAAAAATATTGCTTTGGAGTCCTTTCAAGGTAAAGTATATTTTGATGTAAAATATTTAAGTATGTTTAAGCAGGTGAGGTTTGAAAGAGTATTAGATTTTAAACATACAACTATTAGATTACTGTGGCACTTCCTTCACTCTAAATGTTATATTTCTTCATAAGTATCATCCTTAAATAGTTCAACGGTGAGTCAAATTGTAGTCAGACTAACATAGGCGCTCTTTTTAATGCAGTGAATTTTTGAAGTAGGTATTGCTGAATGTAAGATCCACAGCCGTGAACTGATTAGCTTCTTACTAATGTCAGCGCACGCTTAATTGGAGGACAGCACTCAGGGCCACTGCTGGCCCATATGGTGCCTGTGTGCAAATCAGAAATACGTGCCCATTTTCTTTGGGTGAATGTAGACACATACTGGGGCAGACAGCTTGGTGAGCAGTTTGTTCTCTGGGTAGGTTTTAGTCCTCACTTGGCCAAGGTCCAGGTAATAGCTTTAACTATCAGTCATTTTTGTACATGCAGCATAGAGTTTTCCTAACATTCTTACACGTATTCTAACAAGTTGTCATATGGCAGTCACATGAGTGCCCATGCTAGGTCTGGGACTAGAGTTGATTCTGGGAAAAGAGTGGTTTGGTTCTTTCTCTATTTCAAGAACCAGCTAGCTGAGAAGAAAATAACTCTATCAGTTATATATCAGTGTTCACAAACACACTTTTTGTTTTGCCTTTGCCCTTTTTTGATTTATTTTTTCTTTCTGAGTTGTCCTTAATTCTCATTTCATCCTGATTTTCGTTGCATAATATGGTGAGAAGTCACAGAGTGTAATATGTTGTGGTCCTTCTAATACGCAAATATGTCCTTAGCTGTTGCTGTGACATTCTCCTGCACTTTTCACACTTACAGGGTTTATTTCAGTCTGTAAGTCATGGGTACTACTGCCATTTAAAGGTGTCGGGGGTGGCAGTACGTGGAGCTAAAAGCACTGTTGCAGTTCCACTTGGCTCCAATCATATGAAATACCCTCTGAAACCTTACGTTTGTATAGAAGTCATTAAGTAGAACTCATATAACTTTCAGTAGGTAGAGTCACTTCTTTGGAAATACATTAGAACAGATCGAACATCTATATCAGTTCTATCATTTTTCACCAGTGCTTGACTATCTCCATAAAGGCATGTGCTAAACTTTACAACTAATCCTGATTTAAAACTTGGTCCAAAACCCTTCCAGATGCCTAGTCACCCACCAAAAGTCACTATAGGCTTTGACTGTTTCCTGCTGCTTGCTTAGGACCTTTTCTGTTTTCCAGTTCCTCCTTTTTTTTCTTTCTTATTTTGCAATTACATAGTGATTCTCCACCATTTCTCTTGCTTTCCCAGTACCTCCCTTTGTGAGACATGTGAGGCAGCCTTTATTTGCCTTTCATCACTCAAATGAATGTCCTTTCCCATTTACAAAAACTCTCTTTAAAGCTTTCTTTTTCTATTGGCTATCTTGACTACAGAAACAGCTACACTTGTATATGAACACATACCATGTCTTTAGTTACTTAATGGAACACATTTGAGAACTTTTTATCTCATTGCCTTAAGTGCCCCTGAGAATTAGACTTCTGTTAGAATATGGTTGTCTAGTGTTAAGTTACCGTTTCCTGTACAGGGGAAGAGAAATAGATCAAGCTAAATGGTTTCATCAAGCATATATATACACATACGCATATTTTGTGTTTTAATTCTTCAAGAAGGACTTAATTTTAAGTATTTTTTAGGACACCCAGAAGCCATATAGACATTAAGGGTGATATCTGTTTTCAAAAGGAGTGACAGATCAGTTTTCATTAGTGAAATAAAGGCACCTGTCATTATTATAAGGATATAAGTAGAGGATTTGGGGATGCTTATGATTTTTTAAAAAGCTTGAAGGTTCGCAAGTCCTTTGAATTAAATCAGAATTCAAAATAAAAATCTTTTTAAGATAAGGACTCTAAATTATGAACTAATAAATCTTTTAAAGAGTAGCTTCCAATCATCAAATAATCTGAGCTAACCCTGAGCACTTGCTGCATGCCCCAGGGGCTGTCCTAAGTGAACTGTAACACACGCCACTCCCAAACAGTCCAGTGCAGTGCTGGCCCTAGCAAGTGGCAGAGCTGGGATTTTAAAACTCAGAGCCCGCCGTCCTGCCTGCTCTATGTTACTGCCTCACAAATAAGTAGTTTAACTTTCCATATGGTCTCTTTGAAGTGACTAATCTGCTAAATGCATTAATTGTCTTCTGTTTTTATTTCACGTTGTGAATATTTATTGCAATACAACATAGTTGTTCATTATATTTCTAAATGTGGGCTGCACTGTTCTTTAGAGTCTACAAACTTAATGCCACTGAAACAGTCTATTTTTAGGGTAAATACTAAAAATAGAATTGAAAGTGGTAATACCTAAAGATTAGATATCTATGACGTATTGTAAACATTTGAAGTAGATGCTTTCTTAAGACATTTGTTTTACTATACTTAATACCTTCGAAATGCTTTTTTTCTCTTAGATTGGCAGTTTGTGAAATATGCCTTGTATTTATTCTTCATTGTGTACCATTCTGTGGCACAGATCTCCTTGCTGAAACAGAACCTGGAGATGCAGCTTTCCCAGTCCCAGACTTCTTTGCAGCAACTGCAAGCCCAGTTTACACAAGAACGACAACGACTTACACAAGAGCTGGAGGAATTGGAGGAACAACATCAGCAGAGACATAAATCTTTAAAAGAAGCACACGTCCTTGCATTTCAGACTATGGAAGAGGAAAAGGAAAAGGAACAAAGAGTACGTTTAATGCGGCGTATATTCAAATGGAAACCAATAACCTAATAATAATTAGCCTTCAAATTCTTAAGAATTCATTTTTTTTAGCTCCCTCCAAATTTTGGGGGGAGCTAAAAAAATGACTTTATTTCAATGTGTTTTCCAGTATATGTTTTCCAGTGTTTAAACGTATACACTAGTTACCTACTATCATAGACAAGTTAGACTAGGGACCGCATTTTACATCTGTTTTCCAATATATTGCCAGGTTCATGATGAGACTAATAGTCTTATCTGGTTTGTCGTATAGGTAACAGTGATTCAATAAATTTAGCATGGTCCCAATGAGCTGTAACCACTATAATCACTTAATACTATCTTACAATTATCTTTCATAAAATTTTAATTTTTCTGTTTCAGGCTAGATCTACAAAAGGCATGTATCCAAAGAATTTATATTTTTCAACACAGATTTTTTTTTTCTCACACTTCTAAAAAAATGTAAAAAACTCTCAGTGAAACTATAAACATTTTAAAATAATGCAATCCCCTATATATGGCCCAAAGCCTATATGAAAAGTAGTGATACAAACAAATCACTCAGGAGAGATTTAAGTCAAATAAATGTGTCATTAGATTAATCATACGTGCCGGAATCTCCCCATATACATTATTCAGTTCTTTGTTAAAATGTTAACTTGACATAGCCTCAGTGTCATTAATTTTGGTATAGTTTATTTCTTAACATGGCATTTTCCAATTTCTTCTAAGAACCTTGTGATAATCTCGATAAAGACTGACAGAAAAATACAGTTCTACTAACAGTAATTTTCAGTATCTACAGCCATTACAGATATAAGTTGTTTCTTAATTCTTTATGTGGGAGCACACACTATTTTAAGAAGTGGTATGTTATAAAGAAATTAAAACAAGAAAGTCCTATCCTTTTAAAAACAGTTAACTTACTTATACACTAAGTTGAGCCTCTTGGTCTGGTCAAGGAAGTTCCTTCGGTTAAAAGTTAGGCCTGATTACATTGCTAAGTAATCAATTCATTAGGTACCATTTGTGAATTGGAATAACACATAAGCTCTCATATCAGTACTTTAATTTTACATATCCAGTCTTTTCAAAACTTTAATCATTTTAAAAAGAAATCAGAATCCGCAGTTTTATTGCTTATCATTTAGTAGCCAAGCTACCGAAGTAACATTATCTAAAGTAAAGGTTCAATGTTTTACCTATATTCAAAGAAATGTATGCTTTATATTTCAGAAAAAAAACACTTTTAAAACAGTGAACATAAGTAGCCAAATACTAATTTTTAAAAACAGCATTTTAGAGTAATGGTTAAAGAAATGCAGCCCTATTTACAGTACAGTACCTTTTTCAGGAACCTTTCATGTTTTAGTTACAGTAAGATAGATCCTTCCCAGCACAGTTCAGTCTCTAAACTTGAAGTCCCCTGACTCTATTTTTCCTCCCGTGGCCGTATATCTTTTCAGTCTTAGCCACACGCAGTTTGTTCCCTCTGACTGGCCTAAGAGAGAGCAAAACTAACCTGACTCGGCTAAACCTAATCACATGAAAGGCTTTAGTTTACTTTTTCAGCTGCACACTCTCAGAGTGCTGCGTTTTGTGTTTGTTTGTTTGTTTGTTTGTTGGAAGTATATTTTATTGATTATACTATTACAGTTGTCCATGTTTCTCCCCCTTTGCCCCTGTCCACTTGGTACCCCCTCTCCCTCTAACAGTCCCCCCACCCATTTAGTTCATGTTCATGGGTCATGCATATAAGTTCTTTGGCTTCTCCATTTCCTACGCTATTCTTAACATCCCCCTGTCTATTTTGTACCTACCAGTTATGCTTCTTAATCCCTGTACCTTTCCCCCCATTCTCCTCCGCCTTCCCTCTCGCAGCTGATAACCCTCCACATGATCTCCATTTCTGTGATTCTGTTCCTGTTCTAGTTGTTTGCTTAGTTTCTTTTTGTTTTTGTTTTCATTTTTGTTTTTTAGATTCAGTTGTTGATAGTTGTGAGTTTGTTGTCATTTTAATGTTCATAGTTTTGATCTTCTTTTTCTTAAATAAGTCTCTTTAACATTTTGTGTAATAGTGGCTTGATAATGATGAATTCCTTTAGCTCTGTCCTGTCTGGGAAGCACTTTATCTGTCCTTACATTCTAAATGATAGCTTTGCTGGGTAGAGTAATCTTGGTTATAGGCCCCTGCTTTTTATCACTTCCGATACTTCTTGCCAGCCGCTTCTTTCCTGCAGTTTCTTTTCGGAAATCAGCTGACAGTCTTATGGGAACTCCTTTGTAGGTAACTCTTTGCTTTTCTCTTGCTGCTTTTAAGATTCTCTCTTTACCGTTAACCTTTGGCATTTTAATTATGGTATGTCTTGGTGTGGCCCTCTTTAGGTCCAACTGGTTTGGGATTCTCTGTGCTTCCTGGACTTGTATGTCTATTTCCTTCACCAAATTAGAGAAGTTTTCTTTCATTATTTTTTCCAATAAGTTTTCTATTTCTTGCTCTTCTTCTCTTTCTGGCATCCCTATGATTTGGATGTTGGCACTTTTGGAGATGTCCCAGTCTTCTTATACTCTCATGTTTTTGAATACTTATTTCTTCTTTCTGTTCTGGTTGAGTGCTTATTTCTTCCTTATGTTCCAAATCATTGATTTGAATCCAAACTTCCTTCCCTTCACTGTTGATTCCCTGTAGGTTTTTCTTTATTTCATTTAACGTAGCCTTCATTTCTTTCCTTATGTTTTTTCAGTACTCAGTGATTTCTCAGCATCTTTATCACCAGTTTTTTGGACTCTGCACCTGATAAGTTGGCTACGTCCATTTTGCTTAGTTCTTTTTCTGGGGTTTTGTTCTGTTCTTTCATTTGGGCCATATTTCTTTGTCTTAGCAGCCTTCCTGTGTTTTCTTTCTGTGTATTTCGTAGAGCTGCTTGACTCCCTGTCTTAGCACACCAGTTAAGTTGTAAGGGGTGCAGCCTTAAGTATTTGCCAGGGTGGGGCAACCTGCTACATTACTTTGTGGCACAGCATGGCAGAGAGAGGTCAGGGAGAAGACAATGCAGGGGCCTTGCCCAGCATTTGCCCTGTTTCCAGTCACTTTGCCCACTTCCCATATGTGACTGGCGCCCTTCTAGCTGCTGCCCTGGTGATAATTCCCAGAGTGGGTGGGTTTGCTTAGGTTCTAGGACCATGTAGGCCCTTTAAATGGACTTTTCCTGAGAAACCAGCAGTTTCTTCTGCTGCCCTAACCCCCACTGGTTTTTATAGCTAGCAGTTGTGAGGCTTTATCTTCTTGGTCTGGAATCCTGGGCTGCGCAGTTTGGCCTGGGGCTTGGATTGCTCATCACAAGGTATCTTTCCTGATTTTCATCCACTGCATGTGAATGTGGGACCACCTGTTCTGCTGCCTCTCCACACCTAACCACCCCAGCTTCCCGTTTCTGCCCCTCCTACCCGTCTGGATGAATGTGGCTTCTTTAAATCCTTGGTTGTCGGACTTCCATACAGCTCGATTTTCTGGAAGTTCTGGGTGTTTTTTGTTTTGACATTAATTGTGATTCTTCTTATGGTCCTGTCAGGAGGCGAAGCGTGTCTACCTACACTTCCATCTTGACCAGAAGTTAAGCCCTCAGAGCTTTTGCTTCTGTTCACAAATGCAGTCAAAAAGAAAGACCATAGAAAGTAGCTACAGCCCTGGCTGGTGTGGCTCAGTGGATTGAGCGCAGGCCTGTGAACCAAAGGGTTGCCAGTTCAATTCCCAGTCAGGGCACAGGTGCCCAGGGCCAGGTCTCCAGAAGGGGGCACACAAAAAGCAACCACACATTGATGTTTCTCTCGTTCTCTTTCTCCCTTCCTTCCCCTCTCTCTAAAAATAAGTAAATAAAATCTTAAAAAAAAAAAGTTGCTACAAAATATTTGATGAAGTTGAAGTTACAAATGCCCCCATCTCTTATCCCTGATCAGATCTTTTCTGTTAATGCCCTCCTCCTGTCTTTCCTAAGTCTAAGTCTGTGCACACAGAATTACTCATTAATTTTAGGTGGTTCACACCTGTTAGCAGCTTTAGAAAATGACTTTATTGAAAACTGCTTTAGGGCAAGAGTCCATATTCCAATTCAGACACAATATATTGAGTCAGACTGGTTTCATGACTCTTAGTCTATTGTTCTGAAGTGACTCTATTAATTTATTTTCTAATGGTGATTATCTTATATTTAATTTTCTTTTTTAAATTTTTTATTTTTTATCCTCACCCAAGGACATGCCCATTGATTTTAGAGAGAGGGGAAGGGGAGGGAGAAAAACTTTGATGTGAGAAACATTGATTGGTTGGTTGCTTCTCACATGCTCCCAGCTGGGTTCAAACCCGCAGCCTAAGCAAGCGCCCCATCCATCCCATGACCCTTCAGTTAATGGGACGATGCTGCAACCAACTGAGCCACACCGGCTAGGGCTTATACTTAATTTTCCTGTAAATTAATTTAAATGCCTTGTTTTACCCTGACCATAATGGCTCAGTTCGTTATGTGTTGTCCCGCAAAGCTAAAGGTCATGGGTTCGATTCCTGGTCAAGGCACATGCCTGGGTTGCAGGTTCAGTTTCCAGTCATGGTGCGTACAAGAGGCAACTGATTGATGTTTCTCTCTCACACTGATGATTTTCACCCTCTCTTTCTCCCTCTCTTTCTCTAAGAAAAATCTTTTTAAAAATGCCTCGTTTTTCTTAAATAACTGAGTTTTATTATTTCATTTTTATTTGCATTTTTCCTTTCTATATTTTAACATAATTTAAATGTTTATCCTGTTCTAGGCTCTTGAAAATCATTTACAACAAAAACATTCTGCAGAGCTTCAATCATTAAAAGATGCACACAGAGAGTCAATGGAGGGCTTCCGCATAGAAATGGAACAGGAACTTCAGACTCTGCGGTTTGAATTAGAAGATGAAGGAAAGGCTATGCTTGGTATTTTGTGTGGATTATAATATTATATTTATTTGAACATTCTTCTACTTTAATATTCAACATGAAATCACAAAGTTTATTTTCAAGTTTTAAAATATCAGAGTGAATATCTAAGTGTTTTGCATATTTTATTTGAAGCTACCAGATGAAGAGGCAAGTACGGTGGAATAGCATGGATAGAACCCACACTTTCTCCATGCACTAGCTATGTAAGCAGCACTCACTGGTGCTTCCGTCTGTCATTAACCAACTAAATGGAGTCAGGACATTAAGGCTTCCCACTGTCCAGTGACAAAAGGGAGACTTAGGCATGGAGCCACATATCCTTAGACTAGATAGTCATATTGGTTTTTTCCATTTCAGGATTTGTTTGTCTTTTTTTTAATGTGAAAAGTCATGTTTAGATCTGACTTTTTGTTTATATTATTCAGATGTATTTTTTAATCTTTATTGTATTTTTTTCCATTATCATTTAGTCCCCTCATCCGCCCCTGCCCTCAGCAATCACCACACTATTGCCAATGCCCATGAGTACTTTTTCCATTTTGCTTACTCCTTCTACCCTCTAACCTCCCCCTACCACTAGCTGTCATCCTGCTCTCCATCTAAACTGGGGACAGATATTTTCAATGGAATTTTTACCTTTGAGGTGTTCAAATCACTAGTTTTTTATAAGGAGATGTGTTTTGAAGAAAAACCAGATATATATTAAAGGTTTTTTTAGTTTGTTAGCTTTTCATTCCTACCATCTCATTTTTCTTTTTTTTTTTCCAAATTCTCCTAATATTTTTAATGCATGTTGTCACACTTCAATGCCACACTTCTTCCAGGTAGAAATGGGGAAAAAAGAAGAACCAAAGTGCTGTGAATATTGTGGGCCTCAGAGAGAAAGCCATTTGATCCAGTTTATCATCTCTACTGTTGCTGGGGGGCCCTAGGCCAAGTCATTATAGCTTTCTTCTCTTATTTTAAAAACCTTTGAGATACCGGGACTTCCTGCTAAGATAGAGACGTAAGTAAATAGACTTTGCCTCCTCGCACAACCAAAAGGAGGACAACAACAAATTTAAAAACAAAAAACAACTGGAACTGCCAGAAAATCGAACAGTACGAAGTCCAACAACCAAGAAGTTAAAGGAGAAGCATTCATCCAGACTGGTAGGAGGGGCAGAGACAGGCAGCTGGGGCGGAGAGGATACTTGGCAAGGTGGCAGCTAGAGGACTGGGCTGGCAAGGCAGCCGCTGGACAACCAGGCGGTCTCACATTTGTATGCACCGGGAGGGAGACAGACCTTGCAACCCAGGATTCCAGCGCAGGAAAAGAAAGCCTTAAAACCTGTGGCTGTAAAAACCTGTGAGGGTTGCAGCAGTGGGAGAAACTGCCAGTCTCACAGGAGAGTTCTTTGGAGAGATATATGGGGTCCCAAAACATACAAAAACCCACCCACCTGGGAATCAGCACCAGAAGGGCCCAATTTGCTTGTGGGTAACAGGGGAAGTGACTGAAAGCAGGGTGAGAGCTTAGCAAATGGCATTGTTCCCTCTCTGATCCCTCGCCCACATACAGCGCCACAACGCAGAGATGTGGGTTGCTGTGCCGTGTGAATACCTAAGGCTTCACCCCTTACAATGTAATGGGAACTCCAAGACAAAGAAATATGGCCCAAATGAAAGAGCAGATTAAAACTCCAGAAAAAATACAAGTGATGAAGAGATAGTCAACCTATCAGATGCAGAGTTCAAAACACTGGTAATCAGGATGCTCACAGAAATGGTTGAGTATGATTGCAAAATAGAGGAAAAAGTGAAGACTATGCAAAGTGAAATAAAGCAAAATATACAGGGAACCAACTGTGACGGAAAGGAAACCGGGACTCAAATCAACAATTGGGAGAAGGAAGAAATAAACATTCAAGCAGAACAGAATGAAGAAACAAGAATTCAAAAAAATGAGGTGAGGCTTAGGAACCTCCAGGACAACTTTAAACATCCCAACATCTGAATCATAGGGGTGCCAGAAGGAGAAGGGGAAGAGCATAACGCCGAAAACTTACATGAAAAAATAATGAAGGAGAACCTCCCCAATCTGACAAATGAAATAGCCTTCCAGGAAGTCCAAGAGGCTCAGAGAGTCCCAAGGAAGTACACACCAAGGCACATCAAAATTACATTACCCAAAATTAAAGATAAGGAGAGAATCTTCAAAGCAGCAAGAGAAAAGGAGACAGTTACCTACAATGGCATTCCCATAAGACTATCAGCTGATTTCTCAAAAGAAACTTTACATGCAAGAAGGGGCTGGACAGGTTCAAAGTCATGAAAAACAAGGTCCTACATCCAAGATTACTCTGTCCAGCAAAACTATCATTTAGAATGGAAGGGCAGAGAAAGTGCTTCCCAGATAAGGTAAAATTAAAGGAATTCATCACCAAGCTGTTATTAAATGAAATGTTAAAGGGACTTATCTAAGAAAAAGAAGATCAAAACTATGAACATTAAAATAACAACAAACTCACAGCTATCAACAACTGAATCTAAAACAAAAACAAACTAAGCAGACTAGAACAGGAACATAATCAAAGAAATGGAGATCACATGGAGGGTTATCAGTGGGGAGG